>OY747721.1:6708148-6865648 GCA_963556495.2 Valencia hispanica | reverse complement strand
AAAAAAAAAAAAAAACAGGAATCAGACCGCTAAAGCATTACTCATACATTATCACAGTAGTAGTTAAAAAACAGAAGAAAGAACATTCAAACGTTCAAAAGAAAAAAGTTTCTGATGCGTCTAAACATACGTTTTTTTATTTCCAGGAGCTCCAGAGGAGCAGCTCTTACCTGTCTGTCCCCTTTTTGCCTCTTGCTTGCAGAATCTCATTGAGCTTCTTCACCACTACAGGCACGTTGATCTCTGTGCCTTTGGCGAACATCTTGGGCTTTTCCTTGTGGACGAACACCAGAAAGCAGCATTAGATCTCAGTGATTTCCATCTTGCTTTTGCTTTTTCTTCAACAAACACAATGGTTTACCTTGACCAGAGGGACGCCTCCTTTAACCTTCTCCCAGCGTCCTTCACCATCTTCGTCTCCTTCGCCCTCCTGCAGCTCCCCGGCTCGCTCTTTCTTTTGCTTCTTCTTCTTCTCGATCTTCTTGAGGCCGGCTTTGTCAACGCCAGCCACCCTGAGGACGGTAAGCGTTCATGTAAGCGACTGATTGGTCCTTTTTCATCCAGCTTCCTGGGCTGCAGAGCAGAAAACTTGACCATCAGACACTAGACTTACTTCTTGAGGAAGACCGTGGCCAGAGATTTGTTTTTCCCCTCCTCGTCGTCTGAGCTCTCACTGCCGCTCTCCTCAGTGTCTCCTCCCCAGTCCTCATCATCATCTTCGTCACTGGAAGAGGACTCATCCTGTTAAATGGACAGCAACACTTCGCATATTAGCTCAAGCCTCCCAGTCACTATCAGAACTACTCCATCTGATCACAGAGCGATATTTTAAACCACTCCAAAGCTCGTACCTCAGAACCCTTGGCGGTCTTGAGGAACTTGCTTGCTTCTGAGGCACCTTCGGGCTTTTTCTTCAAGAAGGACTTGGCTGACACCTCCTCCCCTCCATCATCATCGCTCTCAGAAGAGGAGCCTTGAGGAGCAGAAACGGCACAGAGTTTTTGAGGTCTTAGCACTTCTGTCACCTCTTTGGTATTTGTTTATTTATTTGGATCCCCATTAGCTGTCTCCAAATGGACAGCTACTCTTCCTGGGGTCCGATTTAAGCAATTACAATATTCACATCATGCAGTTAATTGAAAAAACACTTCACATACAAACCTCTCCTCAGTTATACACATATGCACACATACATATAAAGAAATCTAAATATACAGTACATATATATATCCATATATATATATATATATATACATATATATATATACATATATATACACACAAACAGACCTAGGCTTCCATAAGAAAATATCTTTTCAATAGTCTTTTAAAAGAGAGCTTTGTTTCAGTTTGTTTAACAGCTGGTGGCAGTTTGTTCCATAAAGTCACAGCTCTGAAAATGACCGACCTACGCCCTGCTTCTGTTCTAGGTTTGGGGCGGGTCAAATGATCCTGAGGCGCTTGCCTGGTTGGATAGTTGTGCAGATCTCTCACATAATGTAAAAGGTTGTACAGATGAGTAGGTTTTTGACTATAGCATATATTTCTGAAGAAAGTCATTAAATGACATTTGAGTCTATCTTCTACTCTGAGCCATGAGAGACGGGCTTGATGCTCAGCCGAGCTCTGTCCTCACACAAGTGGGCAGCCTAGAGCCAGTCTGGCAGCCTTGTTCTGTGCTGTCTGCAGTCATGTGTTTCTTAGCTGCACCTGACCACACCACAGAGCAGTAGTCCAGGTGAGACAAGGCCAATGACTGAACCACCAGAACTCTAGAAGCCGGTGTCATGAATGAGCAGCACCTTCTAATACATGCCATATTTCTACCCATTTTTTTCACAACAGTGTCAATGTGCTTATCCCAAGATAAAAGTTCATCGAAAGTAACTCCAAGGAGTTTTACCTCATGAACCTGCTCTATTTGCATGTCTTTTAATACAATATTAAGTGGATCGTCACTGTCTTGGTGTCGAGATCTAAACAACATACTCTTTGTTTTAGACACATTCAAAACTAGTCTGTTTTCGTAAATCCAGTCAAATAACAACTGCAAATCATCCTGTAGTGTGTTTCTCAGCTCAGACATACTTGATGCTGCACAGTAAACAGTGGCGTCATCTGCATAGAGTTGCGCTGCACCTTTTAAGAATATACGGCATATCATTAATGAAAATTGAAAAAAGCAGTGGTCCTAAACAACTGCCTTGAGGTACACCACACTGCAGATGTTTAGGCGCAGAAAAACTTCCATTAAAAAATACTGATTGTGATCTACAAGTTAAGTAACTATTGATCCATTTCAGCGGTGTAGCATCAAATCTATATGCAGATAATTTTTCAAGTAGCTGTTTATGATCCACCAAATCAAAAGCTGCGCTGAAATCTAGGAATACTGCACCCATCATCAACTTCTTATCAATACAAGATAACCAATTTTCTGTCATTTCTGTAAGTGCTGTACATGTCGGGTGATTTTCCCTGTATGCATGGTGAGATCCAAAATTTAATTCATTTATATTTAAATAATTAAAAATCTGTTTAAAAACAACTCTTTCCAACAATTTACTGAGTATCGGAAGAATGCTAATTGGCCTACTGTTAACCGCAGTTAGACTGACATTTCTACTTTTTGAGAGTGGAAGTATTTTGGCCGATTTCCACATTTGAGGAAACATTCCCTGCTCTAAGCTTAGGTTGAAAATGTGACAAGACAGGAAAAGCTATTGTATTCGCAGCAAGTTTAAGCAGTCGACCATCCACCTCATTAACTGAGCAATCTCACAAAACAGGATTATAGACTAGTGTATTCTAGACGCTCATCACAAATCTAATATAATGGATAATCTGCAGCTTGTCCACATGCTACAAGTTTCTTGACAACTTAAGAAATGTTTACCAGAGTCCCCCTGTTCCTTCTCCTCCTCTTCATCCGCAGACTCCTGTGGGTTCTAAAAAAGCCAAAAGATTCATTCTTTAATTTTCTTCTTCCAGTCTTTCCTATCCCAACTATTGTTGTTCTCATTTCCAACTTACCTCCTTGTAAGAAGTGATCTCAGTTTCAAAATCTCTGTTGTACTTGCGTATCTTCTGACGCAGGGTGCTCAGGGCCTTTGCGTTGTTTTTGTTCATCTTTTTCTTGCCCTCTTTGTCCTCCCAAAGCTTTAAAGGAAGACCAAACAAAACACAATTTAATATGAGAAAAATAAGCTATTTAGTTTGTCGGTATGAAGTGTGACCACCGACCTGGTTGAGGTAGTCCTCCAAGTCAGCCAGAAGACGGATGTAGAACTGAGGGACCCCTTCCTTGTCCACTATGTTCTTGCTTTTCAGGAAGGCTCGACACAACTGCTCGAACTCCTCCAAACATTTGGACATGTCACGGATCTTCATGGCATTACGAATTGTCTTTATAAGGTTGGTCAACTCTTCAAACCTGAAATTTAAATGAAATTTAGTAGGGGGTGTAAAGGTACAGCCCTGTCGGCTCTCTACGCACGCGTACCGAACGAATACAACTGTTTTCTACCTGAATACATGCAGAATGTTTACGGGCTGAACTTTGAGTGCAGGGCAACTTTAAAAAGTGACACAAAAACAAAACAGAAAGGACTCCCAGCTATTAATAAACTCTGCTTTTTGGAAACATTAATGGTTTCTCATGCAGCTACAGTAGAAAAAGAAAGATGGACCGAACCAGAACTTTGTCAGCGAACGCATCTTTCAGCAGCAATAAGGTCCATAACACGCTCTGCACTGAACTGAATGACTCACCTGAAACAACGTCAAGCTGAATGTAAACATCACTGATTCTAGAGAACAACCAGCTGACGTCCAACATGGCTACCAGTAGCATCCAATCAGACCAAACTCCTTATTTTGGATAAAAATCAAGTTGGAGGAATCCCCGTTGATGAGAAGGGATTTTCCCCAACAACTGCCCATGCTGCATTTAAGTTCAGCTGGGAGACTAGGCTGTTGAAGTATCAAAATAACTTCAAAGTGATTTAAGTGTTTTATTTTTAAATATGGGCAAAGTATTATTTAAATATTTCTAATCATTAACACAGACTGTTTTCAAGTGGTTATATTGTTTTCTACTCTGGCTATGTGTGCTTGTACGATTTTATTTATATATATTAAAAAAATAAAATCTATTCAAAGCTCTATACTTGCAACTTTAAGTTTTAGAACGTAGCAAAATCAAATTAATTTGTCGAAAACACGAGACAGGAATTCAGGAAGAAACTGCGTTTAATGTTGATTAAAGTAAATAAAAAGTCATAAGCCCATTTGTATTTATTTTTCTTGATTAAAGTCTAGCGAAAACGTACCGAACCGTTATTTTTGTGTGCCGTTACACCCCTAGAAATCTGTTTTTCTAACAAACTTGACCAAAATACACCACACTCACCTTTTATCTTTGGCACTACGCACCACCCTTTTAGTATCCTCCTCATCATCACTGAGAAGCAATGACCTGTAATAAGCAACATTATTCTGTGAGACCTTAGCCAAACGGAGGATTCAGACTTTGGTGGTGACGACAATCTGGCGAGATGCACTGACTGCTTTATGGTGGTCCCAGGCGCTTTAGGGGTGAGCTCGTCGGCGGACGAGGACTCCTCTGACTCGCTGTCAGACCCGGTGGCAAAGAAACGAGACATCGCTGATGGGAGCCGTCAATCTGAAACGATACAAGTTACACATCTGAGAGGTGGGCCGACACACTGTCCATTCAAAGTTGACAATTTTCAACGTTGAGCCGAACGATTCCTGCAGATATTTTAAAGTCCACTTTGTGGCAGTAACCTCTCACCTGGCGTCTCAGCTGCCTTTAAAACAAAACAAACTAAATCAGCCCTCTGCAGCACTACCTTAAGAGAAAATCTGTAGGTATAGCCTGATTTTAAACAAACTGTGCCGATACGAATGTGAAAGGGCACTCCAGTCACGAAAACAAAAACAATAAAAATCTAAACCAAAGACCGTCACAGCGATCACACTTTATGATTTATGTCGCTCCAAACCTTACGGACAGGGTTGACCTGCAACAAAAAAAAAGGAAAGAAGAAGGAGAGCAAGCTCCATTCAGCTGCAGCGTGTCATGTAAAAGTAAAATAGGTCAGTGATAAATAATAACGGGGAGTTGCGATTTTCTTCATTTGTCCCTCGGAACATAAATGCTGTAAATCATTCTAAGGATATCAGCTTAAACTCCAAGGAAAATGGTTTTGATGAGAGCATCACTTCACCGACCTTAATAGAATACTGTAAGCAGAAGTCAGGCAATCATTTCAATAATAGTTCAATTGATTTTTGAACCAAGATTTGATGATGTTATGAAAATATTTGATTTCCTTTTTTTTTTTATCTAGCTGTACAGCACTTTGGTCAGCTGTCATGCTGTTTGTAAAGTGCTTTATAATGCACATCCCAGTGAATCATTTGCACTTTTTCTCTTTTGAGAACCACACAGACTAGGCAGTCTTGATTAAATGTTACACACCGAGTAAATAAACTGAACTTGGAAATTGTTTTACGAAGTAAAATGAACTGCAACAGTCTAAAATTTAAGCTGTTGTAGCTCAGTTTATTAATCCGTTTAGACAATGATTGTATGCAGAAAGTGGTTTGTACAGATAGTTAAATATCAGGTTCTCAGTAGGCTTTTAATTCAGGGAGAGTGTGAAAAGAAAAGTATGTTGCCCAACATCATCTACTGTCCGCTTATGACTTAATACTGTTGACTGAATAATTATACATTTAAAGTGTTTTTTTATCAGTAGAAAATAATAACCTAGAAAGTCATCCAAAGTGCTTAGAGGGTCAGAAAAGTGATGGTCAAACGTTATGAGACCCACATTTATATGATTGTTAACTTGCATCAGCAGCAGACAGATTCAAATAAAACTTATTAGACTGGATGACGTAGAAGTTAGAAACAACTAAATCTGTCATTGACACTTTAAAAATAAAGAGAGCTGTCAAACTTTAAAATAACAGTTGCACCAACTATGAGTAGTTTTAAACTTAACATTCAGGTTTTCTCATGCAGATTGGCTGCATTACCGTAAAACGGTCTTTACTTAGACGCTAAATCGTAGATTTTAGGAATATATCGGATTTCCAGACAACGTCGGCAAGGCAGAACCAACGTTTGCAACTAGCCAGCTACATGCTAACAGTAGGTGAGGTAACGCACTCTTTATAACATATGGAGTAAGGAAGCTAACTTAACTAAACCTAAATTGTTATTCCACTTATCTGGCAGAATCTATCACAAGTCACATCTGACCAACGAACACCATAACTAAATACCAAGCAAACAGGATTTAATTTCACGGATAATGAAGCTTGCCGTTATTGTGGCGCGACTAAAAAGCTAATGCTAGCATCGGGCCGGGCAGAGCTTCCAGTGAGTTAACAGCCTAATTCTCAAAGAGAAAATATATAATTATTTTTAAGTTATTGTCAAACTTACATATCTCGTTGTGGAAATGCTTTTATCGTATGTTTGTTCTCGCTGAAAGGTTTAAAAAAGCCAGTTTTGCTGAGGTGGGGTCACGGAAAACGTGTGCGGCAACCTCGCCGGGTGTTAGCGTCAGAGAAAGGAAGCTAACAGTAGATCAATACAACATATGGATGGGATGGTGCTGCAGCAGATCTACATCAACACTGACAGGGGGCTTCTGCGTTATGCTGCCACCAAGCGGTAGAAGTTTATTTAAAAAAAATTTTATTTGGACAATACAAATTAAAACACATTTTTATGTAAATACATTAGATTATAGCCATCTCTTGTCCCACTGGCAGGTTGATGTTAAAACACAGATGATAAACACCATAGATAACACGACTATATAGGAGATGTAGAAGCAGCCATGAAATCCATACACATTTACATAGAATCAATGTTCCTGTTTGGCTTACAAAGAGACAGTTTTAAGATGTTTTCAATTTAAAAAAACGAAAAAAGAGAAGTTAAAAGTCCCTTATGTTACTATTGGTCAAGCTAATTTTTCCTAAGTGGTGATGAACAATCACTCCTAGAGCCCGCGACTAATATTACTTTGAATGAATTGTAGTAAAGGTGGAGCATAGGCATGAACAATTTTAGAAACCAAAACAGAAATGTGATATTTTACAATCTTGTCCCAACTTAGTCGTTTGTTTTTGGAGTATCTGACAGCGATAACACCTTTATTGCTTGAAAAATGCGAGAAGTTTGAGGGATTTTTTTGCACTATATGTATACCTTATATACGTTTATTATATACATTTATTCCTTTACTAAGTTGTATACTATATATACCTTGCACTATATGTCCATAAACATATTTAGTGGTCTTCCACTTCATACCCTCATATTTACCACTTCTATTCAATTCATCTATCCATTTTCTGTACCCTGGACAGGTCACCAGTCCCTCACAGGGCAACACAGAACAAAAACCATGCACACACACACACACAATCATACCTAAGGGCTATTTAGAGAAGCCAGTTCACCTAACACTCACGTTTTTGGACTGTGGGAGGAAGCAATTCAATTCAGTTCATTTATACAGCGCCGATTCACAACAGACGTCCTTTTAAGGCACTTTACAAATCTTAGCTGTACCCACCATCTTTGGGTTTCCAAAGCTCACATTCCAGCACCTACCATCTTTAAAACATTCACCTTCATTTACCATCTGCTCCACCGCTTCTGTAGTCTCTTCGTCATTTGTCTAGTGTACTGCCTGAAGATCTACACAGTTCTGTGTAATTTTTTTATACTGCTCATTCATAAAAATTGTAATCCTAAGGCACTTTACCAGAAAGAGATCCAATACCCAATAATAAAGAAATGTCAATGCAAGCAATATCAATACAATGCTGCAGAGATATAACATGTAAAATCTGATCATCTTGATAAAATGCAGTTAAACTTAGTAAATCATTTAATGCTAATAAAAAGTCATGTATTGTAGTAAGATTCATCTGATTGCACTGAGCTCTCTTTGCAGATATGCTCCTCCTAAAGCACATGGCGACAGCAGAAAGTTACGTCTTTAAACAGAAAAAATGTCCATCAGGAGTCATTCTGAGCCAGCTTCTGGTGGACCAACTGGGCTGAAAGGGAATTTAAAGTATCCGTGGTCCACCACCTATGGTCCCAACTCTCCCCCCAGACACATTTGCCCTCTAACTTAAACTTCATTGGCTTCGAATAGGACTCAACGAGAGATTCTAACAAAAAAGTACTTTAGCATTGGTATTACCAACAACTCCATGACAGATTCTTTTATTTTGAGTTTTCTAAGAGCACCATATTAAGTGAAAGCTGCTCAAAAACACACTTTGCTTACAAGAAAAGTTAAAACTTTAGAAATCCTTTGAAAAAACAACTCAGTTTAAAACCAAACAGCATAGAGAATTATTTAGTTTATCATGAAACTTTAATTTCCTTTTTTATACAACCAGATTTCAGCTATTTTATTTGTAAACGAGTGTCTCTGAAAATCTTAAAAACACAGCACAAGTGTGATGTACAGGAAAAACATGTGACAGAGTAAAGCTCTATTACATTCATTATTGTATGAATGAATTCCTTAAAGTAAAATGATAAAACTCAGTAGTTTATTCTTTATTATCTTATAATCTCTTGCTCTCTTAAAGTTACGGGAATCATCAGCAGTCCACTGGATTTTCATACTTGACAAGCTCTAGAAAGGAAAAAAAAAAAAAGAGAGGAAGAAATCCTCATATTAATGATGAACATTTAAAATATGAGTAAACACACATAAAACTAAAAAAATGTGAATACTATGCAAAAGTTGATTTATTACAGTAATTCAACTTAAAATGTGAAACTAATATACAATTTAGAATCATTAGATGCACCGAAAGACATTTCAAGCCTTTATTTGTTATAATTTTGATGATTATAGCTTAAAGCTTATTAAAACCCCAAATTCAAAATCTCAGAAAATTAGAATATTAAAAGGTTCAATATTCTAGGCTCAACGTGTCACACTCTCATTAGCTAATTAATCCATAACACCTCCAAAGGGTTCCTGTGCCTTTAAATGGTCTCTCAGTCTGGTTCATTAGGGATCACAATCATGGGGAAGATTGCTGACCGGACAGTTGTGACGAAAACCATCATTGACCCCCTCAATGAGGAAGGAAAGTCTCAAAAGGTAATTGCAAAATAAGTTGGATGTTCCAAAAGTGCTGCATCAAAGCACATTAATAGACATTTATGTGGAAGAAAAAGTTGCACAAGCAGCAGGGATGAGTGCAGCCTGTAGAGGATTGTCAGGAAAAGGCCACTGGAAAGTGTTGGGGATCTTCACAAGGAGTGGACTGAGACTGGAGCCACCAAACACAGACGGATCCTGGACATGGGCTTCAAATGTCGTATTTCTCTTGTCAAGCCGTTCCTGAACAACAAACAATGTCAGAAGTGTCTTACCTGGGCTAAAGAAAATAAGAACAGCAAATTTAGCATTTCATTTGGAAACCAAGGTCCCAGAGTCTGGAGGAAGAATGGAGAGGCACACAATCCAAGATGCCTAAAGTCCAGTGTGAAGTTTCCACAGTCTGTTGATGTGGGGAGCCATGTCATCTGCTGGTGTTTGTCCACTGAGCTTTACTAAGTCCAGAGTCAACGCAGCCTTCTACCAGGACATTTGGAGCACTTCATGCTTCCTTCTGCAGACCAGCTTTATGTAGATGCTGACTTCATGTTCCAGGAGGACTTGGCACCTGCTCACACTGCCAAAAGTACCAAAACCTGGTTCAATGACCGTGGGATGACTCTGCTTGATGGGCCAGCAAACTGGCCTGACCTGAACCCCATAGAGATTCTATGATCATTGCCAAGAGAAAGATGAGACACAGGAGACGGAACAATGCAGAAGAGCTGAAGGTCGTTATTGAAGCATCCTGGTCTTCCATAACACCTCAGCAGTGCTACAGGCTGATAGCATCTATGCCACGCCACATTGAGGCAGCAATTGATGCAAAAGAAGCCCAAACCAAGTACTGAGTACATATGCATGATTATACTTTTCAGAGGTCCCACATTTCTCTATTTAAAATCCTTGCTTTATTGATTTCATGTAATATTCTAATCTTCTGAGATTTCATAAGCTGTAAGCCATAATCATCAAAATTACAACAAATAAAGGCTTGAAATATGTCGCTTCGCATGTAATGAGTCTATATTATGTATTAGTTTCACCTTTTAAGTTGAATTACTGAAATAAATGAACTTTGCACGATATTAAAATTTTCTGAGTTTCACCTGTAATGTTGGTTATTGATTTAGTCAAATGCTTAAAATCTTACACAGAGGTAAAAATACAAAGCAGAATTAAAAATAACCACACAATACCTTCTTTCAGCCTTCGTATTTCTTCTGACTGCAGTCTGATTTTCTCCTCTAGCACAATACATTTGGCACAGCCTGGAGTCAAGTGAAAAGAGACAAAGTAAAAATGTGTTCGTCAGAAAGTCCATCACTGATCTCACTTCGGACGATGTAGTTATTTAGCTGAGGATGCCGACATTTAGTTTCTAGGGGGGAGAAAAAAATTCAAAATGACCCTTTTCCAGAATCAGCTTTTCAGGGAATGCAACACATGTAAGTCTATATGTTTAACATATTGGTACAGCTGGCCAACTCTAAATATGAAAAGGGAGGACACAGGAAGGAAAGGATACAAGGAAGCAATGGAAAAAGCACGGATAAATGACAGAAAAGGGAAACAAAGAACAACAAGAGGCACAACAGGATGGAAGAGATTTTTTAAAAGTATTTTAACTAATCCACTGAATAATCTAAGGAATATCTTATTTTATTGTGCAGAATTTGCTTCACCATTAAATGGCAATGAAGTGATTTATCATCTAATATTAAGAGATCTGAAAATGTACTGAAGAGGCAATGACAACACAACAGGAATGTTTACACTCTTCACACGGAGCTCGCCAAACTAGAGGCCGTGGCTGCAGGAGCTGGTCTTTGCCAGGGCCTGAACCATAGCTGGCCATCTTACCGTGGCTTTGGGGTTTAGTGAGATTAACTCTCTGATTGGTTACAGGAAGTTTCAGGCTCCTCCCTCTGCTGCTTGCATCGCAAGATGTTCCAGTTTTAGCAGTGCTTGCTGGCACTGCACCATCTGAGTCAGTGAAGAGAAGCGCATTGGAAGCGGCACGGGTTGTTAAAGCTACTGTATCATGCGGCTCGTTGTGCATCAGAACCATGTGACCCAACTGTTACTGACCTGGTTTGGAGGCCTTAACGGGCGTAGATCTGTGGCCGGTTGTGCGCTGCTTTAGGGTTTTGAGCCGGTTTGCAGAGTCGCAGGCAGATGCCGGAGCTTCAGTGCCGCTGGATGGCATCAGTACATCTGAAAGGGTAAGTAAAAACAAAACAAGCAATTCAACAATTCACTGGGGACGTGGAAATTATTTCCTCCAAACACTAAAATCAATTATCCAGAAGAACTGTGATGACAGGATCTTTACTGAACTCCTCTAAACTAACCTCTCTGAATGCATCCTTATCGTTATGCATGGGCTGGTTGCCTGCATCGAGCAGTGTCCCTCCCCCACATGTTGCCTAGCACTGGTTCTCAACAGGTTCTCTGTATAAGTGGCAGCTACCACTCTTATCTTAACTATCTTAAACTACACGTAATAAACAACTTGCTGCATGTCTGTAAAGCTTTTGACTGCAGGCTACAGGAGCAGATAGTCTGACTAATTTACCAGGAAACAGCAGCAGAATGCAGGATTTCTACAAATGATCAGTTTCTAGATTCTGTACTTTTCAGGACCATTTAAGTTCAAAACTAGTACAGCTTTATTTCCCCCACCCCTGTTTCAAAATTACAAAACAGTATTGAAGCTCCGAATACAAGAAAGCATTACTGGAATATTTCACAGTTTATTGACATATAAACAAATTTGGATCCCTTCTAGTCTGGATGGGAACAATTTAAATGTCAGTTTTTGATCACTGAAACCCGGATCTCACAAACAGAAAAACAAACAAACAGGAATCCTAATTATGTGTTTGGCATCCAAACCAAACTCAGTTAAAAACCCTTGTGTCTAGTCTAAACCTTGGTGGTAAATGATTTAACAGCCAAAAAGAAGGAGAACAATGTCAGTTTCTTACATTTCTGACCTGTTAGTAACTCAACAACCCATTTAAACTCAATCAGGTCAAGAACAGGAAAATTTAAAGATACAAAGGTTAAAGTTTAAATACAACTAAATGTAAAAAGCGCTTTATTTTTTATATTCAGATCTTAGCTTTTAGATAATGGAATAAAATATAAAGTCTTGAAATGTAAACTTTATCCAGTTTTCATTTCCATATTTATCCAAAGTAAAAAAAGAGAGAAAAAAAAGTGGTTGTTCTATATTTCTGCTCAAGTGTCTATATTAAAATCAGAATAAATAAATATAGAAGACATTATTATAGTTGTAATGATGAACTTGTTCAGCATTTTTTTAGCAATAAGAACAATCTTAGCTTTTTTGTTTAAAAAACAACTATATTTAAGATGATGCAACAATTTTTTATATACATCTTTGTGTAAACATCCTCAGACCGAAGCATTTTTATTCACCCCAGCCAATGCATTGAATATTTCATTTCCATATTTACCCGTTTTCTTCCTCTTTGACACAGGCAAAGCTTCTCCCTTGGATAAAGGATGCCTCTTTCCTTGTGCATTCTTTGTGACAGGGTTGGCAGCTAGATAAAGAAGGAAACAGATTGTAGTTAGTGAGGAAGAACGCTGCCACAAAATACATTTATCACCAGTTTCTAAAGGTAGCCAGTTCTGGAAATGTTCATTTAACACAATTTTTATACATTTAGGATGGAAGTAGGTTATAATCCAAATATTTAGAGTAAAATATGAGATTTTAAAGCAAGAAGAAGCAAAAACATAAAAAAATAAAATAAAAAAAAGAGCGTTTAGTTTGGATGTATTTAGCAGTAGCTGACTTGGTGATCACAGAGCTAATAAAATCAGGGGGATTTGGTCCAATTTTGATTACAAGCAAATCGCGAGCTGGTAGGGTAAAAAGAAGCAAAAGTGAGAAAATCGTTAATCAGAAGGTTATTAGACATATTACAAAAGTGTCTGGTGGTTCTCTTTTCCTTATAATGCTTATGCTTGATGTTTAAGCAGAACAATAGAAGCATCCAGCCTGACTAGGTTTGAGCAAACCTGTAGATCCACTGAGCTTTTCTGTACTCGAAGAGGCAGCCGAATTTATCCGTGTTCTCAGACTTAGTGAAGCTCTCGGGAGGCCTACAGGAATACCACTCAGTTGAGGTCTCTGCAAGCCAGAAGTGGGCAGCTTGGAGGCTGAAATTGGCAAAGGGGAACAGTGTGTTCATTAAACCTTTCCACATTTAGTCACATTTAAACCACAAACAACTATGTATTTTACTGTGAAGTTCTAGACCAACACAATGTAGTGTTTAATAAAGAAGGTGCATGGCTTTCATTTTTTATTTTTAAATTTTAAAAAAATCCAAAAAGTGTCTACCTAAACTGGGGAAGCAAAGCATTAACCAGTCAAGGGACCATGGTAACTCTGGAGCAGCTGCAAAGATCCACAGTTCAAGTGGCAGAATCTTAACAGGACAGATATTAGTCTGGTATCCGTTTCTGCATTGAAGGTTTTCAATAATTATACAGTTCCTAATGAAAAGTACAGTTTTAAATAGACATAAAAAACTAATTAAAATTAGTAATAAAATAATATTAATGAATGGGATTTATTTTCCAACATTACCTCTACCCTTTATGGACGAGTGATGCTAATTAGCTTCATACCTGTTTTGTTGTCAACAGGCAAGATTGTGTATGAATCCCACAATTGTTGATTGATACACATGCCTCTCAAGCTAAGAATGTTAGACATTTTTTGATGCCATCTTGTGGTCGGAGTATGAACTACATGTGGTTCATGGAAGTACGGAATGGGCAGAAAGCATTTAATTTGGCTGATAAACTCCGTCAGTAGTCTCAACCCTGACCTTAAAAAAATCTAGGCTTCTTAATGTCTTTTACAACTGATATATTAATATTAGACAACATGTGAACAAATCTGTAAAAGTTATTTCTAATTTTGGGTTCAAACCTTTTTGCCGACACTAGGCAATAAGGAAAAGAAGTATTATTACTAAACAATATGTATAATTTAGGTAAATTCTGCGTCTATGTATAAATTATGCAATTTTGGATGAAATGACTGCTTTAAATTACAAAAAAATATGTAAATTAAGATGAATACATAAATCACTTATATAATTAACTTAAGTATACCCAAATACAAATTTTGTTTTATTATGAAACAGGGTGTGAAAGCTGTAGGACAGCATAGTAAAGGGATAGTTCAGTATTTCGCTGTGTTTGAAACACTGCTGGAAGAAAACAAAGTTTTTCAAAAAATGTGTGTTGAAATTAAATTCTAACATGGATATCATTTTGCAAAAAGCGGGCTAGGCACTCATGGGACTGTGCACCCAAATTTTTCTTTGCGGTATTTCGCTGTATTTAAAGCACATACATGCTGACTCAATTTCAAAGTCTTCTTTAAGAAATAGAAGGATCAATAAAATAAACATACTGAGGCTAAAACGTTTATTTAATTCCTTATGTGCCCAGTGGATCTAATTAGCATCATGCCTAAATTTACCCAATTGGTAAGAGCAAATTTAAATTAATAATCTCTAATTTCACATCCGATTGACAGCACTAAAATGTTTTGTTTAACTGGCTAAAAATTCAAGCATAAAGTGTTAAAGTGGTGCGGCACTTTCTGGATTAATACAACTACTTTTTGAGCATGCAATCTATTGATGTAGAAATCCCATCTGTACTACTGTTTAAAGGTTCATGCAACTCTATCTCAATAAATTACTGAAATTATTTTATAACCTGCTACTATCTACAACACATCTTCCCACTTTTTATTCGTAAAACCTTCAGTAAAATAAATTATTTTCTTTATAATTTGCAATTGTTCTGTACTTTGTGCAAGTGTTACATGTAACTACTGTTTCTGGTAAGTTTATGATAGACTGATGTAGAAAACAACGTATTATTGCATAAGCATAATAAAGGGGAAAAACCCAGCAAACCAGATGTATGGTTTTGTTGAGTTAAAGATTTCAATCTGCAGAAGAATTTCTGAAAACAACCATCACTGCTCACCTAAAGATCGCAGGTTGTAAGAGCTTGATACTGAGGTTCTCTGAAACACACAAGAACACAGGACACTATCTTCCAGACGTATTTATAGATAAATCCATAAAGTTGATTGAAATGATTCAATCAGAAGCACTGTGACAGTTTTACAAACTCAGTGGCTCACAAAAACACCCTATGTTCTTACCGCCTGTTCCTCTGAAACTGGAGCGCAGTTGGTTCTGGGTTGTTTCACAGGCAGGCCCGTGGCCGCTGCTGGGGGATTGCGTTTCAACAGCTGGGAGGCAGTTTTTAAAGGAGGGTAAAGGTGTTTGGCAGCAGGTTGCTTGAAGAAGGTTTTGCGATCGCAAACGATGTTTGACGGCATCGCGTGGGATGGCTCGTTGGGAGGTTCTCCGTAGAGCTTTTTCTGCGCTGCCAGGACTTGGCTCGCCTCTTGCTTCCTGTCATAGCTGAACACTTTACAGCTTGGCATCGGTGTAGAAGTGGTCAAGCCCTCGGCTCTTAAATCTAAAGAGTCATCTAGATCAAATGAGTGAGCTTTGATGGTTACTGTATCCGAACTTTGATGGTGTAAAAGGTCGGAGAGGCTGTCGGTCACAGGCAGCACTGATTGGAAAAGATCCTTGCATTCACATCCACTGGTTCCATCAGCTGGCTCTAAAGGAGGATTGGCTTCAAATGTCCTGTTTGAGCTTCCATCCTTCATAGCCTCTGGCTCTGCTGCGGCTGTAGTCTCATTTTTTGGGAGCTTTACTGAGTGTTCTTCAGAACAGTCATGCTTAAGTGTACTGGTTGAGTTTGATGCTTTGGGAGCGGAGGTGTTGCCCAAGCTGCTCCGACTGTCGTTTGAGCTAATTTCTGACAAAGTTATCGTGCCGTTTTGCTGTGAGGGAAGTTTACAATCAAACGAGTCATACCGGTGACCAAGGGAAGCAAGAGTTTTCACTGAGGCAGAACCGATTTGGAGTTTGGATTTTTCAAGAGAATCTCCGTCAACAGTGGCATTCTGCACAATGGAGTATGTCCTTTCCTTTTCACCCGAGCTGCTTTGATATATATCTAAAGAAGCTTCAGTTTTAGCATAGACAGAACTTTGGTGATCTCTGCTCTCATCGACATCTTTCGTGTTGCTTACATCAGCTGCTGGAAGGTCCAGAGGCTCGTTTATAAGGCAGGAACTTGGGGTGGTGGTGTTATTTTCAGGGGGAGCGCTGCCCATAGAGGGCTGCTCGACTGTAAACAGGCCGTTTGTAGACACGTCCGATTCTAGGCTTCGTTGCGACTCCTTGCTGGTTGACTTGGCATCACAGCTCGTCGGCAGCTCTTCGCTTTTTGTCTCTACAGAATCAGGTTTTTCTTTGGGTTTAGATGCCAACTCAGGGGTGGATTTCTCAATGTCAGAGAAAGACAAGTGTGCAATCTGAGCAGACGTGTCACTACAGGGGCTTATTTCATGAGTAATATTCATAGCTTGGGTACAGATTGTGCCTGAATTCTGACATCTTTCCACTTGTTCTCCATTGGTCTTTAATTCTAGACTTCGTTGTGACCCCTTGTTGGTTAGCCTTGTGTCCATCTCAGCGTCTAGAGAATCAGGCTTTTCTCTGTGTTCGGAATAAACCTCAGGGACGGATCTCTCTATACCAGAGGAGATGTCGGCATCCTTGGCAGGGGTGTCACACGAGGAGTATAGGTCACGAGTAACATTTATAACTCGGGTGGCGTCAGAATTTTGAGACATCTCCAGTTTTTGACCGCTCGTCTCTGATGAAGACCTGTCATTTTCCAAAGTACTACCCATGCTAACATCCTGAGTTACTTGTAAGGATGCTTTAATTAAGCTTTGCCTTGAACAGTGGACAGAGTTCACGCTTGTCCCGGACAGTTCATCATTTGTGATCACGTCCGATTTGCCGAGCTCTGACATAATCTGCTCACTGTGATCAGAAGAAGCTCTGCTAGATTCAAGGTGACCGTCAGGGAAAGTAACTGGTGCGATGTCCAAGGAGGACATCTGGCTGCCTGGAGAGACCGCCGAGTCACGCGAAACCTCTAGGAGAGTAATCTCTGGCAAGTAATTATCGATAATCCCTTGGGATGAAAGGGCACTCTCAAGGGACTCATCCATCTTGGCCAGAAGGCTATTTTGATGATCTCTAATGTTTGTCTGGGCATGTGTCCTTTTATCATAAAGCTGAGGTGCTGCAGGTTGGCTTTCAGGAAGGATTGAATCATTCATGGTCGGCTGCATCATTGAATCCGCAGTAAGATCAAACAGAGTCATTTCTGGCAAGCATTCATTGTTGATCATGGAGAAATCCTCACCACTTGTTAGGCTCCTTAAATCCCCAGTTGACTTTTGACGGTTTGCAGCAGGAAAACTAAAAGGAACAGCGAGTTTAGGACTGTTTTGATGGGAAAAAGGTTCTGGAGATGAGCTTTTATTCCCAATATTTAAGTATTTTAGGATTGGGGTCAGAGCTGACTGGACACCAGACCACCGTGACTTCGCCTGGCCCTCACCGGTTGTATTCTTTGGAGCAGGAGTGGAAAAGACACGGGCGTGAAAAACATGCTCATTATCTTCCTCTAACTGCGAGGTGAAATTCTCCGGCCCATTTAGTCCTGGATCTTCCAGCTTTGAAGAGTCAACGGCATTAGTAGCTCTGGGTGGAATATTTTCACGGCATTCATCCGCCTGTGGATCCGCTTGGATGAATGAAGCTCGAGTTTCTGTGGTATTAGCCATGAGAGAATAACTCCCTTGTTTTGCTTTGATGAAAACAGGACTTTCTTCTTTAAAAAATAAAAACAGGGCCAAAGACTAGAAACTCTAAGCACATTTTCGTCAAAGTTTTTTTTTTTTTTTAAGTAGACAGTCTGTGGATAGAAAAAGAGAAAAATCAATTTCACAAAATAATTCCATCAAAACATTTTACAGGTTTAATTTAAAAAGGATTACTGAGTTAGTTGGTTTCATTTCTCATCCTACTTTTGTCTATTAAGAACTGCGAGTATGTATTCTTTTACAATCAACTGTCACTGAAGGGACCACGGATAGTTCAATACATGAGCTTGTTGAAATCTAAAGTGATGTTTGCCTTTAAAAAAAAAATCCCTCCTCTGAAATGCTCTGCCAAAAAATAGAAGAAATGTTTGTTAGGCTATAATATTTCAGGTGTCATCCATTCAAACTCAGATTGCCAATAATATATTTGGGCAAAATGATGGACTTCCATTATCCTGTTATGCCAATACATGATGGGAGTGTAGCTTGATGATGGTACACGATATATCTTTGTTGATTCACTCTCGTGAAAAAACTGAAGTTAAAACTGGGTTTTTATTTTAAAAATAAGTTGTGGTTTTTCTTTTAATACAATGAAGCGGCTTGTTGCAGTCAAATTTTCTCCTGTGCTGGATTATGTAGATATTTTATATATGAATGCTTCTGCTCAATGTCTTCGATCAGTTGATACTGTGCATCAGCCTAGTCTGACGTTCATTACTAACTGTACGTTTCTGACTCACTACTGTGAATAATACTCGCAGGTAGGATGCCCTGCTTTGGCCAGTCCGAGGAATATTCTTTTATATAGCTTTACATTTTAGGCAATACTCGGATTGCTGCTTTCCTATACATGTCCCCTTCTTAAAATGAAAAATTATGTTCACTGTTGTCCTAATCTGCAAGACTATATGTTGCTTTTTGTTCCATTTGCACGCATTGAACCTGGTAAAATCACTTTCTACCAATTTAGTAACCCTGGCTTGGAAAGAGCTGCAGAATTGGAAAATTACAGAATTGATTTCATTGAGTGTTTTTAAATCAAATCATTTGGATTGCTTGTCATTTTAATTTAATTTTTAATTATTACTACTATAACTAGTTTGTGTTGTTATCTATTTTTAACTAAGTGAATTTTTGTAACCATATTGGATGCTTGCAGCTGCCTATCTTGGCCACATCTCCTTTCAAAAAGAGTTTTTTAATCTCAATGGTAACTTCACGGTAAAATAAAATAAAAAAATAGAGAGCTTAGTAAGCAGTATAATATGGTGGAAGAGTATGAATATTTAGAAGAAATAGGAAAAAAAATATGGATTAGTTGCAACAATTATGCCATCTCAATATCACAACATCATGGTATCCTAATAATGTGAAGCACTAATAGCGAACATTTTTAGCCAAGTGAGAAATTACTTCTGACCAACAACAGCTTTCAGTGCGAGAAGCTCCCAAGTCAACATTTTTTGTACTTGGGTGTCTTTCTTCTTTGGAGGGCCGGGAGCCTGGGGGAGCAGATCTCTAAACACCATGCATGAGCCATTTCCCTTTACCTTATTAGAACAAACCCTTCCCCTAAGAAAAACTTGGTAGACCTAAAACATATATGTACTGGTTTTGAAATGTCAGTGGCGGCCATGGAAAAACACAGAAAGTGTAACCACCTGCAGGGGTTATTTTATTCTGTGGGTGTGGAGTGAGCACCAAACTTTTATTGTGGGCGAACCAGTTGCTCAGCTTATCAACGGCCACTCCAGAAAGCTGAATGGGGCTTTTCTCATTGCATGTGGTCTAAAAAAAACTTCCAAAATGAGAAAGATAAAAAACAGTGACTTAAGTGACATGAGCAACTTATTTAAATTTTTTATATGTCCTATAGGTCTAGCTTGTGAAAATTTCCCCCCAGTGTATTTACCTAAATCTAAAGAAAACAATAGATATCAAACGCTCTTTAAAATTAGTAAAGAAAAAAAATAAATATATTTTTTTATAACTTCATTATTAGGAGTTTAGGGTTACTTTATGAGTGATACTGTGATTCAGGAGGCGCATTTTAAACCGTAATACAGAGAGTCAGAAGCCTGGATTTTCAGCACCATTAGACGAACAACACTACGTTTTAAAACTGACGACCAGATTGAGCTGTGAAGTCCTCCCACTTTTCCCCAGGTCCGTAAACTCACTGAAGAAGACAGTTTGAACACAATGCAACTAAGTTTATGAAAGTATCACAGCCTAACTGAAGCAAAAAAACGATGGAAATCATGTAAACTTATACAGTTACGCAATTGCTAATGCTCAGTAACTACGGCTAGTTCAATCAAATATGCACTTACCTTGGAGGAGGGAGGTCTACTCTAGCTCCAGGGAGTAATTTAACAGACCCTTTTTAGTCGTAGCTTCCAAACAGAAACATTAAAGTACTTTGTTTTCGGTCAAAATCCATGAAATCAACACAAACGTTGCAGCGCCAGTCCAGTTTGAAACTGTCAGTTTAATCATTGGATAATACCAGCCAATCACAATCCATTGTTTCTTCTTCGTGACTCTCTAGAGAGAACTCTATCGCCATCTACCGTCATAAAAAGTGAGGATTTTAACAAATGACCGACATCTTGTTTTGTGGTAATGTCCATGTTGTGTAAAATTAGAATACATCTAAAATAAATGTTTACGATGTATCGTTTCAAACGGTCACATTATTTTTTACAAATAAATACATTATAGAGTGGATACAGAAGGAGCGCCCAATTTTCCGTCGACGCCACCGCCATATTGTGAGTGCCATACAGTCAATGGTTAAACCCCGCCCTAAGCAGGGTCAAGAGCTATTCTTCAGTGGTGATCAGAGGTGGGTAGTAAGTAACTAGTTACATTTACTGTAACTTTTTTGGACCCCCCCCCCCCCCCCCCCCCAAAAAAAACTTTTAAGAGTAGGTTTTGCAATGCCGCACATTTAACTTTTACTTGAGTAATATTATGAAGTATCGCTACTCTTGAGTAAACTTTCTGGATAATCTACCAACTGTGAGTAAATTCACTAAATGAAGAGCAGACATATTTTAAACTAAAATAGCTTGGCTTTTATAATGCAATCTGTCTGTTGAGCTTGTTGTTGCATTTTGAGGTCAGGTGACTAGATAGTAAACACCATAAATTGTCACTGGAAGTAAGTATATTTAGTCATTACCTACTATATGTTATGTATTAGTATTATACTGAAAAAAATTACTTGGAAAAGTCTTGCTTCTGCTTAAAATGTGTTATGTAATTATGTTATTTACTTGTATAATTTTTTTTTTCATTTAAGTCTTTAAAATACCAGAATTTTTCCATAACTTTATATCCTTGTCTGTCTGGTGACATAATTTAAAAAATATTTGATCAGATGTTACTAAGTACTCAAGTAGCCTATTTACTAAATACGTTCTTACTCTTACTCAAGTAATTTCTTGGATGGCTACTTTTTACTTTTACTTCAGTAAAAATATGTTGAAGTAGTGCTCCTCTTACTTGAGTACAATTTTTGGTTACTCTCCCCACCTCTCCTAAAATATTAACACAACTAACCCGTGAAATCATTTCAATATTTATATGACACTTTCCATATCATTGAGCAATTTTTCTCAGAGGGATCAATAAAATAATTTTCCATCTACCTGTCTTTGTGCCTGACCCATACCCTACCATTACTACTACTATTCCCAGTAGTACGACCATAATAGAGTCTACTTGAGATAACCATGCTTCCCTTGATAGTCTACCGTTCACATGCTGGTGTGCTCTGTAAGTTTTTAGCTGCTAGTTCTTTGGGATTCTCCTTGTTGCTAAAATGTTAAAATTAAGACAAATTAAACTGAGTTATCTTTAGCATTATTCACATTTTCTTTAATTGATCATTCAAATTTAACTGCCCACAAACTGGTGTGTGACTCTGACAGTATGCTAGCTTTGAATTAAAAATGAACAAGCTTTCCTGGCATTTATTGAAAAAAATGTAAACAACATATAATAATATTCCAGTTGGCTTTGTACTAAACAGAAAATAAGCAATCATTACTCTTGCATCTAAAATAATCAGCTGTATTTTTTACAACCAGTATAATGTAGACAAATGACGTTTATTTGAGTCTATCATTATTTTTTAAGAACAATTAAACTTTTCCCTGGTCTGCTCTTTGTAGAGCAGTCCGCTGCTTAACAGACATGCCTCTTGTAGCTTGCTAACTGTACTTTAAAATAGTGTTATAATAATGTGTTTCTACACCTTAACTTTGTGTTTTTTGTGATTGGAAATATTTCAAAATAAGCATTTAAAAAAAAGTTTAGTAGCCTTTCTTTAGCCTGCACCGATGCCTTGATTAAGCTAAACATGCTCTTTTAGTTAAAATGCCTAAAGATGCATTTTAAACCGGGTTCCTTACGTTGTTTTATGTGTACACTTTACTCAAGTTCATTCTTTGAGTTTAAGAGTGTATTTGTGCCTAAATGATCCAAAGTCAAGTGGCTTAAAGGGCAACACATCAAGATGGTCATTGTGCTTTGTAATGGTTGTTCTGTCTCGGTGCTCACCATTTGTATTAAAATTAAACTACATTCTTGGTATTATTTGCTATTATTTGCACAGTTTTTTTCTATTTTTGTGACAGCTTCATAGAGGTTGTAAATTTGTCCTCAGCGCAGAATCTCTTATCCCTATTTTTTCCCCAAAAAGGCGTATTTGCTCACAATATGTGGGTCATGCTGTGGAGTGGTTTCAGTATCTACTGTCAAACACCAGTGATTAACCCTTTCTTAATAAAGGTGTATATTCCACCAGCAGTGTCTGTGCTTGTACAAAATAACAAGAAGGGTCAGATGCTGTCAACATGGCCCAACGTGACCTATCAAGTGGCTTT
The DNA here is from genome assembly GCA_963556495.2 of Valencia hispanica. NCBI lineage: Eukaryota > Metazoa > Chordata > Actinopteri > Cyprinodontiformes > Valenciidae > Valencia > Valencia hispanica. The sequence continues at coordinate 6,842,726 of OY747721.1, read as the reverse complement.
TAATGTGTTTTCATAAGTGCAAAGGTTTATACTGTTGATTTTGTATTACAGTCTCCCCTAGTTTATTCAGTATTTTAAACTTTTGAGATTAGGACAGTTGCAAATACTAAAAATAAGTGCAGAAAATGACAGTTTGCATGAAAAAGTACAACTCTTTGTTCAGTTATGCTTTATTATAAAAGCTAAATACCAAAAAACTAGGTAGCATAAAAACATAATCGCTGCTTTCAGTTTAACAAAATATAAAAACAGCAATATTTATAATATGTTGAGCTATTCACAGAAAGCGTTGAGATGATTTTTTTTCACTCTTTGGGAGTTTTCTTCAGCTTGGTCTTGAGTTCAGACATGAGTGGATTTCCAAATCTGTGGGGACAAAACAGAGAATAAGAAAAGAAATTCCTGACGTTTAGAGTTAAAAAATAAAGTGAAGGATGTTGCTGGAACATTTTGTTGCTTCTGTTTTACCCTGGTTGTCCCGGAGGCATCCACTTAGGTCTCTTTGGTGCTTCATCCTTTTTGCCAGCGTCACTCTTTTCTTCCTCTTCCTTTTTCTCCTCAGATTCCTTCTAAATTAGTGTTAAACTGCATTTAGCTTTCCCCAACATAAAGATAAATAGAAATGTATGGATTAATGCAATACCTGTGATTGTGTTTCTGGTTCATCCTCTTCTTTTGGAGCGCGTCGTGTCTTCTTTAAGACAGGAAAACCTGCTCCAATCCCTGAATCCAAACAGAAATGCATAATTTATTCGCAAATGACTGATAAAACGGATGATGTGCTGCTGAGAAACAGACTTACCGGGCAGTTTGATCCCAATCCCCAAGCCACCTAAAGGCACACCTGCAGGAACCCTGCCAGGCACAGGCAATGAGGGAGTAGGATCCACAGAGGGCTTATGAATTAAGGAGCGGGGGTTTGTGGGGGGTCTAGCACGAGGATTTTTCACAGCAATGCGAGACCTTTGCACTGCAAAATCAAGCATGCGGCCATCCACCTGCAAAGACAAAATCCTCTCACTCTATACTTCATCTGCACTTCAGAAATCTGCAATGTTTTCTGTTTGATATGAAACAATACCTCACTCTGATGTTCTTCCACATCAGTCCTGCTTGAGGCTGGAAAGGAGTTGATGAGGTCTTCTGACCATCTGTGCTCTGGTGCAACCAGGGGGAATTGCAGCTTCTCAGGTTCTATCTTAGGTTCATCTCCAGAAGTTGATTCTGTCAAAACACTTCCCTCCTCTAACAGAGCCTCTAAGTCATTTGTTTGTTGTCCTGTTTCAGGGATCTGGATTTCATCTGAGATGTTGGACACTTCGATAGGCTCGTCATTTGGCTTTGTTGTCAGTGCTTTCTCATCGTCTCCACAAACTGTGTCTGCCTCAGCTTCTGTCTCTGGGTTTGCTTCCTCCAGCTTTTCTGGAGCTGTACCAGCTTCCTGATTTGGATGTCTTGGTTCTGGTGAGGAAACCCCCGAATCAGGGCAGGATCTGATCTCATTGGATGCTCCCTCCTCTCTCGGGTAAGACTGAAGGGTTTCAACTGTATCCTCGATCAATGCAGATGCAGATGCAGAGTTAGAAGTTGAAAAGTCACAGATATCTTCTGAATTGTAATTTATGTCGGCAAGTAATCCAGTGTCTCCTGAATTAATTATCTGTGTCTCACTGAAAGACTGGTCCAAAAACCCAAAGTCCATAGTGGTCAAGGAAGTTTGTGTTTCACTTATAGATGTAGGCTCTTCTGAAATTGCCTCCATTACTTCCTCTTGCTTCTTCTCTGATGATTCCTCACTAAGTTGGTCCTTTTGTAGCTCTGGCTCAGACTCTTTAATCCTATCAGTGTCCATTGACATCGCTGTCTCTATCCACAAATCCAGGGTATCTTCATCAATCACATCCTGATGTTCTTCAGCTGGATCTTCCGAGTATCTCTCAGCTGGTTGGGGCTTATGTTTTGTTTCCTCCGCTGAGATTAGGGGAAGACCTTGAGGCTTGGTCGTCTCTGATTCATCAGCTGTTTCTGTGTCTGTCGTTATCTCTGCCCCAGTCGTCTGAGGTGGTGCCTGATTGTTTGCCTCAAGTTGTTGAGATAATTCAGATTGTCCCGTGATCAGATCAGCTGCCGTCCCCACTAACCAGAGGGGCGTACTCTCATTCAAGTCCGGAATTTCTTGGTCCAGTTCTCCATCATCAGTGCATCCTTGTTTATCAGTGTCAAACCCCATCTGCAGATGTTCAGCTGGACTTTCATCAATTAATTTTGGCTTGATCTCTTCTGAGTGTTTCAAGTTCCCGTCATCCTGTAAACTAGATTGTACAAGTTCTGGACCAAGGCAGTTCTCGGTCATCTGTTCTTCACTCTTGGGGGATTCAGAAGTTTCATCTGTAAAATCAACGCCTTCATCAGCAGCTAGAACATCTCTCCTTTCGCAGCAATCTTCTCCAGCATCTTCAGACAGCCTGGTCATTCCCAATTCAACTGTTTTGTCCCCATCCTGCAGGGCAGTTTCATCCGCAGAGCATGTCTCAGATTCCTCGTCTGATTGTTTGATCTCCGTCCTCATTGGGGAACCCAATAATTCTAGCTTTTCTTCCTCAGAAAAAATGTCTAATTCCAGATTTATGTCGTCACTTTTTTGCTTCTCTGGATCTTTTACAAACTGCAGTGCTCCAGCCTTCTCCTCCACAACCAAATCCAACTCGTCCTTGCTATCCTCTGTGCTGCCGTGTCTTATCAGTAAAAATCCACCTCCTCCTGCACTGCTGCTTTTAAAGACCTCCACCTCTTCTGGTAAGTGAATGGTCAGAATTTCCTCTGAATTTCCCCCCTCTAAGAACCTTTGTGTGGTGTTTTCATCTAACTCGAGCTCATTGTTGTGTTCAGGAACTGCCTCTGGAGTTTCCTCGCACACTTCAGTGTTGAGCTTGTGAGACAGAGCAGCCTGGCCTTCGATTACTCCCAGGGGAATATTGTTAAAGCCTCTGTTTATTTCCTGTGCAGACTCGCCTTCAGCTGTTACAGTAACTGCACCGGTTGTGCAAACTCTTTCCATGCAGCTTTCTTTGTTAGAAAGACCTTCCTCTTCTGCCTCCTCATAATGAGCATCTGCTGAAATTTCTTCCACGGTCACATGTTTCTCTGAGGTAGTTTGCATAATGTTGACCAGCACATCCTCTTCTTTAAATGTAAACTTGGTTGTGCCTGGTTCTGTTTGATGCACAGCATCAAGAGTTATAACATTTTCCTCTTCGATTGTCCATCTGCTCTTGTCCTGTTCTGACTCTTCCCCTGGTGTCTGATAGTTTGCAGCTGAATTTAGATCTTCTTCTCCAAAGACAGTCTTCTGGATGTTCTCATCAGTTAGCTCATCCTCTGATACATCTTTGCACACAGGGAGCTCAGTTTCTACATCTATAGTTTTCTCATTTGAGCAGATGTTATCTTCAAGGCTCAACTGTGATGCATCTTCACAGATTTCTGCATCTCCCAGTATCACTACAGAAGTTTTGTTGTCCCTTTGATCCTCTGTCTCTTCATTTCTGTCCTCTTCCTCTGTTGGGGTGCACTCTTGTATCTTGCTTTCTTCCTTCAAACCTTCTTCAGTTTCTTCTTCATCAACTTCCTGAATGTCCTCCAAGGTTTCCACCACTTTTCGATGATCATCCAGTCTTACTGCGCTCGGGTGCTCCTCTTCTTCACTTGAATCCATCCGGTCACTCACGGCCTCCATTAACCGCACATGTTCATATCCACCAGTTGCACATTCTCCGTCCTTTTCAGGCGTCTCACTTTCTTCCCAAGTGTCACACTTTTCAGTTTCAATTTTCTCACTCAGCTGTGATGCATCTTCGCAGATGTTTGCATCCTCCAGCATCACTGCAGAAGATTCACCTTCCCTTAGTTCTCCTGTCTCTCCAAAGCTGTCCTCCTCCTCTCTGATGGTGCACTGTTTTACCTCACTTTCGTCCTCAAAGTCTTCTTCATCATCTTCATGGATTTCACAGCTCTCTTCCTCTAATTCTTCTTTGTCTTCGACCTCTTTTGGATAATCTTGCCTTGCTTGGTCGTGTTCTTTTTGACTGAATCTCTCCGATCCTGTGCCATGATCCATATTGCTGAAGGTAATACTTTGGATTAAAACATTTTCCTCTTGTCGGACATCTTCAACTGCTCTGCTGCTCTTGTCCTGTTCTGACTCCCCTCGTGTAGCCTGATCGCTTGCAGCTGTATTTACACCTTCCTCTTCAAAGACAGTCATCTGGACGTTTCCATCAGTTAGCTCATCCTCTGATAACTCTTTGCAGACAGGGTGCTGAGTCTCTACCTTTTGTGTTCTTTTTTCTGAGTTTTTATATTCAGAGCTCAGCTGTGATGCACCTTCACAGATGTTTGTCTCTTCCAGCATCACTGCAGCAGCTTCAGCTTTCCCTTGTTCTCCTGTCTCTCCATTTCTGTCCTCCTCCTCCTCTCTAATGATGCACTGTTTTACCTCACTCTCTTCCCCAAAGATTTCTTCATTTTCTTCTCCTTCATCTTCCAGGATTTCTTGACTCTCTTCCTCCAAGTCCTCCTTGGCTTCATCCACTTTTGGATAATCATGCTCTGCTTGGTCTTGGTCTGTTAGTCTGACCTGTGTCTCTCCTGTTCCCTGATCCTCCTCGCTGCTTGTACCACTATGGGTTAAAACATTTTCCTCCTGTTGAACATCTTCGACTGCTCTGCTGCTGTTCTTCTGCTCTGGTTCTTCATGTGTTGCAGACTTATTAGGCTCTTCCTCCTTAATGACAGCGACACAAACCCTCTCATCCTCAGGCACACCTGACAACTCTTTGAAGAGAAGATGCTGAGTTTCTTCTTGCTGTGATCTCTCCTCCAAGTTTTCATTTTCAGGGCTTAATTGGGATAAATCTTCACAGATGTTATCATCTTCCAGCATCACTGCAGCAGCTTCACCTTCTCTTTGTTTTTCTGTCTCTCCATTGTTGTCCTCCCCTCTAATGGTGCACTGTTTTATCTCACTTTCTTCCTCAAAGTCATGTTCATTTTCTTCTCCATCGACTTCCAGGATTTCACCGCTCTCTTCCTCCATGTCTTTGACCACTTTTGGAAAAGCATGTGGTCTCACTGTGCTCACAGGCTCCTCCCCAGCAACAGCTTCTTCACCTCTTCTCTCAATCTCTTCACCTATTGCCCAATTTGTTGTATTTTTTGGTCCAACATTTTCTTGATCTTCTTTGTTTTCATCCTCTTCTCTTTCTGCACAAGTGTGCAACTTTTGGATCTCAGTTTTCTCTTGTCTTAGTCGATGGACTGTCATGTCTTCAGTGATCAGCTGCTCTGCACAGTCATTTGCTTTTAGGTTGAACCGTTCCTCCTCTTTGCCTTGATCATCCTCGTTGCTTGTAACACTTTGGGTTAAAATATTTTCATCTTTGACTGCTCTGCTACTCTTCTTCTGCTCTGGCTCTTCATGTGTAGGAGGCTTGTTTGGCTCTTCCTCCTCAACGGTAGCAACCTGGACCCTCTCATCCTCGACCACACCTGACAACTCTTTGCAGAAGAGGTGCAGAGTTTCTACTTGCTGTGTTCTCTCTGCTGAGTTTTCATCTTTCATCTTGTTAAAGCCTCTGTTTATTTCCTGTGCAGACTCGCCTTCAGCTGTTACAGTAACTGGATCGTTTGTGCACACTCTTTCCATGCGGCTTTCTTTGTTAGAAAGACCTTCCTCTTCTGCCTCCTCATAATCAGCATCTGCTGAAATTTCTTCCACGGTCACATGTTTCTCTGAGGTAGTTTGCATAATGTTGACCAGCACATCCTCTTCTTTAAATGCAAACTCGGTTGTGCCTGGTTCTTTTTGATGCACAGCCTTGCTGCTTGTGACACTTTGAGTTATAACATTTTCCTCTACGATTGTCCTGCTCTTGTCCTGTTCTGACTCTTCCTCTGGTGTCTGATAGTTTGCAGCTGCATTTAGATCTTCTTCTTCAAAGGCAGTCTTCTGAATGTCTTCCTGTGGTACATCTTTGCACACAGGAAGCTGAGTTTCTACATCTATAGTTTTCTCATCTGAGCAGTTTTCATTTTCGAGGCTCACCTGTGATGCATCTTCACAGATTTCTGCATCTCCCAGCATCACTACAGAAGTTTTGTTGTCCCTTTGATCCTCTGTCTCTTCATTGCTGTCCTCTTCATCCTCTGTTGGGGTGGACTCTTCAATCTTGCTCTCTTCTCCCAAACCTTCTTCAGTTTCTTCTTCATTGACTTCCTGAATGTCCTCAAAGCTTTCCACGACTTTTTGCTGATCATCCAGTCTCACTGTGCTTAGGTGCTCCTCTTCTTCACTTGGATCCATCCCTTCACTAACGGCCTTCTTTAACCACATATGTCCAGATCCACCAGTTGCATGTACTCCATCCTTTTCAGGCGCCTCACTTTCTTCACAAGTGTGGCACTTCTCGATCTCAGTTTTCTCTTGTCTGCCTTGATGCTCCTTTGCACCTTCTGCGACCGGCTGCCCTGCATAGTCATTTCCTCTTTGAACAAGCTGTTCCTCTGGTATGTCCTCTTTGGTCTCATGGTATTCTTCTTCTTCTTTAGGCTTCACGTCAACATCTGCAGTGCAGCGCTCCCATGCAACAACTGGTGAGGACAAGCCAAGAAAAGAAACTGTAGCCTGTTCCTCGCCGGCTTTTTCTCCTCTGGCGTCGGTCCCTGTTTGGCTGCAGTCAGGAGGCTCACTCTCGACTCTGGATTCATGTAAGGAGGTTTGGTCATTGTTGGATGTTTCAGCAGGTAGTGGTCTCAGGAATCTGCTCACAGCTTCAGTTATGTAACACTGGGGAAGAGATGGGGATAGTGTTAGTTATCTAAATGTGCACCATTTGATCCAGTTAAATCATGAGCTGTCATAGTTAAACAGAGAGAGACAAGAGGGCACTTAGTTCCAGTCATATGCATTTAATATAACAGTGCACACGGCTGTTTACACAATAGTTTCCTCCCAGATTTGCAGGCAGATTGTTAAAGGCCCTTTCCTGTTTTAGAGCAACAATAATCTTTCACACAAAGCAAGGTTCATATGTGGATTTCTGAGCCTTGAAGAAGTGGCCTTCACTGATTAATGATGTAGTAACATGTAAGATTAAGGATGTGTTGTTAAAATAGATGTCTGGCTACTTGGAAATAGTAGAAGTATATAGAAAGTAAAAGTGGTTTAAAACTTTGGTGAACTTCTTGTTTACTAAAATAAAATCCTCACACTGAATGATTTTGTAAAAACAGTGCTTTATAACTTCCATCCATGTCTGTACCCACTTATTGTTACAGAGTCGCGAGGGGCTGGTGTCTGTCTCCAGGGGTCATTGGACGAGAGGCGGGGTCCACCCTGGACAGGTCTCCAGTCCATCACAGGGCAACACAGAGAAACCAGGACAAACAACCATACACACACTCACGAGGGCAATTTGGAGAGACCAATTAGCCTAGCAGTCATTGTGTTGGACTGTGGGAGGAAGTCAGAATACCTAGAGAGAACCCACGCATGCACAGGAAGGACATGCAGTCTCCATTCAGAAAAACCCCAAGCCGATATTTGAACCCAGGACCTTCCAGCAAGGCAACAGTGCTACCAACTCCACCACTGTGCAGCCTGTTTTCTAACATATGTCCCTTTTTTTCTTTCAGGAAAGCTTTTATAGTAATATTCAGCTGTTAATGTGTCAAGGCTTAGACTTTTGTTAAAGAAACACTGATGTATGTTTTTTTCTTCTTTTCTGGTTGCAACAAGTGTTCTCTCTCTTGTAACAGCCTACTTTAATAGTTCAAACACCAAATACCTTAATATGCCTTAACACCCACAGTTAAAACTTTTTTAGCACCACTGTAGAAGCTAGCATCCACAGTTTTCTACTCTTGGGTTTACAACCAATCAGTGGCAAAGAAAATAATCGGTGCTCCTTGATTAGTTATTTTGCAATTCCCAGCTAATAGAGTCTGAAATAGCATTGATTATGTATTTTAGCTTCCCCAGCTGCATTTTCTTTCAAATGTTTTAGACCTGCTCTATGAACAAATCTGCAAAAAAAGTTAATCTGCGAATACTGAACAGCGAATAGACTAGGAGTCTACTGTAGACATCATAACTGGATGTAATTGTTATACACAGATTATATATTCAATAAAACACAAATTGTGATATGCAACACCTATATATATATATTTTCAGAGATGCTCTTCTGCATACATTGGTTGTGACGAGTGGTTATTTGAGTTACTGTTGCCTTTCTATCAGCTCAAACCAGTCTGGCCATTTCCCTCCTACCTCTGGCATCAACAAGGCATTTTCGAAATTGTGTTAACGAGCAGTTGGACAGGTGTGCCTAATAAAGTGGCCAGTGAGTGTGTGTGTATATATAAGGCTTTTATTGACAATTACATGACATTTATGCAAAGAGTCAGTATTTGCAGTGTTGGCCCTTCTTTTTCAGGACCTCTGCAATTCGACTGGGCATGCTCTCAATCAACTTCTGGGCCAAATCCTGACTGATAGCAACCCATTCTTTCATAATCACTTCTTGGAGTTTGTCAGAATTAGTGGGTTTTTGTTTGTCCACCCGCCTCTTGAGGACTAACCACAAGTTCTCAATGGGATTAACCCCCTCCTTCACCCCCCTCCTATTGTGAATCATTTCTATCTGCTAAAAGGGGCGCTGGTAAAGCCGGCCTCTACCGCGGTCTTCCAAATCCTGTAATGTGTTAATGTTTGTAATTGTTTGTATGATCTTGGATTGGTTGTATCGAAACTTAATTTCCCCACGGGGATTATTAAAGTATCTCTTATCTTATCTTAAGATCTGGGGCGTTTCCAGGCCATGGACCCACAATTTCAACGTTTTGGTCCCTGAGCCACTTAGTTATCACTTTTGCCTTATGGCACGGTGCTCCATCGTGATGGAAAATGCATTGTTCTTCACCAAACTGTTGTTGGATTGTTGGAAGAAGTTGCTGTTGGAGGATGTTTTGGTACCATTCTTTATTCATGGCTGTGTTTTTGGGCAAAATTGTAAGTGAGCCCACTCCCTTGGATGAGAAGCAACCCCACACATGAATGGTCTCAGGATGCTTTACTGTTGGCATGACACAGGATTGATGGTAGCGCTCACCTTTTCTTCTCCAGACGAGCCTTTTTCCAGATGCCCCAAACAATCGGAAAGAGGCTTCATCGGAGAATATGACTTTGCCCCAGTCCTCAGCAGTCCATTCACCAGACTTTCTGCAGAAGATCAATCTGTCCCTGATGGTTTTTTGGGGGAGAAGTGGCTTCTTTGCTGCCCTTCTTGACACCAGGCAATCTTCCAAAAGTCTTCGCCTCACTGTGCGTGCAGATGCCCTCACACCTGCCTGCTGCCATTCCTGAGCAAGCTCTGCACTGGTGGCACTCCGATCCCGCAGCGGAATCCTCTTTAGGAGACGATCCTGGCGCTTGCTGGACTTTCTTGGACGCCCTGAAGCCTTCTTAACAAGAATTGAACCTCTTTCCTTGAAGTTCTTGATAATCCTATAAATGGTTGATTTAGCTGCAATTTTAGTAGCCACAATATCCTTGCCTGTGAAGCCATTTTTATGCAACGCAATGATGGCTGCACGCATTTCTTTGCAGGTCACCATGGTTAACAATGGAAGAACAATGATTTCAAGCATCACCCTCCTTTTAACATGTCAAGTCTGCCATTCTAACCCAATCAGCCTGACATAATGATCTCCAGCCTTGTGCTCGTCAACATTCTCACCTGAGTTAACAAGACGATTACTGAAATGATCTCAGCAGGTCCTTTAATGACAGCAATGAAATGCAGTGGAATTTTCATGGCAAAGAATGACTATGGAATTCATCTGATCACTGTTCATAGCATTCTGGAGTATATGCACATTGCTATTATAAAAACTTAAGCAGCAACTTTTCCAATTTCCAATATTTATGTAATTCTCAAAACTTTTGGCCACGACTGTATATGAACAAAAAGTCAGGATACCTTACGGGATGGTGCCTCAACTAAATCATCATTAGATATGTTATCACCAGATCTCCTAACCAGAAAAGCAGAAACCTGTTTAAGGGTGCAGGTTAAAGAGCAAACACAGTCACAGATGAGAAGAGCAGGGGAGGAGTAGAAAACAAAAAGCTTGCATGTAGGATGTGTGAATGTGTGGGTAAACAGGAAGAGACTATTAGATACTTAATGTCTTACGTCGCAACTTTAATGTTAAAAACCAAATATCTGTAAGAAGAAAAGCTTCACATGATTCAGCAGCTCACCCAGACCGAGATCAACGTCCTCTCCACCCGCTGTAAGGGACTGTCGGGGTCCGGCTCCATCCTTGTTTAGCACTTGACCATTGAAATTAGTGAAACAGACCAGCGCATCAGTTTAATTTATCCCCAGCGTGATTAAAAAAAATTTTTTTTGGGAAGTTTCATCAGACAGTTTTTTTCCAGACGCCCCTGACAGTAAGTGGGCTTCCGTCTCCTGGCGTTTGTCCGGCGTTCTGACCAGGAAGAGGCTGACCCCAGCTGAGCGGCGCGTCGAGACGATGCGCTGCACAGTTTGCGGATGTAATCTGCGCTTCTCTGACATCCGACCACCAAAAACGCATGTGATGAGTCGCTGAGCCGCAGTGTGAAATGCAATGCTAAAAAAAAAACGTATGTGGGCCCAGTCATGGCGGAAAAAAACAGACCAGTGCATGAATTGATATTCGCTGTTTGTCTTGCTGTCAGGAGGATGTTGAAGTTAGGAATTATAGAAGTGCCTCAAGGTGATAAAAGTAGATTATTTATCAGCAGCAAAACACATTCCCTATAGGCTACTTTACTTCTGTTTCTGTCACTGCATGAGAAGTGACAGAAACAGAAGTTAAGCATCTTATTTAAGCTGTAAACCTGAATCAGACAAAAGACATCATGAGTAAATGAAAAAAAAGAAAGAAAAAAGTTTTCGAATCATGAGCCAAAAAGTTATCCAAACCGATCAACCGGGCATTATTTTTTAAAAGGTAATTGCCCCCTAATCCTATTAAGAGTTTGCACCCCCTCGGCAAAATCTTAATATCACTGTGGAGAAATTGTGTTCACCCTTTTTTTTTTGCAGAATTGCTTTGATTCAATCCCACCAGAGAATAAGAATAAATGGCCTTTTCAAAATCATACTGCAGTATCTCAATTTGATTTAGGTCTGTACTTTGACTAGGATACTCCAAAACCTCAATTTTCTTGTTTTAGTTGCAAAATTCTGAGGGTGACCAATTGGTGTGCTTTAAATCATTGTCCTGCTGCAAAAACTACCCTAACTTTTCTTGTAGAGAAAGTTCTGTTTTTATGCCGGTATTGCCCCCAGAACTTTGATCTTTTAGCCTATTTCGTGTTGTCAGACAGGTTCTATTTAAGTAGAATCATTATTTGAGAACAGCCTGTTTTTATTTACTATGGGTCATTTTTTGTCTGATATAATAATTTGTTTGATGATCTGAAACAGGTGAGACAAGAAAGCAGCTGCACAGCATTGTAACACAGTCTGTTGACAGGAAATTAAAGTTAAATGAAACTATCACCTGCTCAGTGCAATATACCACTGTGTACTGCATATTTATTTATGTGCAGTTCCTTTTGTAAACTCATTTTTATTTAATTTTATTCTACTTATTTTATCTTCCACCAGTGTTTTACTGCTGTCTGTCTTTTACTTGTATCTGTTTACCTGCTGTAGCATGTGAATTTACCCCCATGGAATCGTTAAAGTATGAAGTAAAGTAAATAAAACATGTTGTCACAGGCAATTAGCTTGAGCAAATCCGGCAGCTGAGAAGTGTGGGAGAGAACAGCCATTAGTGGGCTAATGATACCACTGGTACTGTGGGCTGTTTCCATTAAAGTGAAGTTGATTGTGTGAAAGTAAAACAATCATTTCTGCTGCATCAGTGCAGATATGCTTGAGAACAAGCTTTATTTTTACAGTATGACCCAAACTGTTTAGGCTTGTATCATCAGGTTAATGCTACAGAGTGCCGTTTGAAAAACAACCTGGCACAGAGTCAGTTTCTTCCCACCCGCTGTCTTTCTGATGAACACTTGAAGATCAGTTATTGCATATTTGCTCTAATTTAAGCTTCTTTTTTTCGTTTGTGAAGCAAAACTGTATATAATTACAAAGTTATCTTCCAACAATATATATTTACATTTAAAATGTCTTCATTGAGGGCAAAGTGGAATTGAAATGCCTCGTTTCTGTCCACATACTTGGCAAATAAAACTTCTACATGCCTTGATACTGATAACCAGCTTGTTTCTCTTTGGCAGTAATGAACCACTTCCTACATTTCAAGTCCACTGCATCATAAAGTATTGCTTCATTGCTTGCAGCTTTCCAGTTTAAGTTGTGAAATGTCAGCTAACACCAAAATGGTGTAATACTGAATATTTATAGACATAATCCTGTCACATTGAGAGGCATTTATTAAAACAATAATAAAAGTGATTCATATATTATCGTATCTGGTTGTGGCGTGTCTTTGTGCAGATCCTTTTTGTAAATACGGACACCACAGCTCTGCAGAACCTATGCACACAGCAACGACATGTTCCTGTGGTCAAAGCAAACACAAAAAAACAGAAGCATATTTCGAAACAAGAACTAATTTGGGCAGTTCACAATATCAGCTACAACTTTTGCACATTACTTTAAACAACACAGAGCTGCGGTAACTTTGAGTGCCGAAATTTTTTCCAAGACAAAACAAAAACACCTCAGTGTCAAGATTTAGTCTTTATTGTATTGTCAACTTATTCATACAAAAATAAGAACTTTTGTGGGAAAAACATACAAAGTTTAGCATAAAACATAAAACAAAACAAACTAAAGATATACATAGACCCCAGTCCAACAGCAGAAACATAGGCGATGCGGTTGAATGTTGTACTTTTTTTGTTAGGCTTTACAGATAAATATTAGATACATTAGAAGGGATGTGAAATAAGGAAGCTGTGTTGTGGATCTTCTTCATGCAGAGGATGAAATTTCCTCATTGGTCTCTGAAAGAGAAAGACACATTGATGAGCAAACTTCCTGTTGAGTGGTAGAGTTTCTTAAATTGTGAGCAGCTGCTAATCTCTTATTGAAACGGCAACATTTCTTGGTTTGAGAAATGTTGTTCCTCTGTTAGTAGATAACTTGCATGTTATTATATTAAATGATTAAAAGTAGTGTCATTTAAAATGCTCTATATGTTTTATTGATGTAGTGTGTTTGGCCTAGCCCTAGGAGGAACCAAAGGACTGAACTTCTCACAGAGAACAAAATGTCTGAGTAAAGTAGCCGTGTAAGTCAAAGCCTTCACTACAATCGTCCTGATTTTTCGATGGAGGTAGATGAGATTCATGCTGTTAGGTGTTGCTACATCTTATGAATTATACCATTAAAATAAGGGCTTCATTACTGAGGGCCTCACCTGTCCACGTTCGATAAACAGGAATCTTGAGCGCAGGATGTGTGATCTCCACGCACACTCTCAAACGTTCCCTCTCGTTCTCTTTGAGCCCCGTCCTCAGGTTGACTTTGTTAATGTGAAGCGCGCCTGCATCATCTGTTTCTTTGTCGCTGTCCTCCTCCTCGGACGACTCAGATATAGTTTCCTCATATCTGTCCATGCCTTTATTCTCTCCATCTACCTTCTCATCAATGTATTCTATCCCTTCAGTGTTGGGGTCTGTGACAGCAGCGTTTGTTTCTGAAAGAGGAATTGCATACCACAAGCAATTTTAGGAATTCAATCAACTGTTTCTCCAGAAGAAAGTACAGTGTATTCACTCCACTCTTTCCACTTTTGTCAAGACCACAAACTTCTATGCATTTTAAGATTTTATTTGATAGACCAGAGAAAAGTGGTGCAAAGTTGTGAACGGGACAGAGGATGGTCCATCTATTCATCCAATCTGAAAAGTGTGGCATGCATGTGTATTCAGCCCCCCGGTTGCAGCTGCAAGTGTATTGTCGTATGTCTCTACCTTCTTTTCACATCTAGATTCCAAGAGGTTCCATGTGTCTGGGTGGGGAACATCAGTTTTGCTACTGATTATCAAAACAACAGACTTTGACTAGGTCATTCTAAAACATTAATTTAATCTAAACCATTTCATGGTAGCTCTGGCTGTGCGTCTATGGATCGTCCTGAGGGAGGGTAAACCTCCACCCTAGTCTCACACCTCCATTCATCCTCTATCAACAATGACTAGCGTCCTTGTACCTGCTGAGGAATACCGTACCCAAAGCATGATTCAGCTACCAACGTGTGGGATAACATAATCAGGATGGTGTGCAGTACTAGTTCTCTATAGTGTTTAAATGTAGGCCAAACATTTTTTTAACTCATTCCACAATGGCTTTCTTCTTGCTGATCTTCCACAATGACCAGATTTCAGGAGGGCATATTGTTTAGTTAACAATTCCTGCCACCTGAGATGTAGATCTTTGCAGCTTCTCCAGAGTAACCATGTGCCTCTTGGCTGTTTCACTGAATAATGATGATTTTGGATGGTCTCCCCTTATATGCATGGATTTATAGCTTCCTCCCACATTGCAAACACATGCATTTTAACTCTAAGTTGCTCTTAGGTGTGTGTGTTTGCTTATGTGAATCTGTGAGGCCCTGTGAAGTTGCGGCCTGACCAGGATTTGCCTACCGAAGGCCTGGAGATAGACATCAGATCCCATGTGCACCAGCAAAAATGTATGAATGGATTTAAAGGAGCCTCGTGAGATGTCCAAAGCTTGGGAAATCGTTTTAAAACGTAACTTCTCCACAACGTTTTCCCTGACCTGTCTGCTGTGTTCCTTGGTCTTCATGACGCTTTCTTGGTCTTCAAACAACAGCTGAATTCAGCTGAATTCAGAGTAAAATATGTAACTAATACCAAAGTGCACACATGTGGACTTCCTTTTCTAACCTTTAAAGACAGTTGGTTACATTGGATTTTTATTTGGGGTATCAAAGTAAAGGGGGCTGATTGCAAATGCCTGCCAAACTTTTGGCTTTTTCATTTGTAAACAATGTTAAAAATAATTTTCCCTCCTTAATAGTTATACTCTACTCAGACCCGGCACCAGAGGAATTTAGCTGGTGGTGTGGTACTGTGGGCCCAGTGAACACTCTTTTTATTGAAACCCTTCATACTTTTACATTCCACTGGCGGTATGTTTCATAGTTCTGCGTCAAATTGGCCTTTTTTTGTGACACCCTTTCTATGTACATATACATATTATACATAATTTGAAAGCTGAGATTGTTGTGATTTCAATGCCAGTCAATGATCCAATCATAACTGTAGACACAGTAAATGCTTTTGTCATACCACTACATATCATTGACAGAACAGAGCAATCTCAAACAAATGTCCTCCAGTAAAGTAGCTAGTCCATAATAAATCTTATGTCCACAATCCGACATAATCTGTCACTCAAAACCTTGATAGTTTCCTTCCTTGTGTGATTTGTCATGAAGTTTTCATTATTACTACTGTTAGCATCCTCATATTAGCCTAAAAATAACACAGCACCCTTCTTTGTAATGTTTATTGGCGGCAGGCATACAACAAAATGATGCATTACTGCCACCGACTTGTATGGAGTGTGGACCAAAATGTCAGTCAAGGCTGCACTTGCCTCTCTAGAGACTGGTGATGTATTAGCATAATTCCTGCTTGTGGTAGCTTTGCTGTCGTATTTAGCCTACAGCACCCTCTGCCGGTTGTCTTGAGTTAATACATTGGATGGTTGCAATTTAATTTACACTGTCGTTGTAATCTGTTTTAGGTGGGCCTGACACCTGAAAGGGGAACCTGGGCCGGGCTCTACTTTGTGTCGATCTATCCCATAGATAAAAAAATACATTCAAGTTTGTGAAAAATGTGAAAGAGTTCAAGGGTCATATACACTTTTGCAAAACAATGTCTAAAAATATATACATGTAACATGAAAGACATGTACTTATTGCTTGGCCATTCTTGCGTCTGTCCGATTGCTTGTCTGGTGGACTCGGCAGATTTGAAGACTTCTCCAGGGCACAGACACTTTTCAGCTCTCTCTCTCCATCATCTCCGATCTCCTCTGTCTCACTGGACGCTAACGGTGAGAATGTAGGCCCCCCCGCTGCCCAGAGTAGTTTCGCCTTAGGACGATGACCCCCTTTCAGCAGGATGGAGAACACGCCGACGCCTTCGCTGCTCCAACAAACCGAAATCGATGGAGGGATGGTCGGAGCAGCTAAAGGAGAAGAAAGTGAAAGAAAAGGTTAAATGTTGAACCGGTATCAGGATTTTATTAACAGTAAATGTTAAAATAATGCTTCCTACCGGTGTTCCCCTGTCTCCAGTGTCTCTCTATTGGCTCCTTAAGGGAACAATGCTGGACTCTACAGGTAAAGCCGCCTCCTCTGTCCTTTTTCTCCTGAGAGATTGGCTTTCTCTTTAGAGTAGCTGTTGCCCTGAAGAGTCTGGGTTGAGTTTGTATGGGGCCCCAAAGCTCTCCTCCTTCTATCACCTCGTCTTCTCTGTCATCCTCCTCCCCGTCTCTAAGCTTCAACCAAGTGACTGAAATGTTTGGAGGGTAGAAATCTGTTATTTCACAGCCCAGAGAGAAGCTCTCATCCGGAGCATGGGTGAAGCTGACGATGTCGGACACGCACGGTCTTTTGATGAAGCCTAAAAGGAAAGAATGGCTTCAGAAATGCTCACCTTTTTTAAGCATTTGACTTTCTTCTTATTATCTCTTATGGTCACCTCTAGTCTCACGGGTAATTGGTTGTTTCAGGGCGACATGGTGCACGCTCACCCACACCTTGGTGGCTCCCTTTTCCACCTCACTCCGGGGAAGTTTGCACTGACTAAAGGCAGAGAATAAACCCTCGGAATTTGGCCGAGGCGAGGAGGAAGCCTTGGAAGCCACAGGGCTGAGCTCCCCGCCTTGACAGAACCAACGGAAGGTGATGACATCCGGATGGAAATGTGTCGCCCGGACTGTCATGCTGATGACATCTGAAAGCCAAGAACAGGAAGGAGCTTCATCAAATGGGAGACTAATACAGGATGGGTTATATTAATTCCACAAACCTGAATGTATTTTATTGGGCTAGATAGACCAACACAAAGTGGGAGATATTTGTGAAGTCCATTTTTTTTAAATTCCTTTTTGTCAGAGAGATGAAGAGCATCTGTGAGGAGCTATTTTAATTTCAATTCAATTCAATTCAGTTTATTTATATAGCGCCAATTCCCAACAGATGTCACCTCAAGGCACTTAACAAGAAGTCATTTCAATACATTTATACAAACATTCCAATCAGTTAAAAAGTTTCCTATTTAAG
This sequence comes from Valencia hispanica, assembly GCA_963556495.2. NCBI lineage: Eukaryota > Metazoa > Chordata > Actinopteri > Cyprinodontiformes > Valenciidae > Valencia > Valencia hispanica. The sequence goes on along the minus strand of OY747721.1, from coordinate 6,825,308 downwards.
GAATCCCAGCAGATTGCGTCAGTCATTGGCTTGAGGTTGGGCAGACTTTCCAACAACAGCAATCCTTCAGCAATCCCTCATACTGAGCAAGCATGTAGCGACGGTGGAGAGGAAAAACTCCCCTTTAACAGGAAGAAACCTCCAACAGAACCAGGCTCAGTAGGAGCGGCCATCTGCCACGACGGTCTGGAGGTTTGAGAAGACAGAGCAGAAACACAGAAGGAACAGAAGATCTGATATAAGAGAACTTTCTATGTTACAGAAAGTAAAAAGTTAATAACAGGACACAGTGGATGTTCAGTTACTGGGAGGATCATCCCAGTCGATGCCCCCCGTCCAACAGGGCATTGCAGCCAAGCAGGATACCAGACCAGGTATATCTTCTATGGAGAGAAAAACACTGACAGAAAACAAAGTTAACAGTCGAAATAACAGAATGTACTGTAACACAACTGGAGAGTAGTAGTAGAGAAGGAAGTAGCAAAGTGAAGAAAATTGGTAAGTCTGTCCTCCAGCAGTCTAAGCCTATAGCAGCATAATTACAGAGATAGCTCAGGATGACCTAAGCCACTCTAACTATAAGCTTTATCAAAAAGGAAAGTTCTAAGCCTGGCCTTAAAAGTAAACAGAGTGTCTGCCTCACGGACTAAAGCTGGGAGCTGGTTCCACAGGAGAGGAGCCTGATAACTAAAAGATCTGCCACCCATTCTACTTTTAGAAATCCTCTGAACTACAAGTAAACCTGCAGTCTGAGAGCGAAGTGCTCTTTTAGGAACATATGGAACAATTAGATCTCTGATGTATGATGGAGCTGATTATTAAGGGCTTTATATGTAAGGAGAAGGATCTTAAATTCTATTCTGGATTTAACAGGGAGCCAATGAAGGGAAGCTAAAGCAGGAGAAATGTGATCTCTCTTTTAAATCTTCATCAAAACTCTTGCTGCCGCATTTTGGATCAACTGAAGGCTTTTAATGGCATTTTGTGGACTACCTGATAGTAAAGAATTACAGTAGTCCAGCCTTGAGGTAACAAATGCATGGACTAGTTTCTCAGCATCACTCCTGGACAGGGTGTTTCTAATTTTAGCAATATTCCAGAGGTGAAAGAAAGAAATCCTAGAAACCTGTTTAATATGGGATTTAAATGTCAAGTCTTGGTCAAAAATAGAGGTGTCTTATAGAACTTCTGGTCCAAAGACAGCAACTTCAGAATCAGAATCAGAATCAGATTCAGAATCAGAATCTACTAAGGATTCTACTAACTTCTGTCTTGTCAGAATTTAAAAGCAAAAAGTTTAGGGTCATCCATGTTTTTATGTCTTCCAGACATGCCTGTAATCTACCTAACTGACTGGGTTCATCAGGATTTATGGATAAATATAGTTGTGTATCATCTGCATAGCTGTGGAAATTTATCCCATGCTGTCTAATGATTATACCAATTGGGAGCATATATATGGTGAAAAGAATTGGTCCAAGCACAGAACCCTGTGGAACTCCACAAGTAACCCTTGAGAGTGAAGAAGATTTATCCTTTAGATGAACAAACTGGAATCTGTCAGACAAATATGATTTAAACCAGCCTAGTGCTGTTCCTTTGATCCCTGCAGCATGTTCAAGCCTTTCTAAGAGATTATGATCGACTGTGTCAAAAGCAGCACTGAGATCTAACAAAACCAGAACAGACACAAGTCCATTACCTGAGGCCATGAGAACATCATTAGTAACCTTCACCAGTGCTGTTTCAGTGCTATGATGAGCTCTAAAACCTGACTGAAACTCTTCAAACAGCTCGTTACTGTTTAGATGCTCACAGACTTGATTAGCAACAATTTTCACAACAACACCTATTTTAAATTATTGTGGTACGTATCGGTTTACTAAGGATAGATTCATCATATCCAAAATGGGGCCAGGAACCAAATGGAACACTTCCTTAAATAATTTGGTTGGAATTGGGTCCAACATACAAGTTGAAGGTTTAGATGAGGCTAATATTTTTGATAATTCCGAAAGCTCGACTGAATCAAAACAGCCTAAGCACAAATGAGGTTCTACAGTTCTTTCCGATACTGCCTCATTTACAGAGGAAGAAGTAATCATGTTTGGGAGGATGCCAATGACTTTATTTTTAATATTATAAATTTTATTTATGAAGAATACCATAAAATTATCACTGCTAAGAGCTGGGGGAATAGTTGGCTCAACAGAGCTATGGCTCTGTGTAAGTTTGGCAACTGTGCTAAAAACAAACCGAGAATTGTTTTCATTCGCCTCTATTAATGATGAAAAATATGCTGTTCTAGCTTGTCGAAGGGTCTTTTTATACAGCAGTAGACTGTTATTCCAGGTTAAATAGGAATCCTCTAGATGTGTAGAGTGCCATTTTCTCTCCAACTTCCTAGTATTCTGCTTTAAAGTACGCAACTCTGCGTTAAACCAAGGAGTCAGCCTCATATGGCTAGCCACTTTCTTTTTTAAGGGGGCTACACTATCCAATGCCAAACGCAATGAGGACGTAACGCTGTGAACCAGACCATCAATTTCTGAAGGGTTAGAGATAGAATTGCTGCCATCCACTGTGTTACCCTAAGACACTGAGGAAAGCAAGAATGGAAAAGATTCTTTAAAAATTGTTACAGCATTGTCTGATAAAGCTCTACTATAATGAAATTTTCTTTCAGATTTAAGATGGTCAGTTAAAGTAAATTCAAAAGTTATCAAGAAATGGTCAGACAGGACCGGGTTATGTGGGTGGACTGTTATTTCCTCACACTCAATACCGTATGTCAGTACAAGGTCCAAAGTGTGTTTGCCCGAGTAGGTTGATCCCTGTACTTTTTGAGTAAAGCCAATTGAGTCTAAAATAGCATTAAAGGCTGCATTTAGGCTATCACTTTCAGTATCCACATGCATATTAAAGTCCCCCACTATAATAACCCTATCAGTATTTTATACTAAATCAGATAAAAAATGTGAGATCTGATCCAAGAATTGAGAGTAAGGGCCTGGTGGACGATACAAAACCACAAACAAAAATGGTCTTAATGTTTTGCAACTTGGATGAGGAAAATTAAGGGTTAGATGTTCAAAAGAACTTCAGCTATAAATTGGTCTGGGACTAATTAGTAAATCAGAACGAAAAATGGTTGCAACTCCTCCTCCTCGCCCAGTTTTTCTAGGAATGTGAAAATTTAAATGACTGGAAGGAGTTGACTCATTTATACTGACATAATCCTCCTGCTGCAACCAGGTTTCTGTGAGACAAAGGAAATCAATGTGATTATCACAAATCAAGTCATTTACAAACAAAGTCTTTGAGGAGAGAGATCTTATGTTTAATAAACCCTATTTAATAGATTTATTTTTCTGTTCAGTCAAAGTCGTATTTATCTTTATGAGATTTCCATAATTTGCTTTTGTTGGCTTAGTTTTTAATCCATTAAATTTTTGCCGTGGGCAAGACACTGTTTCTATAGGGTAATGGGTGGGTAACAGTACAGAAGCAGCAGAGAGGTGGGTTAAACTACGACTCTGCTTCCTGGTCTGGACCCTGGGTTGTCAGTGTTTTGGAAGACTAATAAATTCAGCCATATTCCTAGAAAGAAGAGCTGCTCCATCCAAAGTGGGATGGATGCCGTCTCTCCGGATCAGACCAGGTTTTCCCCAAAATGTTCTCCAGTTATCAATGTAGCCCACATCGTTTGCAGGACACCACCTAGACAACCATTGATGGAATGACAGCATGCGGCTAAACATGTCGTCACTGGTCCGATCAGGCAGGGGACGAGAAAAGATTACCGAGTCGGACGTTGTTTTAGCAAACTTACACACCGAAGCAACACTAATTTTAGTGACCTCCGATTGGCGTAACCGGGTGTCATTACCGCCAGCGTGAATAACAATCTTACTGTATTTTTATCTTTAGCCAGCAGTTTCAGGTAGGATTTGATGTCGCCCGTTCTGGCCCCTGGCAAACATTTGACTATGGTCAATGGTGTCTCTAATGCCACGTTTCTGACTATGGAGCTGCCAATTACCAGGGTCGGCTTCTCAGCGGGTGTGTCGCTGAGCAGGGAAAATCTGTTAGAAACGCGGACCGGTTGGTGGTGGCCCGGGGGCTGGCTCCTAGAACTATGCTTCCTACGTACCGTCACCCAGTCGGCCTGGGGTCCCGGCTGCGCGGGCTTTACCGGAGGACGGCTAGGGGGTTCTATCCTTGTTGGCTCCGCGCTGGCTAATGGGCTTCGGCTATCTGCTGGTTTTTCAACAGCGTGGAGCCGTGCTTCTAATTCTGATACCCTTGCCTCCAAAGCTACAAAAATATGACATTTATTACAGTTACCATTATCACTAAAGGAGGCAGGGAAGTAACTAAACATCTGACAGAGAGAGCAAGAGAGAAGAGTTAGAGACAGGAGAAAGAAGAGTAGCCATAGCCGCAATGAAGCTAAGCTAACTGAGCTAGCGAGACCTTACCACCCCAAGAAAAACTGAGTGAAACACAAGGAGTTCCCAAAACGTGTGTTTTAGTGTGCTTGTGTGTTAAAATAACTTAGAAAGGCCTCAGCACAGAGAAAATAAGATCAACTCAAGAGAGCCTGAACACCAAACAGCTTACAAGGAGTGCAACAGCGACAACAGGAAATGACGCAATACGGCTTACCCCGACACAGCAGCGACTCAATTTTAAAATCTTGCTATAGAACATCAACTGGACTTGATGTGGACTTTGTCTGGCCGTTCTAACACGTGAACATGGTTCATTCTGAGCCCTTAGATGTCAGTGAACCCAAAGTGGCTACTGATGATGTTTTTCATTAACCTCTGAAACCAGAACTTGGATCTGGTACTCCATCAAATTCCACCTAACCATATGCTGGTGTACATTCTAACTTATCCAGGACTTGACAACCTGCTTTCATTCCTCTCTCAGACCACCTGTCTTCCCCTAAATTGTGCTTATTGCTATCTTCAGACGAGTAAGTTTGCATGGACAGGGGACACTCGATTAAAGACATTTTGGATAGGGAAGACATGGCTTTAGGAGTAAAAGAAGTCATCTGTGTTAACCATGAAAAACCAACACTAAACAGAGGAGGTGGTTTAAGATTTAATTTTTCTGAGACCTACTCTGCAGCCCTGACTTGTGTCCCCAGGCAGCTCACGTGGAATTTTTAGGAACATGTCTGCATTGTAGGACAACAAACATTGAGCTGAATAGAGGGTAGGGCCACTGATTATCCGAAGTGGCCCATTAGTGACCTTAATAGGCAAATTATCAGATTTACAAGCCTGTTGCTTACTATGTTCAGACTGAAGAAAGCTTTTGGATGAGAGGTTAAACATCTTTAAGGAGCAAGAGAAGAAGTCCCTTGTCCTTCTACCTAGGCATTTAAGAATCAACCAAACCAGGTTCTAGTTGCCATTTGGAAAACCCTTACTAACTGCAATTAGCAGTACAAGGTAATAGGTCTCAAACTCTGAAGGAGTTTGAAACACAAAGCAGTTGAACTTCAATAAAAGTGTGTGGAATATTTTATAACACTCAAACTGCCAGGAGTACAAATAAACTGTTGCTTGCTTCATCTGTAATCACTAAAGTTGAACACACAGCAGCCATTTTGGATTTTTGGGGTTGGGGTTGGTGAGAAACTTCTTTCCTTGCTACAGGAGGCCTTCCTATTTGTTATTTTTTTCTTATTTATTTTTCTAACTTGTATTTTTATGTCATTTATTTCTTTTTTCTGTCTAACAAATAGAACAAGCCCAATCCCTAGGATATTGCCATTAGAGAATGTCCTGACACCATTGTGGAAAGTGAAAAACTGTATTGCAGTTGTAATCATAAGAAGTCTGAGAACCCCTGATCTAAACCAATTTGTCTCCATGTTTGAGGCTCCCAATCTACATCTACCACACTGCACCTCATGTTGCTCTGTTTTTAGCTCTGTCCACCCAGCTTTCCATCAATTTCACCAGCTTCCTCATCTGTGCTAAAGAAAAGCATCCCAACAACATGATACTGCCACCACCAGGTTAGAATATGTGGTAAGACATGAAAATGTAAGGTTACTGACTGAGTCTGAGATATTTTGCAAAGAATACCCAAAGAGCTTCACCAAACTGTCTCAGTTGGGGATGAAAACAAATGTACTCAAATTAAACATTTCAGATTTTTTATTTTAAAAGTAAAAAAAGAAAGAAAGAAAAGCTGGTTATCATTATCATCAACTACACAGTAAAGTACTTTGGTGAACGATTTGTTACATGAAATACCAATAAAATATATTCAGGTTAGTGGTTGTAACATCAAAGAATGCAGAGAAATTCAAAGAGTGTGAATATTTGTGCAAGGCACTCATAATAAAGGAAATAATTTACATATGGATTGATGGTCTTTGTATTTACCTGGGTTATTTTCTGCCTCTGCCAGCTGTATTTCGGACACCTCTGGAGGAGCTGCATAATAAGATGCATTAATGTTACAAATGGTTAATAATGAAAAAATGAATATATTTAAGGAGGAAAAGGTTTTTCTTACACAGAATAGTAAACCTCTCCGACACTCTTTCCTCCACAATCTTGTCCTTGCCCACGTAGGACACCTGACACTTAAACAAAGCGCCCTTGTGCAGAGAAATCCGGGGGACGAAGGTGAGAGCGGAGACCATCTGCTGGGTCCCCTTCCCAGAGGAGTGGACCGGCCCCTGTGTGTGCAGCTTGTAGTACCCCATCTCCCCTCTGGAGGTCAGTAGAGGACCTTTCTCTGAAGCTGGGGAGGTGAGAGTTAGACCGAAGGGCAAATGGATGGTGGTTAGGGGAGTGTAAAGGCAGTTAAAGTTAGACCTGGAAGTTCCTATTTGCATGTAATGTGGTAAGGCGTGGGGATTATGGGGACGTTAATGAGAAAACATTATAAGTTAGATGCGCAGTTGCAAAAGAGTTCAAATATTTTACTATCAATCATCTCAAGTTGTTTGCATGATGTAAAGATGGTATATTTCCTATAAGTCTTATTTTTTTTATCATCCCAGGACAACCTCTTTGACCTACACACATCCTCTTATCTGAAAAGTCTGACACAATCTAAAACACAACACTTTGCTTCCTTTTGTACGATCCCTAAATCTACATAGAAAATGTCTTAAATCAACCCTATTCCTGTCATTCAATATAAATCTAGCTCAATAAAAAAAACCCTGCTAAAACACTTCAAATTGCATTTAAAGTGTCCCAACCTGTGAGAGAGGTGTCATTGATGGGGGTGTCATTGAGAAACCACCTAGTCTGCACCCGGTCCACACGCCGGCCCTCGATGCTCACGCTCACTCTCCCCTTTTGGCCAACAATGACACGGGGTGGCAGGATGATTCCTGACACGGTGAGAGACTTCTGTTTCTCTAGGGGAGGGGAGGGGAGGAAATGAGAGTGTTAGAAACAGAGAGAGAAGAAGAGGAAAAGGTATTCTTTAAAAAACAGATGTTTCCTTTATCGAGCCTTCCTTTTACCTATTTAGATATGTAAAAAAAACTAATTTAAAGGTTTTAAATACCAGTTTTTTGCAATGCTCGAAATTAAGCCATGATAAAAACTTCCATAATGTAAAATTCCACCCAAAAATTTGCACATCTGTCAGAGATAACATGAAGTGATGCCATAAAATGGTTACATTTATGTGCAGACCCTTAAATGAATATCTTTTGAATTAATACCAGCTTGAGATCATAGCTGCAATTAGTTGTCGCAAATCTGATTAACCATAGTTCAGCTGTAGGATTTTCTTGACATTTGCATGTGAAGCCTGATTGAGTTCAGTTGAAGCTACACAAGCCAAAGCCAAACGTGTTTGCTCCTCTGTCTTCATGCACATAAACTTTTGAATTTGTTTATTTTGACCAATCTTTTGCAGCTATAAAAAACTCCAGCTCTTCTGGGAAGGTTTTCCTCAAGGTTTAGGATTGTGTTTATATATATATTTTTTTTACCATACTTCCAGAACCTGATATATAAGGTCAGACACAGTTCTTGGATGAGGAGGCCTGACTCCCAGTCTAATCTCTCTTACAGGGTTTTTCCATTGAGGAAGAACCAGAGTTGGTGCTAGAGCCAGAGTTTAGCCGGTTCTTAGCTGGTTTGTTCTAATAACCAGTTTGCGTTTCCACAGAAATGGAGGCAAGTCGGTGCTGAGTCTTAACGTCATCTAAATTGTAGCACGCAGCAGTATATGCCCCCATGGGGGAGACCAAAACAGGAAACGCGCGAACAGAGAAAGATAACAATGGAGAACGTCATCCTGCCATTTCTAATGCTGCTGTTGTGCATCCAGACTTTGCTGGATTTGCGAAGGTGTGTGAAAAACAAAATGGCGGTTGTTTATTTCACCTAAAGTAGTCCCACCCAGCACCCTGGGTTGGATCAACATTGTGGGAGGGATGGAAACCGGTTCTTAGAAAGCACCAGTTTTGCCCAGCTTTGAATTGGTGCTTGGCTAAGCACTCGTTTCGTACCGAAAAACGGGTGCTTGCAAAGTGGAAAAACAAAGGACCGGTTCTAAGTCAGACTCTAGCCCCGAACCAACTCTGGAACCAGGTCAATGGAAAAGGCCTCTTATTCATCCTAAAGCTGTATCAGGCTGAGGTCAGGGCTCTAAGCAGCCCAGTACACTCCGGTTCCACCCCCCCATCTGTTCAATGTCTATACCCGCTTATCCTTGCAGGGCCACAAGGGGGCTGGTACCAATCTAATGGAGCTAGTGGTGGGGTACATCATGGACGGATCGCCAATCCATCACAGGGGCAACACAGAAACACACAGGACACACTACCATGCAAACTACCTAAGGACAATGTAATGAGCCCATTTAACCTAACAATCTTGTTTTTGGACTGTGGGAGGTAGCCGGAGTACCCAGAGAGAACCCACCCATGCACAAAAGATGCAAATTCCATGCACAGAGATCCCAGCCTGGGACAAATAAAAAAAAAGTTTTCAGAAAGTAAGAAAAAACGGTTACATTTTCTACATATATTTCTGGGCTTAATGAAGACAGGACATGACCAACCTGAGAAATATGTTCAGTGCTTGCAGGAAATGTGATTAAAATAATCTTTTCATTCAGTTTTGTGATTTTATTATATTATAAGTGTGGGTTATATTGTCTTAGATAGAATCCACTGACTTTTAAAACAAAGGCACAACTGAAAAAGATTGTTGTTCAATCTTTATAACACTTTAAAGTCAGAAAATAGAGGCCGAATAGAGGAGGCTCTCGCTTTGTGGTCATTTCCAGCTGTGCCATGATAGCCAGATGGTGCCTTGTGTTTTAGAAGACAAACAGATGTGATGCTCATGTTTTAACATATTTTAAAAACTTTTTAGCCTAAGGCATCAAATGCAAATTTTCTTTTTCTAGAATTATTGTTTTTTCTTACATTTTTTTAAACATTACTCACTATAGCCATAAAGTGCCTCGCAAAAACAAACACTAAAGACAGATTCATACTCCTTCAAATTTTTTTCTCATATATTTTCTTGAGGCAACCACAAGTATTTTATTAGACTTTCATTGGTAGACCAACACAAAGTTGTCGCAGACAGAGAAGAATACGTGCAAAATGTGACATCCATTATTTAACTTCTTCTTGAGTCAAGAACCTTGTTCCAATGTAGTTACTTGTGCAGGTTCTCCTCCAGCTTTGTCTATCCAGAGGCTGACATATTTCCTCTTTCCTCTATGCAAAATAGCTAAAAATAGCTCAATCTCAGTCAAAGGCTTTTGTGCAACAATTTTCAAGCCTTGCGACAGATTCTCAACTAGATTTAGATCTGGACTTTGACTGGACCATCCTGACACATGAATATGCTTTGATTTAACAATCCTTCTGTAGCTCTGGCTGTATGTTTAGGGTTGTTTTTTCTGCTGAAGGGTGAACCTGCACCCTTGTCTCCAGTCTTTGGCAGCCTTTAACAGGTTTTCCTCCAGCATCGCTCTGGATTTAGCTCCATCTAGTGGTTCTAGACCAAATTTACCACGGTGGTGCCAGTGTTTTTTCAGGGGGCACAGAACAAAAGAATGAAATGAAAAACAAAAAACAAACAAACAAAAACAAAAGAGGGCAATATTTCTTCGTTGAAAATGTTTAATGAGCCAAAGATCCACTTCCGTCTCCAGAGCTGCAGGTTGCAGACACCTGATCCAGCAGATGAAAACTGAGATGCTATCTCAATGTCAAATATAAAACTTTTAAAAAAGGAGGATGGATGCAATTTCTTCTGTTGGATGTTGATATTTGTGGAAAATGATGTGAAAAATTTCTTTTTTAAGATCTAAAGAAATATTTCTCTTATCATCAGTAACGTCTGGTTGTGGAAATTCAATGCAATTCTTTCCAAATTGTTGCAGTTATGGAAAAATGAAAAACTGCTAAATCCTACGTTTGTTGTTATATCTAGGTTTTAAGACATCTGTTGATTCTTTGCAGTTTTTAGCCGAAGGTATTAAGAGCCGTTGTGAAAAGTCCAAAGTGCTACTAGCGGCTCCGGAGCCACACATTCTAGACCCCAGGCATATCTCAATACATGGATAGCTAAAAGTACACAAAACTGTCTAGAACCGCTCTTGGCTTCATCCACCGTCCCATCAACTCTGACTAGTTTCTGGTTCATTCTGTAGAGGTGTTTCCCCACAGCAAGATGCTGGCATCGCCATATCATTGTAGAGATGGTGTTTCTACAGCACCTTCTTGCACATGTTAGCTGTGTCTCCTACATGGCTTGCTGAAAACTATAAATGAGGCTTCTCAAACATTTCTTTGAACGATGGCTTTGTTTTTGTCACTCTTCCATAAAGGTTAGCCGAATAACAGTAGTCCTGTCCACCGACTCTCCCACCTGAGTTGAGAATCTCTGTAAATATTCCACTATCCCCCTCTTGGCTGCTTCTCTGATGCTCTCCTTGCCCAGTCAGTTTAAGAGGACGTCCATGTCTTGGTAGACGTGCAGTTGGTCCATCCTCTCTCCATGTTCAGATATTAAACAGATGATCAAAGCTTAGGATATTCTTCTTGAACCTAAACCCTGCCTAAACGTCTGTGCATCTTCCTCCCTGGCCTGGGTTGCTTGGCCATCATGATGCTGCTTGTTTTCTAATGTTCTCCAAGAAACCTCTGAGGCCTTCAGAGAACAACTGGATTCACACTCAGATGAAAATACTCATAGGTGGACTCTATCTTTTGGGTGACTTTTAAAGTCAATTCGTTGCAGTGGATTTTAATCAGGGGTTTAAGAGTAAATAGGCTTAAATATAAATGCAAGTCACACTCTTTTACTGATTTTTACTTGTTAACAATTGAAACACTTCCATTCTAAGATCCTAATAAAATTAATTGAAGTTTCAGGGGGTTTTGACATTTTTTTGTAAGGAGCTGAACGAAGAGCCACAGAGGTGCTTCTGCATCACAGCTTCTGACTCACCGTCTCTCCTCCTCCAGGAAAAACCGAAGCAAAGCAGGAAGACCAACACAATGGATATGCACATCATAGCCACGGACGCTTTGGCTGACTTTGTCAACACAGGAGCTTCGTCTAGCAAAGAACAGAATTGAAAAACTGAGTCAGGAAGGGTGAGAGATACCAGAGAATTCAGAAACTAAAATAGACATAAAAAGGTCCACATTTTAAAAACAGTTTCAGATAGCAGAAGAAGATATCTTATCTAATCTGGATGCTATTTATTTAGGTGAGAAGAAGTGACAGTTTCAAAAGGAAACTTGCCAACATTTAAAGATCTTCTGTTCTAGAAAGCATGTCAGACTTTTACCCTGAGGATCCAGTTTGTCCAGGTCGGCTGATGTGCTGACTGAATCCTCCACCCCTGGTTGGTTCACTGCACACTTGACCTTGCCCCGTTTCTGCCTCTGCTCCGGGCTCAAAGTGAAATACCGTCTGGTGGTGTAGGTGTGATCTGCGTTCTGATCCGTCTCTGGAGGGTCAGGGAGCGCCGTGCCATTCTGGAACCAGGACAAGGACACGTCCTCTGGGTAGAAACTCTCCACATCGCAGTAAAGAGTAAGAGGAGTGTTGCTGGAGCGACTCTGCACGACGGATAGTCTGACAGACGGGAGATCTGTGAAGAGAAAAATTCTCTTTAGATTCAAATTATTTGGGTCAGAACAAATTTTTCAAAACATCTCCATGTGATAAAGCATGTTTCTGCTTGAAAACAAACTCACGGGTGACATTGAGCTGGAAATCCAGTTCTTGATTGCTGCCTCTGTGTGACACTTTGCAGCTAAAGGTCACATTCTGGTCCTCTCTGGAAGGGTAGAAGGTCAGGTTGTTCACAGCCGAGTAGTATCCATCCGGACTCAGCTCACCTTCAACCTGTATGGGAGGCTGAATCTCTTGTTCTTCTCTGGTCCAGGAGAAAAACACGGGAGGGGGGTAGAAGCCTCTGGCGTGGCACTCGAGCTGGCTCTCTTTTTCTAACAGAACCCACTTTTGAGGCACAGAGACTGAAGGGGGCGCTAAAGAGCGGAAACAATGAAATAAAAAGAGGAGGAAAGTAAATTTGGGCTTTTGTTTGAGCTTTAAAGTGGAATCCAAGCAAACTAAGACATACCTAGAATGGTAAATGTGACATTACTAGAGTGCAGAACGGTAGAGTTGTAGCTAACTCTGCATTTATAAACCCCCTGCAGACCGAGACTGGCTCTGAGGATGGTCAGTGAAAAGTCCCCGTCTGTGAAATCAGTGGGATCCCAGCTGAATCCTTTGTTTATTTGCTCTTTTGCTCCTCTAAATGAGGCAACGCTCGAGTCATCTCTCGTCCAGTTGACTCTGATCAGAGACACGTCCATTTTGTCTCCTTGTGTGGAGATGTTGCAAGGGAGGGTTGCATTCGTGTTTGGGTTGGCCTGGATTTCATCAGAAGACACTGAGAGCAGAACAAACACATGTGCATTTCAAATAAACTTAATTCAAAAAGTGATTAATATAGATTAGTCATAATGAAAAACAAAAAATCTGATTCTCAGAAAACTTGAATGTTACATAAAACTAAAAGCTTAAAAAGGTAATGGCTTAAGAGGTCAGCTGCTATATCAGTCAGCAGTCAGGTCAGTATATTAATAGAAAGTTGAGTGGAAGGAAAAAAAAAATCCCCAAAAGTTTATTTTTTCCCCCATGAAACCAATTAAAAAGGATTTTAGTTAATAAATTATTTGCCCAACTGAAAAACAGGAATGATGCTCACTAACCTCCTGGCAGACAGCTTGATAAAGAACAGTGGAGCAGCATGGCTCCCTGAGCCATTGCTGATCTTGGGAACGTCACACTAGACCTCAAGCAACTTGGATTCTGTGCTTCTCCACATCACTTTCAGTTGAAACCACTAAGCAAGAGTTTAGTCCTTTTCCTTCTTACCCCAGGTAAGATGCTTCTGACATTTCCTCTAGCTCAGAGGGGGTTTAATTCAAAGAATGTGACAGATGTAGCCCATGTCCAGGATACGTCAATGTATGATGGCTCTTTCAGCACCCACTCCAGCCGCAGTCCACTCCTTGTGAACCTTCCCAAACTCCTTAATGGGGTTTTTGCTCCACTTTCCTCACAAAAGTTATGATTATCAACATTGACAGTGGACCTTTTTCCACCACACTTCTTCCTTCCACTCAACTTTCCTTTAATAAGCTTAGATACAGCAATCTGCTGACATTCAGTTTATGTAACAATGACCTTTGTGGGTAGCCCTCCTTGTGGAGCGCTTCAGCAACAACTGTCGGCCATTGCAGAACAATGATAACTTGTTTTTCTCAAGTGTAATGATGTAATTAACTGAGAAGCTGAAAGCCACAATCTTGAAAACTAACATATATACATCTATATATCAGTTCCCACATTTTTAATTTAATTACGGAAAATAAACAAACTATTAGATGATATTCCAGTAATTTGAGATGTAAATGTTTCCATTTAATTTAAAAATTACTGGCAAGAACGTGTTTTTCTATTGAACAGAAACCAGAAAAGGGAACTACAACTACACTTGGATAACTTATAAATTCCTCTTTGTAAAAGAGGAAATAATGCTATTTTCTTTCTGCAATGAAAACAAATCGTCTGCGCATTTGAAACAAATGGCTAGTTTACTATGACTGCTTTCTGCCTTTGATGACACCCAGGTTTTAAACAGTCCCTCAACATTTTACAGTTAGATTAATCTAAAGGACTGAACTTAAGGGCAAATCTCTGTGCTTTTTAATCAAGTCAATCTTGTTATGAATCTAAAGCAAGAAGTTGAGATTTAACACAACCATCTATCTCAGGCTGTTCTGGTTTTAATTTGTCACAACTTGAGTGAAGCAAGCCCAAGAATCCAGACTCGAGTGTTTTAGTTTCATTCTTTTCAGCTCTAAAAAAGTAAATCAGTAATCACAGTATAACCTACCCTCAATGAATCGGTGTAAATATAAAGCCTTCCAATAAGCTTAATTAGTAACTAGCACAATAAATACTTGCATGCAGATACGACACCAAGTAACAAAACTTTCCACACAGAAGTGTTTATTTCACCTCTTGCAAAGTGTGATAGATGAGTCCTTAGGAGAGAATGACACCTTTTTCTTACTTTTAAGTACAAATAATGTGAAGTAGCTCCCATCTTAGCTACAATCGATCACGTTGAGAAAGTTATTTTCCACACAGGCACCATCTAGACTGGTTAAAGTCAGCATAATCTCACACTCATCAGTGCACCCCTAATGTTTTCTATCTGGATTCGGGTCTGGGGGCTGAGATAGATGTTGAAGTAGGATAACTTTGTGTCCTGTGTTCATTTGCCATTTTGTTTAAAATCAGAACCTGTTTTCAGTTTCTAAAGAGCGGCCGACTAATTTTTATTTATTAAGTCTTGGTATTTACAAGATCTTTGAAGGTGAGACAAGCCCCCAGCATCACAGGTCCTCCACCACACTAAAAGGTAGGCATTAGGTGTTTTCCTACATATTCCTCTTTTGCTTCACACCAAACCCACTGGCGGAAAAGGTCAATTTTAGCCTTATTTGACATAAATATACAGCTCCAGTTAATTTAATAGTAGCGTTCATCAAACTCCAGATGTTAATGTTTGTGATGGTAGGACAGAAAAAGGCGTTGTCCTGGCATAGCTTTGAAACATCTGGTTGTTATCTAATGGAGACCCCAAGATGCAACACTTTGCTGCAGTCCTCTAACATCAAACTTCAGAAATTGTTATTACCTCCTTTAATATCCTGTCTACAGGTCTCATTTGTCCCAGTTCAGGTTGTTTTAAACTCCCTTTTTTTTCTTTTCTTAATTTTAAACATTTCCAATCATTGCTCTGACTGTAGATATGAGGAAAGTGTAGGTAAGTAGCTGGTTCTGCTTAGCCATTTCCTGACACGTTCTCTTCTGTTTCCTATTTCTAAGAGCAACTGAGACAAATTGTGTCGCATATATACCACCAGAAGACAGGAAATCATAAATGAGTAATTAAAACTTAAAATAAATAAACCCTATCTTGTACAATTAGTTCTTAATGTGTGACTTTGTTTGTTGAAACAAATGTAAACCTTTACTAAATTGTTCAATTGAATTATGTTACGGCAGTATAATAAAATAATTTGCAGGGGTGTCAATAGGGGCTGTACCCATGAGCAGTTTTATTGAACAATGTAATCCTTTAATTAAGATGAAAAAAAGCTACATTTGAACAGGAGAATAAAACACACTAGACAATCATTTCATAAAAAGACAATGGACATCATGTATTATTTCACAGGACAACATATGGATAAAAATTAACATAAACTCCTAGAAAACAATATCACAGTTCAATCTGGTCTCTTATTAGCTGCTCTGCTGTTCACTTCTTTACTGCCGTACACATCCTTTTTATGTGGTTTTTTTGCCCCACTTTCTATTCTATATATATCAGAACTGGAACAAAAACAAACACACAACTGCGTGCCTTATTGCAAAAACTGCAATTTCAGTTCTTTTACGTATGCCTAGTTGATCAATTTACTATGATTTAAACAAATAAATCTACATTATCCCACTATATCCTCATTATATGAGCCTCGCTTGAATGCGCACCACTTTGATATGCACCTTGAATGATTGCAATATAATTTTAAGAACCATCATGCCCCCTAAGAATTCACTCTGAGTGTTGTAACGTGGTATAAAACCCTGTTAAATTCTAACAAACTTCCAGTTTGAGCTGGTTGGGTCGAATCCAGAGATTAAGCGCAGGAATTATCAATGCAGCCTTTGTCACCGGCCTGTGAGTGCAATAACACAATACTCACCATGCTTTATGAGAGCCAGGAGCAAAACAAAGGCGAGGACGTTACACCGCATGTTCAGGCTTGTCTTGACACCAGGTTCTTATCAACAGGTCCGTCCTGCTGTCTTATATATATATATATATATAGAGAGAGAGGTGGCAGTGGGCGGGATCGTCCTGAAGGAATAAGAAATATTGTTCCTGGGCCTCACAGTGAGTGAAAGGAGGCTCTTTGATAGGTGTGCGTTCCTCCAAATAAGCCCCAAAAGAGTAAAGGAGTGAGAAGGAGTAAAGAGGGGAAAGATGTGCAGGGAAGCACAAGTGGAGAAAACAGGCCACTTAAAATTCACACGGGCCTGTGTCCAAGCTTTGGGGGGCTACTTTACATTGGTGCAGTGTTGCCATGAACAAATGGAGAGTAATCCGCGCTGAGCTGGTGTGGGCAAACACTCAGGCGACACTACAGCTCTCTTCTGTGAGGGTAAAAAGTTACATTTAGGAGAGAAAAGGAGGATCGGTTTGCCTTCTCTGTCCATTGTCTACTCCCACGCGATGATGAGCTCCTCACAGTGTTAACAGCTGTACACAACATGTGGATGGCTGCAGGAAAATCTGAATGTTCACTAACACAATTAGCTGCTTATGTTGTTTAACTTCGGACATTAAATCACATCCGAAGAAGGAAAAAGTACCCCACTTCCCTCCCCTCACCGATTACATAACGTTTTTCTTGTGAATGTTTTAGATAATCCATAACTGTAACTATCAGACAAAGAGAAGTTTTATAGTGATGGTTTCATTTATTACAGGTGAACAGCTTTTGAAATAACCCTCATCCTATGTGAAAAAGTAATTAAACCCTGTTCTATTACTCTGTTCAGCCACCATCCGCCAAGTGGAGGAATTTTGTCCCTCTCTTATTGGCAGAATTGTTTTATTTTAGCCACATTTGAGCCTTTTTCTCGCAACAGCAGCCTGTTTAAGGTCATACAAAACTATTCCAGACTTAAGCCCAGACTTTGACTAGACCCTTTCAAAACCCTCTGTTTTTTTTAAGACATACAGAGATGGACATGCTGGTGTCGTTTCAAGCACTGACCTGCTGTACAGTCAAAGTGGTTGGCATATTTTAGGAGAATAACTTTTTATTTATTTATTTATAGTTCTCTCTCACTGTGTCCTTGTATCAATTTTAACTGCCATATTTTATTGGTGGCTTTATTTCAGCTAATTGTTTTTAACCTGTGTTTGCTTTTCCTATTTTATTTTTTTTAATTCTCGTTTTTCTTTTTTCCCTTCTATGTTTTTGCCACTGTACAGCATTTTGGTCAGTTGTAATGCTGTGTTGAAAGTGCTCTAGAAATAAATTGGTTTGGTGTGGTAAAGTGAGGTTAATCTGAAGGCCTGAAAACTGCAAGATTTACTGCTAGAGAGCAGAATTCAGGGTTACATCAGACAAGTAGTTCAGGTCCTGAAGCAGCAAACCTGGCCAAGACCATCCCACTCCCACCACCGTGTCACTATGATGTTCTTCTGAAATGCTATGTAGGTTTTTCCCAAATGCTGAGGAATGTACACCTTCCAAAAAGTCTCAAATTGTTTTATTGGCAAATGTTTTGTTAGGAGAGCAGTGCTTTTGGTCTTAGAGCTGCCCCATGGAGTTGTTTTGACTGATCTGGCCTTTATCCGGCCGGAGTGTAGCTATTGAAATTAAACTCAGCTTTTCAAAAAATTTGGTAAATCACAGTTAAGAGGATAATTTAATATGGGCAGGAAGGTATTTCTCTCATACCACCAGGTTAGTTTGGGCAGGTTTCTTCAAATCACGATTTAACAAAATAATGTTTTGTGTTCACTCAGGTTATCTTTGTCTGATAATAAAATATGTTTGGTGGTCTGAAACAGAAGAAATCTGTGAGGGGTCAAATACTTTTTCCCCAGATTTCAGAGATAACGCAACGAGCCTATACCACAGAGTTGAAGTGTTGTCCCAGTTTTACTCTCTCACTCCCACAAAACACAAGGCTTCAAAAGCTTTAAAAAGTGTGATTAATGTGTGTTCAGTTGACTTGTTTGCATTCAGTGTTTGAGCACACTTATTCTCATTCAGTAAAAGGTTTTCTCCTTCTTTTTTTGACATGCCTGCTTTTAATGGCAGGAAGGATTGTGAACAAAGGAGGAGGGGAGAGCTTAGTCACCTATCCTCATGATGATTTTCTACTTTAGTTTGATGTAAGACCATGACATCAATACAAATTTATTTAGCCTAAAATATGAACATTTTTCATGTAGACTAATTAAAGGTTTTGTCAGATAAGGAAATAAATAATGATAAAGGAAATGTACTCATGGTGACGGTGCAACCTTCACTGAATGAAGTCAGCTTGTTTTTCAGTTTAATCTTGCATTTGGTGTTAATAAAGAGTGCCATCCATCCATCCATCCATCCATCCATCCATCCATCCATCCATCCATCCATCCATCCATCCATCCATCCATCCATCCATCCATCCATCCATCCATCCATCCATCCATCCATCCATCCATCCATCCATCCGCCTAAACAGAGAAAAACAGAGAAAACCTTTCTACAGTCACTTTGGTCAATTCGTCCAGGGGAATCCCAAAGTGTTTCCAAGCCAGCAGAGAAACAGTCTCTCCAGTGTGTGCTTGGTCTTCCTTTGGGTCGTGACCACAGATGAGGGTAGGAATGTAGCTTGATCGGTAAATCGAGAGCTTTGCCTTTCAGCTCAACTCTATCTTCACCACAACAGATCGTTACAGAACTTGTATCTCTGCAGATGGCACACCAATTCATCTATCGATCTCCCGCTCCATTTTTCCCTAATTTGTGAGTACACCTTCCTTGTACTAGGTAGGCTTGCCATCCACTTTTGGTGGTGTATAGGCTCAACAAGGTCTTGGAAACCATCCTCTGAGATTGTTCCTCCATATTGACTGAATTTCAATCAAAAATTGATGTTTGCCTCTGCTCTGTGGTTACTGCCTGCACTAGTTTGCTGTTTTGTCATTTTTCGTCTGCTCCAGTATACTTAAAATATTCGAAAGAAAATGCAACCTCCGTCCGCCCGACCACCGTTCAGCAAGGGGACGCCACCAGGGCCGTCCGCCAGACCTCCAGGTCCTCAGGGGACGCCACCCGGTCGTCCGCCAGACTTCCAGGGGCGTACCCAGAAAGACTTGGGGCCCTCCTTCCGTGGGCCCCCTCAACCCACCCTGGGAAGGGTGGGTGGATCCACCAACCCAAAGCGTCCCATGTCGAGGTCAGCAGCACACCATCCCCACTGTAAACAGTTTTGGTGGCAGACCGCTTCCCCCCCCCCCGAGACGGCGGATGGTGGACCAGAATTATTTCGAAGCCGCACGGAAGTCGTTCTCCATGGCCTCTCCAAACTCCTCCCACACCAGAGTTTTTGCCTCAGCGACCATCCGAGCCGCACTCTGCTTGGCCTGCCGGTACCTATCAGCTGCTTCAGGGGTCCCACAGGCCAAAAAGACCCCATACGACTCCTTCTTCAGCCTGACAGCATGCCTTACCGCCAGAGTCCACCAGCGGGTTCGAAGGTTGCCACCACGACAGGCACCGACCACCTTGCTGCCACAGCTTCGGTCAGCCGCTTCAACAATGGAGGCACGGAACATGGCCCACTCGGACTCAATGTCCCCCGCCTCCCTTGTGTTGTGTGCTCCTGTCAAGAATTTAGACTGAGGACCAGCTATACTGATTGGTTTTAGAGGTATGGTGTGAATTAAGGTTTAGTCAAGGTTAGGGTTAGGAATAGATCAGTAATGGTTAGGAAAAGTGTCTGGGTTAGGCATAATGCAGTCACTAAAATTAATCAAAGTCAATGAAGGTCCTCACTACTACTAGCAAGACAAGAATATGCATCTGTATGTGTGTGTGTGTGTGTGTGTGTGTGTTGTCGTTTCTTTCCAGAAACCAAATTCCGGTTTGTTTAACAGAGGTGTTTCCAGGTTCAAATTACAGCTGTGCTAAGTACACACACACACGCACGCACATTTTTAGCATTGATGCAAGAAAAGAACTGGTGAGGCTGTTTAGATAAGAAAGAAATGAAAAGAAAACCCACGAGACGTCACACATTTGATGGCAGCTCTATAATTAACTTGTAACTATTTCAGACGTTGCCCGAATACACTTCAAACAAGTCTTTGGTTCCTGGCATGAAGAGAAACAGGTATGGAGAGGGAGTGTTTTCCTTGTTCCTCTACTGTGCATGTAAGCAACCAAGCAATGAAGTAAAAAAAAAGCTTTTACATTAGTTTCTGCTTACAGAAGACAGGAGGTTTGGGACTGAACAGCATGTCGGCGGCTTCGACTCTATGGGTACTCATGATGTGTACAGTCCTCTCTTGGCGAGGTGGGATTTAATACTTAAATACTTAATTTACCCTACATGTGTGTGTTCTGCTGTGAAGAAGTGAATCTAAACTGTTTAAGCTTAGTTTTAGTTTCTATTAACGGTGTGAACAATTGAAACGGTCTAAAAGTTAAGTTTTACACTTAAAGAGATCAAGCAAAACCCTACTGTTAAATTATATCCAAAGAAGTATTGTACAACTCCATAAAATTTGAAATTTGACATTTCATAAAATGTAATATTTGTCAAATAATTATTCAGAAACATTTTGTCTAGTTGTTGTGTTTTAACCTATGATGTATAAGAATACAACACAGAGTGAATCTTTTTATGATTGACATAAGAACTATCTAATTTTTTTTTTTTACTGGGAATTGTATTCTAAAAATAGAACATAGAGTACAGTATAAAGTTCATTGCAATCAAAAGACGTGGCTCAAACTGTAGCACCCCCCTGTGGTCACTTTGACATACTGTCATCATCAAGTTGACAATAACTTCTACATTTCCTCTATCTGCAGGGCTGAAGGCTCAGGGTGAGTGCAATCACACTTTATCTGCCTATTAAAGTCCTAAAAAATGGCAGTCATTGTAATCATAATTATTTTACTCACTGATATTTAATTATCCGTTTGCTTTGTCAGACTGTGGAGTTGCACCTCTGAACACAAAGATAGTTGGTGGTGAAGCCGCCACTGCAGGGTCGTGGCCCTGGCAGGTCAGCATACATCGGAGGACGAGTCACATCTGTGGAGGGACCCTCATCAACAACCAGTGGGTTCTCACAGCAGCCCACTGCATTATAACGTAAGACCCACCTCTGTGATCCCCCGTGGGGATATTTCTCAAAAAGATAAATATTTTTACATAAAGGACCAAAACCACCTCTCAGTAATCAAGGAAAGACTCTCAGAATTATTCAGGGAGAAAGAAAAAAAAAGCAAACAATAATAGAAGAGCAGAAAGATTAAACTTGATAGAAGATCAGCAACAGCATGTAGGAAATTAAATTAGTTATCATAACGTGAGGCTCCAGAACACAGGTTTTAAACGCCAGCCCTTGACGGCAGACCTTAATCAGAGAACTAGATCACTAGCAGGACTCGGGACACCTTGGACAGATCTAAAAGTTGTAGGACTGGAGTTTGACACCCCTTCTCCAACAAAGGGAGAAAGAGTGACCAACACCAGCTTCAGCTTCAGGTCATTCAGCTCTTTCACCAATTCACACCCACAAGCTGCTATTTCACCCCAACCCGTTACCACTTCATACCCATACAATTAACCATTCTTCATCTGTATATTCCTATTGGTAGCAAAGTATTTTTGATGGATATTTCAATAAATACTCAAAATGGGTAAATGTCAAGAGTTCTATATTACTTTAAGATTTTATTATTATTATTGGGGCTGCACAGTTGGCACCCAGCCTGGGTTCTTTCTGTATGGAGTTTGAATGTTCTCCCCTTGCAGGCATAGGTTCTCTCTGGGTACTCACAGTCCAAAAACATGACTGTTAGGCTCATTGGTCTTTTTAAATTGCTATAGATGATGGATGGATTTCACTACTATCATGGTTCTGATCCTTGTTTATAAAATTATAACCCCAGATCAATTCAGCATAACTCCTGTTGGTGCACGCTCTCCAAGTGGTATTTTACACATAAAAAGGCTCCTATAAACTCAAGAGCTTAAACATTAATGTGTCAATACTGAACACAAAACCAATTTTAAACAGCATCTAAATGGGTCACTTTGTTTGCCTTGTCAAAAAAGAGACACTTTGTGGAAACTATGTAAAATACTAAAGATACCCCAGGTGCATTTAATAGTTGTTTTTGAAGTTTTGGGCTGAAATTTACACTAAAAACCCCACAAAAATTCCCAGAAACACTGAAGCATTCTGTTTTAGATCAGAATCAGCCCAATGTACCAGTGTTTGCAGTTTAAACCAAATGGTTAAGCTGTTTTTAGCAACAATCTGACTAAAAGTAATGTTAATATTTTGGAGCGGTCAAGCCAGAATATGACCTGAACCTTTGGAGGGAACTAAAGATTAGAGTGATGGCAAGAAAGACTTCCAACTAGCCCGTGGTGACTGCAACCTGTGACTGGAGCTTCCCCAACTGGAGAGAATGGGTACACACCCTGAGAAAACCAGTCAAGGCAGAGAAAGAACTAAAGAGGAGACAGATGGTGTTCGGGACTGATAAGATATGACAGTTTCCAACCAGAAACAAAGTTTTGAATGAAAATCATTTAAAATCAAAATCTACTAAATCTGCATGCATAATTCTGTGCTTAACCCGACCTTCCTGAGCACCTCAGCAGAAGCATAGACTGACTACCTCCATGCAATACTGCTTTGAAGCAGTAAGTCATGTAAAAAGGAGGCCCAGGCCAAGTACTGAGTGCAGATACCGCACAGTACATGGACCTACTTATGTAGTAGGCCCACATTTCTTTTACAAAACACCTTTTGTGATGTATTAATTGTTAAAACTTTCATTAGCTGTAAGTCTTAAAAATCAAATTAAATAACCACTTTAAAGACACAACTCTGTCTATAATATATATATATATATATATATATATATATATATATATATATATATATATATATATATATATATATATATATATATATTTATTAAAGTCTCAATTTTTGAACTGATTTATAGAAGTAAACTTTTTAATGATATTTTAATGAGTTGTGATGCACCTGCGAGTATAGACAAGGTCAAATTGAACCCACATCATGGTAAACATAATTTGTTCTACATGAAGATCTAAACACTCACACTAATACAAAGTTAAAAAAATAATTACCATAAATATTACCGGATGCCTAAAAAAAACAGTGAGGTGTCGCATTTAGGTAATAAGTAGTTTGCAGACAAAAATTTTCAGACAATGAAGGAGCACTTCCTCTGTGTTGAAATACAAACGCCAGTGTTAACACCCTCCTTAAACGCTGTGGTGTCAGCTGAGCTGAGCGTCTGGCCAAATAAGGAATAAATGTTGTATTTCCTGCAAGTGTTTCTCAACTTACTGACAGGTCAGCATTGTGCGCAGTTGTAAATTGACCAATTTGAGCCAAAAAACAACAACAAACAAACTCACCATATTTTAGCAAAACTACGGCTCAGCTTAGGTCCTTTAGAGTTATAAAAATTAATCTCTAATTGTTGTTCTTGTGATAGATAAAATGGCAGCCGGGATTTATTCAGTTATTTTTTATTTTAAAGATGCAGTTTGTTGTCTTTTTGCCCTTGTAAGGCAGTTGAATGCATAAAGGCTGTGCAGGAAGGAGTGGTGAGGTGTAAAAAAAGAAAAAAGGAAAACAACGTAAAACTGCCAAGCTGTTTCCTCTGTGGAATGGCACCTTAACCCACTCTGCTTAGAATCCACAACAAGGGATATTTTTTGTGAATTTGGTTTACATTTTGTGGAGGAAGCGAAACACAATGATTCATCACAAAGTTTTTTATGGGTTAAACTGGAAACTATAATTAGACTAGACCACCACTTCTTAGAAGGTCAAGCTACAATGCCGTGAAACACTGTAGCTTGACAGTGCATTTAAAACGGTGTCAGACGTAGGTTTCAAAATCAAGAATCAATACCAAACAAGGATTTTCCTCCCAGCAAACAATGACCTAGGTGTGAAACAGTGACATGAAAAATGCAGAACCCAATTCAAATCAGTGATCATCACCGTATTGTAAGGCCACTGGCTCAGATGGGGACTGGGTGCTACAAGCTTTATGCACAGATGGAAAATTTAGATATGCCGTAACAAAAAAAGAAGCATAAAAACCATCTTTTTCTCATTGTCTGACATTAAGCCAGAATGAACTTGTCCTGTTTTCATGCTAAGTGTTTCAGATCATCCATGTATTTAAAGGGAACACCTCAAACATAATGGGCTGCACAGTGGCTCAGCTGGTAGCACTGTTGTCTTGCAGCAAGAAGGTCCTGGGTTCAAATCTTTCTGCATGGAGTTAGCATGTTCTTCCTGTGTTTGGTCTGGTTCCCTCCAAAACAGTCCAAAACAATCCAAAAACATGAATGTTAGGTTAACTCAGTGTTTCTCAAACTATGGGGCGAGCCCCACTAGTGGGGTGCAGAGGTATTGCAGGTGGGGCGTGACATCAACGGGACATCCTCCTATATTCTGTCGTTGTGAATGTTTCACTGCACTGTAAATTAAATCAACCAGCTCCCCCCTCTCACAAAATTAAACACACTCAAATAAATTAGCAATTGTGATCATCATTGTAAACAGAACCGGGACCTGGAACATCGGGGTGGGAGTTTGACGTCGGAATAAATCGCAGCAGAACAAAACAAGCTGAAGTAGCAACATTATCAGAGATTCCATCTACAAAATGTACAAATATCTAAAAAGATCAGGGAATGTTTCAGAGTCAAAGAAGTCACACGGTCAACCACGGAGGAAATAAAGGGATGAGTATCTTGCTCTTTATTTATTTTATTGTTATTTTTTTTATTTTGTACTTTTGAAAGCTTTGTATTTGTGATAAAACTACAACTTTTATTTTCTCCAACTGTGAGCTGAAGTTCTACATGTAGCAACTACTGACAGCATATATTTCTGAGCCGGTTTTATAACAGTGTGCAAACCCCTTTTTCCAACTAATTTATACCCTTAAAAACTTGTAGACTAACTCGGCTATTTAAATAAATAAAACACTTTAAAAATCAGGCGTGGTCACCATCCTGTTGGGGCAATAAAAGCATGGGGGGGGCTTGTGTATGCTCCTTTGTCCAAAGTGGGGAATGATAAAAAAAAGTTTGAGAAACACTGGGTTAACTGGTCTTTCTAAGTGTGTGCGTGAATGGTTGTTTGTCCTGTATGTCTCTGAGGTACCCAGCAATGAACTGGCATGGACTGTACCCTGCCTCTCACCCAGTGATGCTGGAGATAGGCACCAGCCCCCCTGCAACCCTGCATAGGAGAGATGGTATGGATGTAATGGACCTCAAACATGCTGCCTCCTTGTATGACAGAAATTTTAAGAAATCAGATACAATAAAGAGTATTATATTCCTGCTAAAAATCTGGTTCATCCCTTGGGTACAATTTTCAAAGGCTTGAAGGGCCATGTTCATTTCCTGAAACAATTAAATACAAGTTTGAACCATCATACCATTTTGGGAAGGAAATGGGTTCTGTGTCCCAGAGAGGAACTAATTTTCAACAGAAGCAGAAAAGCTGGTAAGACAACGTCATCATCAACAGTGAAACGAGTCCAAAAAGCAACATAAAAAGAGAGATCACAGTTTGTGAATATAGTTGGGGAAAAGAGCTCAATTATTGGAGACATGTGCCATGGTCTAATGAAACTAAAGTTGAGGTCTTTGAGGATAATGATCATTGCTGCATTTGAGGAAAAAAGGGATCTGTGAAATACGGAGATGGCAGCATCATGTTGTGTGAGCATTTAGCAGCAGAAGGGACTAGTGCACTTAAAAATGGATAACGTCATAAAGAAACAAGAGTATATGCAAATGCTGAAGCAGCATCTCAACAAATCTGTCAGGATGGTTCCTTTAATCGGATAATGACCTTAGGTTCATCACTACATTTGTTATATATTTATGCGTCTTTTCATGGGTGTATGTAAATACCTAGTTTTAGCTGTACCTCCTTTGTTTGTGAGCAAAAGATTAAGACAGGTATTTGCAAACAGCCCAACAGAGGGTTCTACTGGTGCTTTTTATTTAGGTTTTTGCATCTTCTGTCCTGGTTGTGTAATAGTTGTTAGTCAACACAGTTGCAATTACTCAATCAAGGTTCAAACGTTGTGCAGCTCCTGACTCCATTGGCTTTCGACACACCCTTCGTCATGCCGCGTGACACAGAAGTTCAGCTTCTTCTTCTACATAACAATTATAGCATTTGATGGTGATATCTTTTTCAACAAGTCCAATTTAATTTAATTTAATTTAACCTCCATACCATAAGGATGCTCCTCTATAGAAAACATCAGACTAGAACACAGTTTTTAAAATGTCATTTTAAGAGGAACAAATCTGACTTTTAGAAAAGGTCAAAGGTCTGTGGTGAATGCAAATGCCTAAAAGCTACTTAAAAGCAAATGAAACGGCATTTGAGAGTTGGAAAAAATAATTCAGATTGTTTCATAAACTTAGCTAAATTAATAACTTATCATGCCAGAAACAAATAGTGCATTTTTAAAATCAGAAATATAAACTAAATAAACAAATCTTACAGTGCAACATAACCCTAAATTACCAAAACAACTGAAGTAAAACTATACATTAACCAGAGAAAATGATAGCAGCATAGTGTGAGAAAATGCTCTGTTTGCCTTTAATGAGCTGCTAAAGCCCTTGGTCCTACAAATTTAACTATGACATAGTTCTGAAGGCTACAACTGAGTCCCTACCCCCGCCTCAAGTCTTTGACCTCCTTGGACATCTGGGAGTGGGTCTAGTTGGTTTTGACAGACAGTCAGAAAACGGTTATAAAAGAAAAACCAACGAATAAACAAATTAAGACATACATGTCCAGTTATGAGGCTATGTCCATTTTTATTTTTGCTTAATTTCATAAGTTTTTTCTCTCCACACAGAAACACACTAAGTGAATGGACCCTCTACCTCGGAAGAGAGACTCAGACTGGCCCAAATGCTAACGAGGAACGCCGCAGTGTGACCCAGGTTATCGTCCATCCCAACTTCAACAACACGCTGTTCAACAACGACGTCGCCTTGATGAAGCTCAACAGCCAGGTCCCTTTCAACAACTTCATCCGGCCCATCTGCCTCGCCAGTAGCGCCAGTCAGTTCTTCAACGCCACTTCATGCTGGATCACCGGCTGGGGAAAACTAACAAGCAATCGTGAGGATTCTGTGTGAAGTTTTGTTTGTCAAATAAGACTTTAGATTCTTTTTTGTTGGATCATCTGAAACTGATTTTCACACTGTTGTCCTCAGAGACATTGCCAGATACCTCACAACTACAGGAGGTCCAGATTCCCGTCATTGGAAACAATCAGTGTGCCTGCAGTTACATACCATCAGACGCAACCATCACAAGCAAAATGATTTGTGCCGGGCAAAAGGACAAAGGCGCATGTCAGGTAAAATCACCAATAGGCAGTAAGAACATCTAAAGTAGCCGTAATTAGCAAAGCTAATCCACAATTACACCTCCCGCTCAAAAGTTTTCTTACCTCAAGAACATCTTCACATTTTATCACAATTCAACCCACATGATTGAGTTTTTGTCATAAACCAACACAAAGCAGTGCGAAAATATGAAGTATAAGGAACATTACTGCAACATGCATTTATATTTAGCCCCTGAGTCATCAGCTGAACCTCCAGTAACCAATCAGGAAGTCTCTACCAGCTTTGCAAGATTACATACTAACATTTTAGCCCATTCTTCATTCCAATATAGCTAAACCTTTTCCAGATTGGATGGAGAGCATCTTTGAACAGTCCTGTCACAGGTTTTCAGCTGGTAAAGGTTTATACTTTGGCTAGGCCAGGATTTCTTCCAGTGTTGCCTTGATTTTGGGTCATTCTATCAGCTCTGACCAGCCTCTCAGTGCCTGCCGAAGAAAAGCATTCTCATGTTGTGGTGATGCCAACTCTCCATAATCAATCTGATCGTTAGCAATCTCCCAGCTCACCTTCTCAGCTTACCTCCAGCCTCCTCATCAGCCACCACACCGGTCTTCCTCCAACTCCACTCACTCTTCCCTAGCGTTTCCACTTCATCAGTTCTGTAAGCATTTATTTATACACATTTCTTTCAGTCTTGTTATCCTCATCTAATCATCTGAATCATGTCAGTGCTCCAGCTCCCAGTCCCCAGCAGCTCCCTGCAGTTTCCCCAGCACCTCCTGGCTCTACATTTACCATCATTTCAATAAACCTTGTCAAATCTTTCTGGCTTCCTGAAAGTTTCGAGCATGTGGGTCAGACAGATAGCTAAAACCATGACAGTTTCAGTATAGGGGTGATATGTTTAAGGGATGATATGCATGCAATGTTGCTTTTTTTCCAGTATTCCAGGTCATGGGCGGTTCTAGACAGGGGCCAACTGGGGCTAGTGCCCCTGTAGAACTGATCCTGGCCCCTCTTATGGCCCCTGTAATGCAGAAAATAATACAAAATCAGTTTTTTTAAGATGATTTAGAACAGAAACCTTAACTAAATTATCTCTTGGACCTATTTCATTTCTTACCTTTAATGTTTTATTTTAACAATGAGTTAAAAATGAATGTGTTGAACTTTTAGCTTCAGCCATATTGAGTTTCATCTGCTGGATCAGGAGCCACAAGAGTCCCTTTGGCTCATTTAATATATTAAACGATGACATATTGAAATATTGTTTCATTCTTTTGTTTTCGGCCCCCATGAACAAACTCTGGCCCCACCCTGGACCCCCTGGTAAATTTGGTCTAGAACCGCCACTGTTCCAGGTAGAAGACCATGTTCAGTGTCGGTTTCACCTTCTTCCAAATTGTGGAGTGTAAGAGTAGCAGAATCTCCTACCTGAGCTGTGGATCTCTATAGCTCCTCCAGAGCTGCTGTAGGCATCTCTAATTAATGCTACCCTTGCCCGACCTTTCAGTTTAGCTGATAGGTTCTTGCTATAATGTGACAAAATGTCTGATAGTTAAATGAGGACAGATGGTTTTTCAAAATAGCACATTATTTGTATTCAACATTATGTTATTTAACTCTATGTTTTTTGCCCTGCTGTATTTAGGGAGACTCCGGCGGACCTCTGCAATGCAAGCAGAACTCGAGGTGGATTCAGGCTGGTATCACAAGTTTCGGGATACCTTGTGCCACTGCCGGGTTTCCTGAAGTCTATGCTCGGATCTCTGAGTTTCAGGCGTGGATCACAGAGCAGATCACTGGGACCACAGCCGACTTTGTGAGATTCAACTCGACTGGGACTGACGCAGACAGCAGCTTTGTGTGTCGCAACTCAGGCAATCTTTCCATTGAGTTCTCATTTGCCATCCTTGTGACAGTGATGTTACGTCCATTTATTACTCAGTAGCAGTCTATTCGTTGACATTTTTGTTGGGATTTGAATCATTTTACAAATGGCAAATGGCCTATACTTGTGTAGCACTTTATCTAGTCCTGAGAACTCCAAAGAGTTTTACACTATATTCAGTCATTTATTCACCCATTCACACACACATTCACACACTGGTGATGGTAAGCTACATTAAAGCCACAGCAGCCCTGGGGCACACTGATAGAAGCGAGGCTGCTGTGCACAGGCGCCATATTTTAGAATAAATAATGTTGGTCAGAGTTGATTTTTATAATACAGTTTCAGTCATAATTTTGTGGTGTCATAATGATCCTAATGTTGAATATTAAGGTAGCTGAAAAGCAGAGTAACAGAAAAAAAACCCTAATTTAAAAAGGCAAACTGGAGGTACATGGATAACCACAGGAAACAGACAGGCAAACACAACAAACAAAACAGAGCGAGCAACGATAGAAAGATTTACCAGGAATATCTGACAAACGATGATTGAAAACCTGGGGATGTATACACACGGGGGAGGAGATTACTGAAACAATGAAGAGGTGAGATTAATTACCGAGTTGAAGCAGGGGATGGGAGAGTAGATGTAACTAAGGCTGGACGGCTACAGGAAATGGCTGAACAGAGTAAACAAAAAAAAGCACAGGGTAAAGTGAAATGGAACATGACCAAATGGAAAGTAAAAGTGTACGTCATAGGAATGACACAAAGCTGATCATTGAGGTGATAAACGCGAATCAAAGTCCCATTGTCATGACAACTACAGAACGTAGATAAAACATAGACATAGTTAAAGAAAACAAAAAATTACGCCAGGATTGCTGTATTGCCAAAACATTTTTTTCCACTGTCCATTGAGAGGAGGTAAACTAATTATCAACAGCATTGTAAATTAAAATATTTACAACTGAGGAATATGTATTTTTTCAAATGGGATTTTACTTTTACACAGTTTCCTGTTAGAAACAAATACCTTGGTTGAAATGAAATAATCTTAAATATAAAACTGTCAGGGGAGAGAATACTTTGTTGCTTAACTTTACCTGTGCTGCGTTTGCTTTATTCTCAGAAATCAGAATTTCTGACCTCTACGTAAAATTCAAACACTTCTGTTGGGTCCAGTTTGACATGCAAGATATTGAGTGAAGTTAAAAAACAGTCAACACAGCTTCAGTTCTGGAATACAGCCTCTGCCGCTTTATTCGATTACATACCTTTTCTGAGCAGGACAAAGCATTGATGACATACAGTTCTGTCGTCTTCAATTACCCCCACTATCATTAGCACACAGATTTTTATACCTGGTTTGTCTGACAATATCCAGATGTTTCCTCCCCACAACAATTCATCAGCTTGATGTTCTTCCGAGGAAGCAAGTCCTCCTAGCCAAGTTTATGATTCGGCTGGAACCCGACTCGGGTCAGGATGACCTAGAGTATTTCCTCTGGCACACACACACACACATTCCTGCACATAGCTTCTATGGGACCACCTCGTACATGCAGTATCTACAACACTTCTAGATCCTCAGAGAAGAACCAACTCCTCATTGAGTCCCATGTTGCTGCTAAATCACACAAGTTGAACTGGCAGGGGTGTCACACCAGGTGTCTCTGCATCCCTAAACTTTTGAGGGTTTTTCCTTTAGATTGATGAGCTGTTCAAGGTTTACATCGGTGTCAAAATGCTTGTGGTTATTTTGTACAGACTGGATCAGAGGTTGCGCTAGACTTTTTTGTTGTCAGTCATTTTGACTGAAAGGGTAAAAAAAAAAAATCTAGCATTAAGGTGACGTCTCTGGTTGACAACAGTTTATTTACTCCAGCACACATCCACTTAAGGAGCAATGGCTGACAGAGAGCAAGATTTGATTGAGTATTAAAGATACGGTCATAATCAATTTTCTCCGTCAAGTTTTCAAATGATAATGACACAAACAATGAAAATCTATATGAAAAACTAAAAACAGTTCATTTGTTGTGGCTCACACACAGTCTCACAACTTCCTCCTGGTCTGCATGGACCTAAATTGCCAGCCCCATTGTGTGGAATCAAATGTTTGAAGTAGAATTGCTGCAGAGGTTATTGTCATGAGGTGTTAGACTTTTACCTCAGACAAATGATTATTCATGGGCGTTCTGATGTTATTGGAGACTTGGTGACCCCCAGATGCCACTTTTTCCTGCTGCTCTCTGACAGTGGTGGGTCATCTTTCTTCATAGTGGCCAGTGGCTACTAGAAATAGCCTTCTCTTAGGTCACATTTATACATCAGGGAAACAAAAAGACAATGATTAATCAAAAGTGCCTAGAAACTGAGGATCAACTTAGAAAAACATAGAAGAAATTACACAATGATTCACATTCATTTGCTATGAATGGATTGTTTGGGCTGCTGATACATGACCCATCTTTATCCCTACTAAATAATTCAGTTTTAATGCGAAAGATGGATCATGCAACTATAATAGGATGAATATATTTTGTTGCATTTTACACATCTTTAGCAGGGGTGCTATCAGGTTTTAGAGAGTGAGTAAAGTATGACAACTATGCCACTGTAGCGCAGCTGTCTGTGTGCACGTCCGCAAGCGACAGGAGGCCCAGTATTAAAATGACACTTGAACCTGTTTTAGACAGAGGCTGGACATAACAGAGAGGGTGTTCAGGCCTAAGATTAAAAACTAAATCTCAAAATCTTTGAGGTTTTCATTTTTGTTGTTTGTTTAATGTGACATTTTTTTATGTAGCTGATGAGGAAAAAGATAGGGATTTCAACAATTGATCATATTAAAGATAAGGGTGTGATATTTTTACTCATTGTATAGACTTCAGGTCTTTAAAAGGTGGTGACCTCACCAGAGGTGTTTCCCAATCTGTAAATTAGCAACGATTAATAAAAAAGGAACTCAATTCAGTTTTATTTATATAGCGCCAATTCACAACAGATGTCATCTCAAGGCACTTAACAAGAAGTCATTTCAATACAATTATACAAACATTCCAATCAGTTAAAAAGTTTCCTATTTAAGGAATCCCAGCAGATTGCGTCAGTCATTGGCGTGAGGTTGGGCAGATTTCCAACCACAGCAATCCTTCAGCAATCCCTCATACTGAGCAAGCATGTAGCGACAGTGGAGAGGAAAAACTCCCCTTTAACAGGAAGAAACCTCCAACAGAACCAGGCTCAGTAGGAGCGGCCATCTGCCACGACCGTCTGGGGGTTTGAGAAGACAGAGCAGAACACAGAAGGAACAGAAGATCCGATATAAGAGAACTTTCTATGTTACAGAAAGTAAAAAGTTGATAACAGGACACAGTGGATGTTCAGTTACTGAGAGGATCATCCCAGTCGATGACCCCCGTCCAACAGGGCATTGCAGCCAAGCAGGATACCAGACCAGGTGTATCTTCGATGGGGAGAAAAACACTGAGAGAAAACAAAGTTAACAGTCGAAATAACAGAATGTACTGTAATACAACTGGAGAGTCGTAGGAGAAAAGGAAGTAGCAGAGTGAAGAAAATTGGTAAGTCTGTCCTCCAGCAGTCTAAGCCTATAGCAGCATAACTACAGAGATAGCTCAGGATGACCTAAGCCACTCTAACTATAAGCTTTATCAAAAAGGAAAGTTTTAAGCCTGGCCTTAAAAGTAAACAGAGTGTCTGCCTCACGGACTAAAGCTGGGAGCTGGTTCCACAGGAGAGGAGCCTGATAACTAAAAGATCTGCCTCCCATTCTACTTTTAGAGATCCTAGGAACTACAAGTAAACCTGCAGTCTGAGAGCGAAGTGCTCTTTTAGGAACATATGGAACAATTAGATCTCTGATGTATGATGGAGCTTGATTATTAAGGGCTTTGTATGTAAGAAGAAGGATCTTAAATTCTATTCTGGATTTAACAGGGAGCCAATGAAGGGAAGCTAAAACAGGAGAAATGTGATCTCTCTTTTTAATATTCATCAGAACTCTTGCTGCCGCATTTTGGATCAACTGAAGGCTTTTAATGGCATTTTGTGGACTTCCTGATAGTAAAGAATTACAGTAGTCCAGCCTTGAGGTAACAAATGCATGGACTAGTTTCTCAGCATCACTCCTGGACAGGATGTTTCTAATTTTAGCAATATTCCGGAGGTGAAAGAAAGAAATCCTAGAAACCTGTTTAATATGGGATTTAAATGTCAAGTCTTGGTCAAAAATAACGCCGAGGTTCTTTACGTTATTACTGGGGGACAATTTAATGCCATCCAGATGAAGTGATTGACTAATCAGTTTCTGTTTAAGAACTTCTGGTCCAAAGACAGCAACTTCTGTCTTGTCAGAATTTAAAAGCAAAAAGTTTAGGGTCATCCATGCTTTTATGTCTTCCAGACATGCCTGTAATCTACCTAACTGACTGGGTTCATCAGGATTTATGGATAAATATAGTTGTGTATCATCGGCATAGCTGTGGAAATTTATCCCATGCTGTCTAATGATTCTACCAATTGGAAGCATATATATGGTGAAAAGAATTGGTCCAAGGACAGAACCCTGTGGAACTCCACAAGTAACCCTTGAGAGTGAAGATGATTTATCATTTAGATGAACAAACTGGAATCTATCAGACAAATATGATTTAAACCAGCCTAGTGCTGTTCCTTTGATCCCTGCAACATGTTCAAGCCTTTCAAAGAGAATATTATGATCGACTGTGTCAAAAGCAGCACTGAGATCTAACAAAACCAGAACAGACACCAGTCCATTATCTGAGGCCATGAGAATATCATTAGTAACCTTCACCAGTGCTGTTTCAGTGCTATGATGAGCTCTAAAACCTGACTGAAACTCTTCAAACAGCTCGTTACTGTTTAGATGTTCACAGACTTGATTAGCAACTATTTTCTCAAGGACTTTGGATAAGAAAGGAAGGTTAGATATAGGTCTGTAATTCACTAAGTCATCTTGATCAAGGGAAGGTTTCTTGAGTAAAGGTTTAATTACAGCTATTTTAAATTCCTGTGGTACGTATCCGTTTACTAAGGATAGATTCATCATATCCAAAATGGGGCCAGGAACCAAATGGAACACTTCTTTAAATAATTTGGTTGAGATTGGGTCCAAAATACAAGTTGAAGATTTAGATGAGGCTAATATTTTTGATAATTCTGAAAGCTCGACTGAATCAAAACAGCCTAAGCAATACTGAGGTTCTACAGTTCTTTCCAATACTGACTCATTTACTGAGGAAGAAGTACTCATGTTTGGGAGGGTGCCAATGATTTTATTTTTAATAAAATTTATTTTATTTATGAAGAATCTCATAAAATCATCACTGCTAAGAGCCGGGGGAATAGTTTGCTCAACAGAGCTATGACTCTGTGTAAGTTTGGCAACTGTACTAAAAAGAAACCTAGGATTGTTTTTATTCGCCTCTATTAATGATGAAAAATATGCTGTTCTAGCTTGTCGAAGGGTCTTTTTATACAGCAGTAGACTGTTATTCCAGGTTAAATAGGAATCCTCTAGATGTGTAAAGCGCCATTTTCTCTCCAACTTCCTAGTATTCTGCTTTAAAGTACGCAACTCTGCGTTAAACCAAGGAGTCAGCCTCCTATGGCTAGCCACTTTCTTTTTTAAGGGGGCTACACTATCTAATGCCAAACGCAATGAGGACGTAACGCTGTGAACCAGACCATCAATTTCTGAAGGGTTAGAGATAGAATTGCTGCCATCCACTGTGTTACTCTGAGACACTGAGGAAAGTAAGAATGGTACAGATTCTTTAAAAATTGTTACAGCATTGTCTGATAAAGTTCTACTATAATGAAATTTTCTTTCAGATTTAAGATGGTCAGTTAAAGTAAATTCAAAAGTTATCAAGAAGTGGTCAGACAGGACCGGGTTATGTGGGTGGACTGTTATTTCCTCACACTCAATACCGTATGTCAGTACAAGGTCCAAAGTGTGTTTACCTGAGTGGGTCGATCCCTGTACTTTTTGAGTAAAGCCAATTGAGTCTAAAATAGCATTAAAGGCTGCATTTAGGCTATCACTTTCAGTATCCACATGAATATTGAAGTCCCCCACTATAATAACCCTATCAGTATTTAATACTATATCAGATAAAAAATGTGAGATCTGATCCAAGAATTGAGAGTAAGGGCCTGGTGGACGATACAAAACCACAAACAAAAATGGTCTTAATGTTTTGCAACTTGGATGAGGAAAATTAAGGGTTAGATGCTCAAAAGAACTGTAGCTATCAATTGGTCTGGGACTAATTAGTAAATCAGAACGGAAAATGGCTGCAACTCCTCCTCCTCGCCCAGTATTTCTAGGAATGTGAAAATTTAAATGACTGGAAGGAGTTGACTCATTTATACTGACATAATCCTCCTGCTGCAACCAGGTTTCTGTGAGACAAAGCAAATCAATGTGATTATCACAAATCAAGTCATTTACTAACAAAGTCTTTGAGGAGAGAGATCTTATGTTTAATAAACCACATTTAATAGATTTATTTTCAGTCAAAGTTGTATTTATTTTTATGAGATTTCCATAATTTGCTTTTGTTGGCTTAACTTTTAATCCATTTAATTTTGGCCGTGGGCAAGACACTGTTTCTATAGGGTAATGGGGGGGTAACAGTACAGAAGCAGCAGAGAGGTGGGTTAAACTACGACTCTGCTTCCTGGTCTGGACCCTGGGTTGTCAGTGTTTTGGAGGATTAATAAATTCGGCCATATTCCTAGAAAGAAGAGCTGCTCCATCCAAAGTGGGATGGATGCCGTCTCTCCGGATCAGACCAGGTTTTCCCCAAAATGTTCTCCAGTTATCAATGTAGCCCACATCGTTTGCAGGACACCACCTAGACAACCATTGATGGAATGACAGCATGCGGCTAATGTCGTCACTGGTCCGATCAGGCAGGGGACCAGAAAAGATTACCGAGTCTGACATTGTTTTGGCAAACTTACACACCGAAGCAACACTAATTTTAGTGACCTCCGATTGGCGTAACCGGGTGTCATTACCGCCACCGTGAATAACAATCTTACTGTATTTACGCTTATCTTTAGCCAGCAGTTTCAGGTTGGATTTGATGTCGCCCGTTCTGGCCCCTGGCAAGCATTTGACTATGGTCAATGGTGTCTCTAATGCCACGTTTCTGACTATGGAGCTGCCAATTACCAGGGCCGGCTTCTCAGCGGGTGTGTCGCTGAGCGGGGAAAATCTGTTAGAAACGCGGACCGGTTGGTGGTGGCCCGGGGGCTGGGTCCTAGAACTATGCTTCCTACGTACAGTCACCCAGCCGCCTAGAGGTCCCGGCTGCGCGGGCTCTACCGGAGGACAGCTAGGGGGTTCTATCCTTGTTGGCTCCGCGCTGGCTAATGGGCTTCGGCTATCTGCTGGTTTTTCAACAGCGCGGAGCCGTGCTTCTAATTCTGATACCCTCGCCTCCAAAGCTACAAAAATATTACATTTATTACAGTTACCATTATCACTAAAGGAGGCAGGGAAGTAACTAAACATCTGACAGAGAGAGCAAGAGAGAAGAGAAGAGTTAGAGACAGGAGAAAGAAGAGTAGCCATAGCCGCAATGAAGCTAAGCTAACTGAGCTAGCGAGACCTTCCACCCAAAGAAAAACTGTGTGAAACACGAGGAGTTCCCAAAACGTAAAGTACACCACCACAAAATGTGTGTTTTAGTGTGATTGTGTGTTAAAATAACTTAGAAAAGCCTCAGCACAGAGAAAATAAGATCAATTCAAGAGCGTTTGAACACCAAAACAGCTCCACGGACCACAGCAGTGACAACAGGAAATGACGCAATACGGCTTACCCCGTCACCACAACCCAATGGCCAACTCATGAAATGTCACAGAAATAAATACGAAAAGAGCAACCAAGTCCAGAACAAGGCAGAACAAAAGCATGTCACCCATTAGAAAAGGAGAACAGACCTCAGCCTGGCATAACAGAGCAACAATGTCTGAAGATGAGTCAACATTTGATGCACTCAGTATAGAAAAACCACAACTTTTTGGTTGAGTGCATACTGTGAATTTAAGAAGTGAAAGTAAACAAAGGAACAAGAAAGAACAGAGCAACAAACTCTAAGTGCTTAAAGTGTTTTAGATTTTACAATGATAAAATGATCAAATTTACCCACTGCAAAATGTTCTCTAGTGCACATCAGGTGTCACCAATACACCTGAATACCCATGTTGCAGAAGGGGCCAATTAAGGTTTTGATAAAAAATCTAAAGGTCGCTGGGGGCCAGATATTTGACTACCATCTTTTGGATCATGTGGGGAAATAAAACCATATAAACATCATGCTATTTTCTTATCTCTTAAAGGCATGATGATCTTTACATACTATAAAGTGGCTGAAGTTATTGTTTTAGATCTAATACTTAATTTCTTCATCAGATAGTACCTCTTTATGAATAGCTTTTTTTGGGGGGTTTATTAGTACTTTCTTTTGCCTAACAACAGTGTAATTTTATTTTTCTAAATTCCACTAAACTTTTGCGAACACCATCTTTGCTGTAAACTGCTTGTGAAACAAGAGTTAAAGTACCTAAAAACCCAAATGGAAACACATCGTTTTAGAAATTAGTCGCTTGAGTTAG
Organism: Valencia hispanica; assembly: GCA_963556495.2. Lineage (NCBI taxonomy): Eukaryota > Metazoa > Chordata > Actinopteri > Cyprinodontiformes > Valenciidae > Valencia > Valencia hispanica. The sequence goes on along the minus strand of OY747721.1, from coordinate 6,786,893 downwards.
AAGACAAGAAAAACTATAAACTGAAACCATTGTAATATATTAAAAGAAAGTTTTTTTTTTCAATAGAAACCGGTTAAAAAGAAAGTAGCAAAATGCTTCTTTATCCTGCTGCAGATGCGTTTAGCACAGAGCATGACAAAGCCTTACCCTGGTTTTGACCACAACAGACTTCAGCTTCAGGAATGACCTATTGCTTGCAACAGAATGAAGAGTCTGATCTGACAAAAAGTTATTTATTTCAGGACAAATATCAAATCACACAAATACTTTAAGATGGGCCACTGGGAGCAAATAATGTTATACACAGTGGAAAGGGGAAGCACTTGGTCAATGTTTCTAAAACCCCAGAGAGTTTATTGTGACTAGAATTGTTTTGGGATCAGTTCCCATTAATACGAGGCATACTTCCTGACGACTTTGGTGTGTGTAAAATGCAGTGACAACTGCTGGATTATTTAGTAATTTTTGTTTTTATCTCTTTAAAACAATCTTAAACACTAGTGTTTGATCTTCATTAGGCAAGATGATCTTTCAGTGTTTAATTGCACAAACTGCTGAGAAATACACTAATACTGGCTTGCACTGCTAGCTATAGTTAGCTCTCTGAACATTAGAGTTTTTAACTTTTATTTTATTACTTTTACCTTTAACGCGATTTAGTAGGGTGTGATTTCATTCTATGATGACAGTTCGGACATCTAAGATTGATTAATCACAATATTTGGTCTAAATCGGATGATAGTTTCTCTACCAGGTTGTGTTTAACTTAATCTATATCACCAAACTTGATTAAAATGAAATGTTGAAAGAACACATTCTTCAGATTAAAAGAGACATATTTTTATTAAATTACTATAAAACAGAGTAATAGTCTAATAGTTTATCTAATAGGCCAATTTGAGGTTTATATAATATTTTGAATATCCACACATGCCCACTGCATGCACGTTTAAACTGCACTGGTTATTAAAAATACTGTAATAAATAAGCTATCATTTGCTGCCGGATACAGATTCAAAGCTGAGTAAATGCTCTAAAAACATGCAGTCAGTAGATGGACAAACATTAAGTCACATAGGAGACTATGAAAATATATTTTCCTTCTACTGGTTTTATATTTGGAAAAGCCCCCATCTGCAGGAGCATCTAACAAGTCTCATGAACTGAAGATGTGCATTGCACGTTCAAAGCTAAATTTTTCAGATTGGAGTTTTCACAGTTGATGCATTTCATGACAAATGTTGATTTAAGCATTGCTGCAACCTACTAATCTGCAGAGGTGTTGCTTCACATAGATACAACTGCATTAGCTGAATAACTATGGCTCCTGAGACACCAAAAAACCTTGAAATCAGGTTGGTTTAAAGATGGACCACAGAAAACCAAACAAAGTCCAGAAGCTCCGATAAGGAGGCCTAGCAGACGGTACTTGGGGCTGCCATTTTTTAAAGCATTTTTACAAGATGAGGAAGAACCTTCAACATGATTTGTACTGAAAGTTATTTGCACTCTCATGCAGTCATGCAAATGGGTTGTGTACATCAATGAGAAAGTTAACTTTTTTACACTTTCTTAATTTTGGAATTGTGTTTAGTTTTTGGCAAGTTTTAGATATAAAATATACTGTGGCCCCCGATTTTTCTGTGGAACATAACACTAAGCTATTTGGGGAAAATCCATCCATTAGTGGATTTTTTCTGAGTCCATTTGTGAAATATTGAAAAGAAAACTGGCAGTTTGACAAACTGGAATGTTTAGGCTCAATGCTACTTGACACGCTATTGGCTGGCATTTGCAAAGCAGTCAATCCAGTAGGGCCATTTATTTCCTTTGGTGCCAGTTGGCTGTACCCCCTGGAGCAGAAAAAGGAAGACTTTAGACAGTAGCTTCTGAGTTAGTGCCAAGATGGTTTGCATGCTAACTTACATATGGCGAGTGAACTATTAAAATAGGCCGTTATAAGCATTTTTAGAGCGGGGTCTCAAGTATTCACAGATTTTAACTATTCACTAAAGGCTGTGGTCCTAAACCACCACCAATACTGGGGGTCCACTGTAAATGTCATTAGTTCCTAGGGTATTTTCTTTAATTATTGCTTCAGTTTGTGTTGAAACAGGTGCTATCCTAGAAACTGGATTGTTAATTTGAAACTTTACCGTGTTAATAATGTCAAAATCGTTTAACAATGTTTATCCATGTCGTCAATCTGGTTTTGCGCTGTCAAGCGTTAAAATAATCTTTGCAATGAGAGCATCTTTTGAGCTCAATCTCCAAGCCAAGACAACTCAGATAGTTGCCTAAAGAGGGTGGGAAAACAGCTCCACAGCTTACTTGAAGACCAATATTCTGTGTGTTTGTCATCAGGCTTCTGAATAGTTCAACACATTTCTAGTTCATCATTAACCATACATACACTCAACAAAAATATAAACGCAACACCTTTGTTCTGCTCCCATTTTTCATGAGATGGACTTAAAGATCTAAAATTCATTCCCGATACACAATATTACCATTTCTCTCAAACATTGTTCACAAATCAGTCTAAATGTCTGATAGTGAGCACTTCTTCTTTGCTGAGATAATCCATCCCACCTCACAGGTGTGCCACATCAAGATGCTGATCTGACATCATGATTAGTGCACAGGTGTACCTTATACTGCCCACAATAAAAGGCCACCCTGGAATGTGCAGTTTTGTCTCACAGCAAAATGCCACAGATGCCACAAGCATTGAGGGAGCGTGCAATTGGCATGCTGACAGCAGGAATGTCAACCAGATCTGTTGCTCATGCATTGAATGTTCATTTCTCCACCATAAGCCGTCTCCAAAGGCGTTTCAGAGAATATGGCGGTACATCCAACCGGCCCCATGTTGCAAGGATCTGTACACAATTCTTGGAAGCTGAAAATGTCCCAGTTCTTGCATGGCCAGCATACTCACCGGACATGTCACCCATTGGGCATGTTTGGGATGTGCTTGACCGGCGTATACGACAGCGTGTACCAGTTCCCACTAATATCCAACAACTTCGCGCAGCCATTGAAGAGGAGTGGACCAACATTCCACAGGCCACAATTGACAATCTGATAAACTCTATGCGAAGAAGGTGTGTTGCACTGCATGAGGCAAATGGTGGTCACACCAGATACTGACCGGTTCTGAGTCCCCAGACCCCCAATAAAGCAAAAAACTGCACATTCCAGGGTGGCCTTTTATTGTGGGCAGTATAAGGTACACCTGTGCACTAATCATGATGTCAGATCAGCATCTTGATGTGGCACACCTGTGAGGTGGGATGGATTATCTCAGCAAAGAAGAAGTGCTCACTATCACCCATTTAGACTGATTTGTGAACAATGTTTGAGAGAAATGGTAATATTGTGTATCTGGAATGAATTTTAGATCTTTAAGTCCATCTCATGAAAAATGGGAGCAGAAACAAAGGTGTTACGTTTATATTTTTGTTGAGTGTATGATTGCTAACATGAGCTTATCTTTACTAATGATGTAATTTGGCTAGATGTTTGTTGTCCTGTGTAGATGTGTTACTGGGGAACAGCTGGCGTGTGTTCAGGGAACTAACTGTAAACTGCTAATTAACTTATTTCTAATGTCCAAATCAGAATTTCTCTGTGGTTTACACCTCGGAGGAGTGGATGGACAAATACTGATAGACAACCATCAAGGAACCATGATGTTCATTGAGACTTAATTTGCTTTTCTCACACAATTGCCTGTTTATATGAAGAATTTCCAGAAGAAATGTATAACGTGATCTAACAACTTTAATTTCAACCACAAAGCAATAATTTGTACATCGCTGCAGCTGAAATAATATATTAATTATTACTTTAATGATAGTGTTGTCTGAGTGTTGTCAGGCACTGTGTTTAAAATAAGAATCAGCTATTCTTTATATGCTTATGACAAGGATTTATGTTTTTCTAAGCTAAAGATGTTTAAAAAAACACGAATTCATTTCTATTTAAATCAAATTAATGAAATGAATTTGCAGTCACGATTAGTTAAAACAGTAGAGTTTTTCAACAGGTGTAGACAGTGGTGGAAGACTAAAGCATGATCTTGAATAGTTACCCACTCACATTAGTAGGAGCTTTTAAGTAAATATGTTTATTGTGTAGAATATTACTCACTTCTTAGTGTTTAACTTTGCATAGAGCATGTATCTGAAACATGCAGCCCTGGAGCCACATGTGGCGCTTTGGGCCATGCGCAATGGCTCTGAATAATAGTGGCCAAAAAGGTCCGGTGCACACTTAGTATAAGGGAAACACTAAATCGGCTGTTGTATTTTCTTTCTCTTTGGCAAGTTTTAAGTTAATCGCCATGATGTTTTGCAGTAATGTTCAAACTCTCAAAATGGTACACTAATTTATTTTACTACTTACAAATTAAAACCAAAACACTTTGTTTCGACTGCAGCTCTGCATGAGCTAAGACCAAGTATGTTATGAATCGCAACAGGCTGACATTTTTAGATGGTGACAAAGAAAGGGTCACATTCTGCGAGGAGGCTGCTGTGACTTAAAAAGATGAAGCATTTGTTGTGGCTGACGTTTGGCGCTTCACACCTGCTTGAAACACGTACAGCTAAGAGTTGCCCTGAGATAACTCTCTTTATCTGCTCTGGCTGTTCTTCACAGAGCCTTTCATGTTACAGACTGCGAAACAACTTTTATTTCCGTTTGTGAAGCACAGAACATAAAAAAATCTTATTTTTGTAAAACGTATGAGAAGTAATGGTTTTCTCTTTTATTTGCAAAAACAAAAATGATAATCTTGGAGAAGTTCTTGAAATGTGTTCCTTTTTTTCGCAGCTGTGGCTTCACTTTGGTGCTGTTGGTTTTGTGTGACATACAAAGAGAAGTGCATTACAACAAGCAACACGTTTGGATACAAACTTTATTTCATGGTATCTGTATATGTCATACTCTGTACTTGTCCGAAGCAGATATAGGAACAAAATGTGTAAAAACATAATGGGAATCTTCACCTGTACAAATAGGTGTTTAGAAATAAAAGGTAAGGGAATGGAGACAAACATTTTCCATCAACCACTAAATGCAAAGTTTTTCCTCCCTTCTTGCTCTTTTGCTTTCGGCTAAGGTGAAATCTTATAGGTGAAAAAATAATTTTAAAGGCCCTCCCTTATAGAGTGCATGTCCTTTTTCATATGTTGTGGTGCAATAATGGTAAGTAGAAGATGGGAAGGGTATTTATGCTTAATAAGCATGATTAGCCACAAACAGTGACTCTCCACCAGCAGCGCTGCTTCCAGAAGAGACATATTTGCCCTGGCAGGCCAGGCTGTTAGCCTGAACGAGGAAAATTAAAAGTAGATTAGTCAATATAAATATATATATATATATATATGGAGCATTAATTTCCATGCAAGTTCATTCTGGAGTGTTTGTCATGAAAACTAACCAGAGCTCTCTTGATGAACTCTTCTTGGCATGCCTTTCCGTTTTCCTTCTTACCCCCCCAGGCTTTCAGGGCGGAGGCCTGCAGGGCACGGCCATATGAGAAGGTCAGAGCCCAGGGCCGGTGCAGAGGGCACTGGTTCATGGCATTCAGGTTAACAGAGGCCTCCTCCTCGCTCTGGCCACCAGACAAGAAGGTGATTCCTGTGCAAGATATAAAAATGCAATCAAATAACGACTTCCTTTGAATATTTATCACTCTTCGATAAAGAACTGGCATTTATAGAAGGCCAAACTTCCTGAAAAAGGTGCAGCTGCCATTAAAAAGAAGTGCATAGATGCAGTTTACCAGGGACTGCAGGGGGCACAGTGCGACGCAGGGCAGTAACAGTGGCCATGGCGATCTCCTGGTTGCTGTACTTGTGTGAGCAGGAGTGTCCTGGGGTGACCATGTTGGGTTTGAGCAGGGTGCCCTCAAGGTAGACGTGATGGTCAGAGAGGGCTTTGTAGACGGCAGCCAGGACCTTCTCGGTGATGTACTGGCAGCGCTTCAGGTCGTGGTCACCATCGGGGAGGATCTCAGGCTCAACAATAGGGACAATGCCATGCTGAGGAAAACATGAACAAAGGGGGGTTGCAGAAAAGGTGACTTCGTAATACGATGGCAGCAAGAAGTTTGAAAATCAGAAGAAAGATATTGCTGATGTTAGGTTCAAACCTCTTAGGATGCCCCAGGTATAGAGTTTACAAGTTATAGGTATACAAGTTTATGACTCCCAAAGATTTTACCTATCTGCAAAGTCTAATTTAGCTGCCATGGGATTAACAGACATTCCATTTTCCTTGAAGGAAGGTTCTAAAGCCAGCCAAGAATTCATTCTCTTTGAAAGGGTCTAACAGACATTAAATTTTCCTTGAAGGAAGGTTCTAATGCGTGCCAAGGGTTCATTATGATTGAAAGGGTCTATCTGTTGGCTCTCACCATCTGGCAGATGCTGGCATAGCGAGCCAGGACATTGGCATTCTCCAAGATAGCCAGCTTTGAAGGGGTGGTTGGAGTGATCTTCAGAACACACCGCCACTTGGCGAAGTCAGCACCATCCTTCTTGTACTGTGCACAGCGTTCATACAATCCATCAAGACCTGTTAGGATGGAAAGTTTTTTAAAAGAAGCACAAAATGTTGACAAAGGACTCACTACATATCCAACTCCCTTTTCCACTCACCCTGGGTGGTTGTCTCGCCGTTGGTTCCGGCCAGAGGGACAACACCCTTGTCAACCTTGATGCCGACCACCATGCCTCTCTCCTTCAGGTACTGAGGGAAGGTCTTTCCATCGTCGGTTTTCTGGTACATGGTCTCGTGGAAGAGGATGACGCCACCAATGCAAGGGACGATGCGGTCGTCAGCGGTGAAGAGGAGCTGGCGGTAAAGCCTCCTGTTCTCCTCAGTGTTCTCAGCATTGATGCTCTGGAAGCGCTTAGCCACACTGCCTGCAGGTTATAAAACCACCAGAAAGGTTTTACAACAGTTATTTTTTATTAAACAGAAGCTCCCATTTTATGCTAATTTACAGGTGCATATATATTGCAAAACTGTCTCATAAATACTTATCCAACTGCCATTAGCATGTATTTGTTTGGCTAAATAACTATTGCAGAAGCCCAAACTGCTTTTATACTGTTTTTCTGACAGTATTTTCTAAAGTTAGCATACAATGTACTAAGTCCAATTTGAGCTGTTCCGCTGCATATAATTTAAAGGGCTTAGCCACACTGCCTGCAGGTTATAAAACCACCAGACAGGTTTTACAACAGTTATTTTTTATTAAACAGAAGCTCCCATTTTATGCTAATTTACAGGTGCATATATATTGCAAAACTGTCTCATAAATACTTATCCAACTGCCATTAGCATGTATTTGTTTGGCTAAATAACTATTGCAGAAGCCCAAACTGCTTTTATACTGTTTTTCTGACAGTATTTTCTAAAGTTAGCATACAATGTACTAAGTCCAATTTGAGCTGTTCCGCTGCATATAATTTAAAGGGCTTAGCCACACTGCCTGCAGGTTATAAAACCACCAGACAGGTTTTACAACAGTTATTTTTTATTAAACAGAAGCTCCCATTTTATGCTAATTTACAGGTGCATATATATTGCAAAACTGTCTCATAAATACTTATCCAACTGCCATTAGCATGTATTTGTTTGGCTAAATAACTATTGCAGAAGCCCAAACTGCTTTTATACTGTTTTTCTGACAGTATTTTCTAAAGTTAGCATACAATGTACTAAGTCCAATTTGAGCTGTTCCGCTGCATATAATTTAAAGGGCTATTTTGAGTAAAAAAAGGGATTTGGTTGTCTACAATTCAAAATCTTCAATAACCTACAAAGACTTCTCAAGCCTTACCAGCGTCATTCTCTGCTAAACAGATTTAAATAAAATGCAGTTTGCAATTTTGATGCTAAAGTTTATAATATGGGTAATCTTAAATAGAACCCTGCTTAACTACCGTACTTCAAGAACTCACCCCTGGACTAAAATACACAACACTGTTAAATGATCCATAGAAATAGTTAGATTTGTTAGATAGATTTGTTAACCATTTTCTCTGTTTTTGAAAACAAAATATTGCTTAAAACAGAGCACAACATGGCATATTGTTCCATAGTTATAGGCTATTAGATCTTGTTACAGCTGCTGTAATGTTTATGGTGTTATGTAGTGTTTAGATAGAGGTAGACGCTAACTCTCAGTGTGTTATACATAGATTTGTTTTTAGAAGGATGTTTACTTTAAATTTGTGGTGTGTGCTCACTGCTTTAACTCCCTCACCTGTGGACTCATCTGCAGCAAGGATTCCTTTGCCTGGAGCGACAATCTTCAGAGCAATGTCATTGAGCTCCTTCTTCTGCTCAGGACTGAGGAAAGGGTATGCGTGCGGCATCCTGACTCTGCACAGAGATAAAAGAAGAGAGAGAGTGGATAAAGCGTAGGGCCAGGCAGTGTTAGCAGACAAGAGGTTCAAGCTTTGCCTTGTACAGACTGACAGGGGGTAAAGGTTCAAAAAACCCTCAATGGTGCAACTTTTAGATTCCGGGGTTTTGATTCTCTTTTAGATGTGTGGGAAAGTGCTAGATGAAGGATACAGAGCGAAAGGTTGACACTTTGACGGAAGTGGTGATAAGCAGTCTTGCTATATGCTTTTTTTTCGGTCTCTGTGTTCTGATTAAAAGAAAGCCACAACGTTTGGTGCAGTTTCATGAGTATGAGTTTTTTTTCTTCATTACTTCCCTGCACAATATGTTGTTGCTTAGGAAATCTACGCTTCGCCCTTCACACTTGATGACCAATTCCATTTTCCAACCCCATATCTCTGACCTTTCCCTTCACACTTGCTGCCCTCTTTCTCTTGTCTTTGCCTGCTCTATGAATAGGTTGGGCTAAATTTACATGGCATGCCACTGCAAGGCTTCAAAGCCGAGGGAAAGAGCTCACATGTCCGGCAGTGATGTAGCTCTAGAGGAAGATTTACATGCAAACAGCCGAATGAGATTCAGATTTTTTGAACAACTTGTTGCAGCTTCCCACACATAACTCCCGCAGGTTAACCACAGTCTGCTATGCTTTGTCTGCTCAACTCTTACTGAACTATTGCAAGCTGTCATGTTGGTTGTATGAGACTAAAGCTGAAGAGGATTTGCAGGCAGCAGTACTTTGGTGATGTTAGTAACCACATGTTAAATAAGTGTTTGTAATAAACAAGCAAAAAACTTGTATGAAACATGGAGCCTGCAATGGTGAGCCTGTGGGCTGCATGCAGCACGTGTATCTTTTTGTGATCGGCTTGTACTGTGTTTGAATAAAAATGAGGAAAACGGCACATCTATCTATGTTCATCAATAATTATTTAAAAAAGTTAGATGAAAAAAACAACAGATTTTAGATTCTACGCTCTTTTTTTACCTTTGAGTGTAGAAGGAGAGCTGAGAGAAGAGAGGTAGGCAGAAGATCCAGCCTTCGTCTGCGACACCTCTCCGCCGCACCGACCCTCGCATTTATCCTCCCATTGTGACCCTTCACATTTCAGCTGCCCAGCTATAAAAAGAACAGGACGCAACCAGAGATGGCTCATGACATTCAACGAGCACTCGGGCTGGAGTAGCATGCTAGTGAGTGGCCACCTAAAGGGCAAAGAAGGTTTCGGTGAATGGCAGAGAATGCAACAAAGTTGGCCCGGTTGTAGAGATGGACGGACAGGTTTGCTTGATCCCCAAGTATTCAAACTTTTGCATCCATATGCAGCAGTTTAAGCATTTGTTTTATAATGTTTTAATGAAATAGGTAGACCTAAAACACAGCTCAAATCTGCATGAACCAAAATAAGCCTCTTGTTTTAAAGGCTGCGTGGTAGAACATGACTGTGGATTACAGTACCTTACAAAAGATTGATTTCCCATGTGACAAAATATGATTGTTTTGTTTGGATTTTATGTGAGAAAAAGGGTTATTATTATTTTTTTTAACAGTCATTCATACGTCCAAATAAAATCATCTGGTTATCCTTCAGAAGTCACTTATTAGTAAATACTCTCCACCTAATTTAACCTCCCTATAAATCCTGCTGTTCTGTGAAGGTCTCAGAGGTTTGTTAGAGAACAGTGAATAACCAGCATCATGAAGACCAAGGAACCCCAGCAGACAGGTGTGGGAGAAAGTTGTGGAGAAGTTTAAAGCAAAGCATGATCCGAACACTGGAAAAGTATTGCGCAACTGAATGGTCATCCACCTAAACTGGTAGGCGGTGGAGGGAAGCTTCAATCAGAGAAGCACCCAAGACGCCCATGGTAACTGATGGAGCTGCAGAGAACCACAGCTCAGGTGAGAGAACCGACTGACAGAAAAAAACAACAACTATTAGCTTTGCATTTCCACAATTGACCACTCAGCCTCGCACCCCAAATGCAAACGAACCAATAGCATTCAACTACCAGTTTACTGGAACCAAACAGACTCAAAAATTCTTGCTGTCTCGCTCCACAAAGAAGCATTAGGCACTGCAACACTTTTGTGGTTTTCTGGGCTCACGTTGCATTTTAAAGCACAAAAATGATTAAAATTTGTGCCTGGGGTACATGTAAAAGTGATACACTGTATCCCGAGAGGATAAGCAACGGAGTTAATTTTATTCCATTTCCCAACTGAAACAAAACATGGACAAATGTCTCAATTGGATGAAGCTTTGTGGCAGACTGCTCAGTCAACTCAGCTAGATAACTAGAAACAAGAATGTACGTTTTTAGACATTCTTGGTAAGACAATGGCCTTGTATAATCTATCAATCACATAAAGCCTAACGGAATGAGCTTTCATAAGATATCCACCTAGCAAACTATTGTTACATTAACTGATGGTAAATGAGTTTCACACATTACCCTGCTGCACATGAACATGAGCTGGACTTCAATGATGTTTTAATTGATGCTAGATGAGGCTTCTTCGTCTGGCTTTGAGATCTAAAGATTTCTTCCTCTAATTCCAGGTTCTTTTCATGTGATTCCAGTTTGAAATTTTGTACATTGCCCTCTATGGCATAATGCCTATCCTTCTAAAAGCTCTTCGAAGATAGTAATTGTTGTTTCCTCCAAAAGTTGTCGAGAGCCTCTTCAGGAATTGTTTCGGCACTGACCACTCTCGTTGTGAACATGCAGTTAGCTGTGATGGCTTGTCCGAGTTGGTAACAGTAACTAAGGAGAGCGAGTCTTAGCTGGACTGAGCGACAGGTCAATTCTGGCTTTCATTCAAGAGTGGCAAGATGAAAGCATGCTGTTGAAAAGCAAGCCATAACATTTGCAGCAAACAAGGAGAAGAAGGTAAAAGACTTCCTGCTGCAACCACAGAGAAAAGTAGTTAAAGTTCTCAGGGGGCTGAATACAAATGCATGCTGCACTTGTTAGATTTGTAGTTGTGAACAGTTTTCAAAATGTATGCAGAATTACATGGTCATAGCTCACCTCTGCTTCACAGAAGTGGTGTTTTTGTTTTATCAGTCACATAAAATCTTGCTGATGATTGAAGATGGTTGTAAGAAGACAAAATGAGAAAAGGATTAAGAGAATTAATGCTTTTGCAAGACACTCTATATAGAGTATGCACTAATAGCACACAGGGGGCTTGAAGAGCATGGGACATTGCAAACGTGCCCTTAGAAATCCAAGCAAGACACAGCAACACAGAACGCTGATCCTTGACCTTTTCCCGACCTTTCTCGTCCGTCTTTGCTTGGCAGGAATGGGGTCGAAGCTAGCAAGCTCTGGAAAAGGTTGGACATTTTATATCTGTGTCATACCCACCCCACAGCTGGCTCATAAGTGACGAGTGGAGAGCTTTGAAACTGAAAAAAAAAGTGACATAGCTTTATCACTAATGAACAGCAGCAGCAGCGAGTGGGGTGGATCACTTCCTGAGCTGCGGGCTGAATTAGTCAAAAAAAGGCAGAGACATGACAGAGACGTGAGATAGAACAACGCAAATATACTTCTAGTTTCAGCTGCAGGTTTTCTGTCTCAACCTACAGAAAACCACTGATTATTTTGATGAGGCAAAGGGATCTTAATGTTGAAGTTAATACCAATCAACTAGAAAATAATCTTTTTGCCTGTTTAAACTTTTATCTTTTCTGCTTCAACAAAAACATGAGCAACATATACCTGAAAGAAAATGTAATCATAGTAGAGCTTTATCAGACAAGGCTGTAACAAGTTTTAAAGAATCTGTTCCATTCTTACTTTCCTCAGTGTCTCAGGGTAACACAGTGGACGGCAGCAATTCTATCTCTAACCCTTCAGAAATTGATGGTCTGGTTCACAGCGTTACGTCCTCATTGCGTTTGGCATTAGATAGTGTAGCCCCCTTAAAAAAGAAAGTGGCTAGCCATAGGAGGCTGACTCCTTGCTTTAATGCAGAGCTGTGTACTTTAAAGCAGAATACTAGGAAGTTGGAGAGAAAATGGCGCTCTACACACCTAGAGGATTCCTATTTAACCTGGAAAAACAGTCTACTGCTGTATAAAAAGGACCCTTCAACAAGCTAGAACATGTTGGACCCAATCCCAACCAAATTATTTAAGGAAGTGTTCCCTTTGGTTCCTGGCCCCATTTTAGATATGATGAATCTAACCTTAGTAAATCAATACATAACACAGAAATTTAAGGTTAAGGTAAATAAACCTTTACTTAAGAAACCTTCCCTTGATCAATATGACTTAGTGAATTACAGACCTATATCTAACCTTCCTTTCTTATCTAAAACCTTTGAGAAAATAGTTGCTAATCAAGTCTGTGAGCATCTAAACAGTAACGACCTGTTTGAAGAGTTTCACTCAGGTTTTAGAGCTCATCATAGCACTGAAACAGCACTGGTGAAGGTTACTAATGATATTCTCATGGCCTCAGATAATGGACTGGTGTCTGTTCTGGTTTTGTTAGATCTCAGTGCTGCTTTTGACACAGTCGATCATAATATTCTCTTAGAAAGGCTTGAACATGTTGCAGGGATCAAAGGAACAGCACTAGGCTGGTTTAAATCATATTACCAATTGGTAAAATCATCAGACAGTATGGGATAAATTTCCACAGTTATTCTGATGATACACAACTATATTTATCCATAAATCCTGATGAATCCAGTCAGTTAGGTAGATTACAGGCATGTCTGGAAGACATAAAAACCTGGATGACTCTAAATTTTCTGTTTTTAAATTCTGATAAGGGCGCACTTAGTGTGTGATTGGTTATCAAGTGGCCAGTGTTTCGCTCTCCCTCCAATATTATAAACATGATAAAGACACCTGGACTCGGTCGAGACCAAAAGCCATATTTGGCAAGACCAGTGGCCGAGACCGAGACAAGTCCGAGTCCAAATACCAGCGAGTCCGAGACAAGTCCAAGACCATAGAAAAACAGTCTCGAGTCCGGACTCGAGTCCAAGACCGGACTCAAGTACTACAGCCCTGAAAATTTGTCCAAATTCTACAACAACAGTTCCGATGATTATAAAAAGAGAGATCACATTTCTCTTGTTTTGGCTTCCTTTCATTGGCTCCCTGTTAAATCCAGAATAGAATTTAAGATCCTCCTTCTTACATAAAAAGCCCTTAATAATCAAGCTCCATCATACATCAGAGATCTAATTGTTCCATATGAACAGAGCACTTCGCTCTCAGACTGCAGGTTTACTGGTGGTTCCCATAGGATTTCTAAAAATGCGAGGCACTCTCCACTGTTGCTACATGCTTTCTAGGTATGAGGGAGATGCTGTGGTTGGAGTCTGCATCAACAGGGCACAACTGCAAGTCAATGACTCGATGCAATCTGCTGGGATTCCGTAAATAAAAAACTTTTAAACTGATTGTAATGTATGTATAATTGAATTGAAATAACATTTCTTGTAAAGTGCCTTGAGATGACATCAGTTCTGAATCGGGGCTATGTAAATAAACTGAATTGAATTGTACATGCAATGCAACTTTGATAACCAGCTCATAGTGGCTGACTTTTACAGAATTAGCACATAACATGGGTTGACTCACAGACAGGATGAAAACATTCAGAGGAAGTCCAACTAAAGCAGAAATGTGCCTCTTTATTTTTACTTGCATTGCATGTGAAGGCTTGAAAGACTCATGTATGAGAGGACAGATGATGCATATTAATACAGGGAGGCTTTGGACTCAGTATTTCCTCTGCCCTTTTGAGGTGATAAGCAAATAAGCACCAACTTCTCTGTTAGTACAAAAACAAAATTAATCTGTTCTTCGAAGAGGGTCCAAATTAAACAATTTTATCTCAAAAAGCCAATGTAGGAATAAAATAAGAATAATAAATCATATCATCGCCTTTAAAAATGGTAATACAGTTAACATCTAGTCATGGTTCAGTGTTCGCAGATTCTTCTGTGGAAAGTGACTCCTAATTTAGTGCTAATCTTTTGGTGGAGCACATCTAAAATATTCTACAGAAAACGCAGCTTGAAAAGCTGAAATACTTTTGGCACAATGCCATACTTGACATGCTATTGGCTGGCATGTGTAAAGCAGTCAATCCAGTAGTGCCATTGGCTGTACCCTCAAGAGCAATGATTGGGAAGACTGTAGATGTTAGCGTCTGCGGAAGTGCTAAGATGGTTTCCACAATGTGTAATAATGCATATTAAGGCAAATGTGGTGTTTTAACCATTTAAATAGTCAGTTAAGTATTTTTAGAGGGGGTCTACGGTATTTGCAGATTTTAGCCTTTAGCAGGCGGCTATATGTGCATGTTCTTAATGTTTTTGTTTATTCAAGGTAAGAGTAAGTCCAACTGTGTTCAGAGAACCGCAAAATTAGGCCGTAAATTTTATTCTGCTTCATTTCTCCTGACTTTAAATTACAACCAAACTGCAACCAAAGAGAGGACCCTACTGCTCTGTCATGTCAACATGTTGTGGCTTACATGCACTAGATCTTATTATTATCATAGTAATGAGTCAAGGGCACAGGTTGCGAAAACAATTTGTTTTTTTTCTTCAAATTCACAATAATGCGCTCCTTTTTGTTTGATCTATAACATTGTAAAATGCAGTGGGAAATGTTCAAGGTGGTATCATTATGTTTGTTTTTTTGCTGCCAGGGAATGGGTAAAAATAAGTGTTTCTTTAGTGAGGGAGCCAGGAAATATGTTCAAGAACCAGTCAAAATGGCTGGTAAATAGTTATAGTTACAATAGTTAATCGTTTGTGGATTAAATATTAAACAAGCCAAAAACACACACAGAAATGGAAGAGCAATTCTTTTTAAGAGCATGACCTGCATATTTTTCGATTTCTGGTTAAAACGCCCCAAACACACACTCACAGGTGAGCAAATCCCGATTTGGTTTCCCCCTCATCGGTTTCCCCTGAACTAATTATTTGCAGCTGTTAAACTTGACATTATAATTTTAAAGTACAAGGGAAAAAACAGTAAAAGAAAATATTTCTCATCTGAGTTGAAAGTGCCCATATAGTAACTCCTCCTACGTCACTGTTCCTCTATTTGCTTTCAGCAGTGCCCTTAAATTTCTGCAGTCTGCCTTAAACATCTTCCCCTCGATGCTCTCAGGAGTTACGCTTTCCCCCACAGTTTCCTGTTGAATTTCTGTGACCCAGAGATAATATCACTCTTTTAGTTTTCTCTCATTTGGAAAAACACAATGGATTGGACAATTACTCTGACACTTCTCTATCCAGGTAAGGAAAGTTTGTGACTTTTGATTTTATGGAGATGTTTTGCTCCAGTGTGACACCTTTATTAACTTGTCTGCTAAGGTAAGCTCACGTTTGATTATATTGCTTGAATACCACTCAACATATATCCTAACAGAAGACCTTACGACCTTGAAAATTGCTTATGTATATTTTCTATAAGTATGAAAGTAAGGAAAATAAGATTTCTTATGTCTTAAGTCAGGCACTTTATTCTCCAGAGACATTTAACTTCTCCATAGGTTCGCTTTTTGCCGCAACAGAGATGTTTCCTATTGCATACGACTTTAGTTCCCTTATTTTTAGTGATTGATGATCCGTATAAATGGCAAATAGGGTCTTTACTTTTAATGGTGGACAATTTCTTACATCTTTGATCATGTGAAAATGTTGCGATTATCTAACTGAGCTGGTGGCAAAAGCAAGAAAAAAACAACAAACTTTTAGCCGTGTCTCTAGGATGAAAGCTTTTAAATGCAGTTTTTTTGTGAAAATCTTACTGTCACAATCTTACTGGTGGTGGTTGAGGAATGAGGATGACTCAAATGGAGGCAAAAGGAAGACAGAAGAGTAGAAAAAATTTGTATGTTGATGAAACTAAAAGAAACTTAGAAAAAGAAAGTTCAAACAAAGTTGTTTTGTCATTGTTTTTTTCCCTTTCCCTGCCGTCCTGCGGGTGTGGATTGAGACTTGTGTTTTCTTTGTTTCCCTTCCTTTCTTGTATCTTCAGCTTACCCTGTCCCCCCTAACTTTTTTCCCCTACCTCTCTTCATCTACTTTCTTTCTTCCCCTTTATTTTCCGTCTCCGTGTCCCTGGCGCATCGAAAAAGAAAACCTCACACTAATTTCTAAGAAAAAAGAAAAAAAAAGAAAGTTAAAAAATCATTAAACTTAAGATAAGATAATGAAGCAGGAACATGAAGGGAAGATGATGGAGGGGAGAGTTACATGGGTCAACTCTGAGCTGGTCTGATGAACCAGCAGTGACTAAAGAGCTAAAAGGAAACATAAGCTGGGTAGAACAGATGAGTGGAACAAGAGGCAGCTAAGAAGCAGATGAGGAAGCTGTCAGAGAACAGAGACAGAGGGGATCAAAGATAATAAATGGCAGAACAGGAACCAAACACAGACCTGGAACAAATAAACAGCACAACCAGAACCCAACTACATAAAAAATAGACTCATAACCAAAAGGAGACATACGCCCGTACTGACACCTGTAAATAGGCCCTCATCTATATAGGACATTGCACCCACATCATGTTTTCTCTTTGACTGACATTCCTAATTGGTGTCACTTACGCTAGGGCAGGCAATACAGGTATTTCTGTAATAATTTCTGCTACAAACCTCAGAAACAAAACCAGCGAAAGAAAGTGCACCCTCATTTAACAGATGAACAGAACCGATTCACGCTCAAATAGTCCCCTAAAATTCAAGCGGAATTGGCATTAAAATGTTTAGCTTAATTTGCCATGTGCAAACAGCGTGTACACTGTGCACAGTACAGTCTATTTGCCTATGGAACTGGCATTCAGAATGAGCAACAGAAAATTTGCTCGGTACAAATGTCTGATGTTGTTTTTTTCCCCAATTATTTATTTGCTTTTTTTGTGTTTGATGCCACCAAGGCCACACCACCCTGGTTCGTGAGCCATATTGTCCTTGTCAAAGTCGACCACTGTGAGTGAAGTTTTGAAGGATTTAAATCTTACACCAAGGGACATTACCGTTTTACAAAATATGAAACATAAAGGATTTGTGGAGAAAGAAAGTTCATTCCCAACAACTAAGATTCTTAAATAATATATAACATCCTGAAAGCATTCTTTAATATAGGGAAAAACATTTTAGAAACCAAAATCTATTTCACATTTTAATGTAAAAAATAAACCACTAAATAAGCCAATTACCTGATAAAGACAAAAAAAACGGATAGCAATATTCAACTTACGTTTTGGTCTTTAGTGCCCACTAGTGGTTGAACGCATACACTGCAGTTGATGTAAATTATCTCCTAAATTCTTCACCAAAATATTACCATACACAGTCAATAAAAAGAAAAATGTAAAAAGAAAATGAAAAAAATCCATCATGGCTTTGAATTAAAGGAATTCTGTGGATTTTTCATCTTTTTTCTCAGTGCTAAAAGCTGCACTTGGCTTTAATATTGACTCTAACTCCTGGGAGTCCCTGAGCTATCCTGATGCAAGTTTTGGCTACCAGGTGGTGCAAAGAAAATCTGAGTGAGTCATCTTCATTTAAGTTTTGAAAATTTTCTGTTGATAAACTGTTTTTTGACCAATGTTTGTGTGTGTTTCTCTCAGTCTGCTTGTCAGCGCCCCATTTCTACAGTCGCAAAAGAATGAAAGGGGAAAGATATATCAGTGCTCAACAAAAGCGTGTAAAGCTCTACTTACTGCAGGTTTGAATCATTTTACTCCTGATTTTAGGTGGGCATAAATTTCACAAAAAAGACACATTTAAACATAATTTTATAAGTTGACCTGGCGTTGTATGCATCAGGAAGTCCAACGAAGTACTTCACACTAAATACTGAACTTTGTTAAACATGCAGTAATGCTAAAAAAGTATTTCCCCCATCACGCTTACATAATTCAGCTCACGTTTTTATGTCAGTCAGGGGTAATGTAAGTCAATAAACAATGAAGTGAAATGTGATTAACCACATTTTTGGTAAGCTTATTTCTATTTCGCTGGCCACACACAGGCCTGATACTCCCCTGACTGTTAAAATCAAGAAATCACATAAATGGAACCTGTTCGACACCATGAAGTGGGCTTAAAGATCTAATTTCATGTCCCGATCTAAAGAAATTCCAGAACAGAAAGGTTTTTGGCATTCAACTAAACTACAATGAGAGTCATTATCCAAAAATCACTGAATAGTAGTGAAATTCCCCAGGTGTCAAACCTACCAAAATAATTCCAAGAACGGATCCACGACTCTTCTAGGAGGTAACATCTAAATCTCTGTAGGACCAGATGATGCCAATCTTCTTGATTAGTTCATGTTTGCTGCAATTTAAGGAAACATGGATTCTGCTATCCAGCAGAAAATCCCGACAGAGTATATCCATACGCCCAGCAGTTTATTACGTTAAACTCAATCGGGGATGGTTTATGTAGTAGGACAATGAGCTGACGTGGCGCCCACCATCAAGGGAACCTTTCAATGGCTTAAAATAGATAAATGAAGGATTTTGGGGGATTTACCAAGTCAAAGTCTAGATTTAAATCTGATTGGGCTGCTGTGACATAACCGTAAACAAGTCAATTATGGTCAAATTAAAGCAATTATTCAAAGCAGAGTGGGCAAAGATTTCTCCAGAGATGTGAAATACACATTGCTGTCAAGGCTTGAACAACCAGTTTAATTTTAGGGGAAAATTACTGGCTTTTCCATTTACCCAGATGCTCTTTGTTGGATATCAACATTTGTTTGATTATAAGAAACATGTAAGTGTAGTAAAACAAATAAAAGCAGATCAGATCTGTAAGGGTGAAATACGTCACCTTAATTTACCTTTTTACATCTTTTTGCCATTTGATAAAAGGGACATTTGCAGCAATTTTGCTTTAACAGCTTCTTTGTCTATGTTAAGGTTTAATGGTTAGGGAGCAGCATTCAGCAAGTGTACCTTCTCACCAAACTGGTGTTATAACAGCTTTAGTGGTTGGAGATTTAAATTAAAACAAAGTGAAATGCTGCAAATGAGTGCTGTATAAAATAAGAACCATTTTAAATGAGTAATAACTTTGCAAAGTTTTCATTACAAGTGATTGTTTTTACAGAGGGAAACATTCCAGTCAACATGTCCCTTGGTTTGGCAATGGCAAATGATCCATCAACACAAAAGACTATGGTGAGTGGAAGGGCAGCAGAAAATAAATAATATATGCAGCATGAAAATGGAAAGTTAAAGGGACAGTAAAATAATCAACCTACTAATCAAACTTTTTCCAGGTCTGCGGTCCAACCATTCCCAGAGACTGCAAAAGTATCACCATGTACAATGGCTTGTGCTACGAGATAGATCGAAATGATATATTTGGAAGACATTATCCTTCTGCTACTGAAGGTAGGTACAGTAAGCTTGTTCCATTATAATTATGTCACTGCCCATGTAATCTTCTCAATAAACACTTTAACAATGCAGGAAACTGTTCTAGATATCTGTCTGATTTCTTTTTACAGAGTGTCGAACCCAAGCTGACATTGCATTTCTGTTGGATGGTTCAGGCAGCGTATCTAGAGAAGATTTTTTCACAATGAAAGAATTTGTGAAAAATCTGATTAGATCATTCTTGGGAAAAGATACACAGGTGAGACTCTCATTGGTAATTTGTTTTATTGTTTTAGTAATGTGGCTGCTGTTCGACATAGCCAGGAGGCCCTCATATGTCCAAAGGCAAAAATTTACAAAAAGTTAACTTTAGTTATTCAGTAAAACTTTAAAACACTGGTTCCCAACCTTTTTCCCTGGAGGACCCCCTTGCTTGTGTCTAAGAGAAGGCTGGACCACTCATCCTCAACTCCAACCTGCAAACACAATAAAATGGATTAATTACAAACTTTTATTTACAAAAATTAAACAGCAATTATAGGATTTGTTCTTATTCTTGTTTTACACTGTAGGCTACAGTGGGGTAAAAAAGTATTTGGTCAGCCACCAATTATGCAAGTTCTCCCACTTAAAAAGATGTAAGCGGTCTGTAATTTTCATTATAGGTATACCTTAACTATGAGAGACAAACAGAAAGAAAACCCAGAATCACATGATCTGAGTTTTAAAGAATTTATTTGCAAATTATGGTGGAAAATAGGTATTTGATCAATAACAAAAGTTAATCTCAATACTTTGAAATGTAACCTTGCTTGGCAATGACAGGGGTCAAACGTTTTCTGTAAGTCTTCAAAAGGTTTTCACACATTGTTGCTGGTATTTTGGCCCATTCCTCCATGCAGGTCTCTTCTAGAGCTGGGATGCTTTGGGGCTGTCGCTGGGCAACACAGACTTTCAACTCCCTTCAAAGATTCTCTATGGGGTTGAGATCTGGAGACTGGCTAGGCCACTCCAAGACCTTGAAATGCTTTTTACGTAGCCACTCCTTCGTTACCCAGGCGATGTGTTTAGGATCGTCATGCTAAAAGACCCAGCCACATTTCATCTTCAATGCCCTTGCTGATGGAAGGGGATACATAGCCCATTCATTCTTTCCTTTACACGGATCAGTCGTCCTGGTCCCTTTGCAGAAAAAGAACCCAAAGCATGATGTTTCCAAGCATGGGGCTTCACAGTAGGTTTGGTGTTCTTTGGATGCAACTCGGCATTGTTTCTCCTCCAAACATGACAAGTAGAGTTTTTACCAAAAAGTTCTGTTCTAATGCTTTCTAGCAAACTTCAGACATGTACTGGCTTAAGCAGGGGGACCTGTCTGGCACTGCGGGATTTGAGTCCATGGTGGCGTAGTGTGTTACTGATGGTAGCCTTTGTTACTTTGGTCCCAGCTCTCTGCAGGTAGTTAACTAGTTCCCCCCGTGTGGTTCTGGCATTTTTGCTCACCGTTCTTGTGATTGTTTTGACCCCACAGGGTGAGATCTTGCGTGGAGCGCCAGAACGAGGGAGATTATCAGTGGTCTTGTAAGCCTCCCATTTTCTAATAATTTCTCCCACAGTTGATTTCTTCACACCAAACTGCTTATCTATTGCAGATTCAGTCTTCCCAGCCTGGTGCAGGTCTACAATTTTGCTTCTGGTGTCCTTTGACAGCTCTTTGGTCTTGGCCATAGTGGAGTTTGGAGTGGGACTGTTGTGGTTGTGGGCAGGTGTATTTTATACTGGTAACGAGTTCAAACAGGTGCAATTAATACAGGTAACGAGTGGAGGACAGAGGAGATCTTTACAGATAAGGTTACAGGTCTGTGAAATCTTGCTTGTTTTGTAGGTGACAAAATACTTGTTTTTCACCATAATTTGCAAATAAATTCTTTACAAATCAGACAATGTAATTTTCTGGATTTTTTTGTCTCATTTTGTCTCTTATAGTTGAGGTATGATGAAAATTACAGGCCTGAGGTCTCTCTCATCTTTTTAAGTGGGAGAACTTGCATAATTGGTGGCTGACCAAATACTTTTTTACCCCACTGTATGTAGACAATTTTCTTTTGGTCTTTTATAAATATAATATTTACAAATATAATTTTGGTAACCTCACAACCTCAGCACAGACTAAATTCTGGGAACCCTCTGCAATCTCTAGGGACCCTCTTGGAGGATCCCGGACCCCTGGTTGGGAACCACTGCTTTAGAATAGCTGATGTTTATAGAGGATTATTAACCCATTACAAAAAAATATTAATAATGAACGAAACATTGTTGGAACTCATTTACTTTATAAGTATTTGTTATTGTAAAGTGTTAATAATACATTTTATTTACATCAACAACAAGGAAGGCAAGACAAGACAAGGCCATTTTATTTGTATAGCACACTTCCAACAACAAGGTGATTCAAGCTGCTTTACATGATTAAAAGATAAAGTAAAAAGAGCAATAAAGCATGAACCACACACGGCATATGATACATGAAAACATTATGCAAAGGCAGCTCTAAACAAATGGGTTTTTACTTGGGATTTAAAAGAACTCAGTGTTTCAGCAGCTTTGCAGTTGTCTGGAAGTTTGTTCCAGATTTGAGGAGCATAGAAGCTGAAAGCTGCTTCTCCATGTTTAGATCTAATTCTAGGGATGTTGAGTAGACTGGAATTTGAGGACCTGAGTGGTCTGGTGGGTTGGTATAGTAACAGTAGATCTTCAACATACTTCGGTGCAAAGGCATTCAATGATTTATAAACTAGTAAAAGTATTTTGAAGTCTATTTTCTGAGGTACAGGGAGCCAGTGTAAGGACTTTAGAACTGGGGTGAAAAGAACCAAATCAAGTTAACACCACCAGAAAACAAATGATTCATAAAAAGAGGTGGATAGAAAACCCCAAAATTGTATTCAGGTAAGAGTATCACTCCTTTAACATATTTTTACTCAATGGAAAGTAAAAAGTAGCCGTCCCAAAAAATTAATAGAGTAAGAGTAAAAAGGTATTTGATGAACAGACTACTAGAGTACTGAGCAACATCTGATCTAATATTTTTTTAATTATGTCATCAGACAAACAAAAATATGAAGTTATGGACAAATTACAGTATTTTAAAGACTAAAATGAAAAAAAAAGGTGATACAAATAACATTTACATAGTAACAAATTTTAAGCAGAAGAAAGACTATTCTAAGTCATTTTTTCAATATAATACCGTTAATTTAAGTATGTAATGAATAACAGTGTTAGAACAAGGTAAAAAGTATTTTCAGTGACAATTTATGGTGTTTACTATATATTCACTTGACGTCAATGCAACAACAAGCTCAACAGGCAGAAGATTACATCAGAAAACCAAAGCTTGTGTAGAAACAGGTGGTCTCCCTTAATGAACTGTAGGTTTGTGTCTGTGTATTTATGGTTAAAATATGTTTGCTCTTCATTCAGTGAAGTTACTCACAGTGTGTAGAGTATCCAGAAATTTACTCTAGTAAGAGTAGCGATACTTCATAGTAATATGACTCAAGTAAAAGTAAAAAGTAAGGCATAGGAAAGCTGCTCTTAAAAGTACATTTTTTCCAAAAAGTTACTCAAGTAAATGCAACTGAGTAAATGTAACTAGTTACTAACCACCTCTGCTTATAAAACCATAAAGAGTACAAAAACAGACAATAAGTGCAATAAAAAAAAGAGGTCATAAACAATAGGCAGTCTTAAACAGGTGGGTTTTGAGTCTGGATTTAAAAGTGGAGAGGGAGTCAGATGTTCAGATGGCTTGAGCCTAGAGAATGCAGGAAGTGGGGAGCAGAGCCTACATGTGCTCTGGAGCTAAGATGGAAAGAGAGAACAGTGAGGTGGATAGAGGATGAAGATCTGAGAGAACAGATGGGAGAGATCAAGCTATTGGGTCAGACAGCTATGGTGGGAAAGGTTGTGGATGGCTTTAAAGGTGAAAAGAAGGACTTTGAATTTCATGTGTTGCTTTACAGGGAGTCAGTGACGTTGCTGGAGGATGGGGTGATATGGTGAAATACAAGAGTTTTGGTGATGTTACGTGCAGCAGAGTTCTGAACCAACCGCAGCTTATGGAGGGACTTTTCAGGGAGAACAAAAAGAGTGAATTACAGAAGTCAATTCGCGAAGTGACAAGACTGATCAAGGACAGAAGCACAGTGGGGGGGAGAGGGGGACGAAGACGACTAGTATTGCGTAAGTGAAAGTAGGCAGACAGAGGGATGTTATTGATACATGATTGAAATTAAAGAGTGCTGTCAAGGATGACTCCCAAACTCTTAACCTGAGGAGAAACAGAACAGCAAACATCAATTGTAAGAGAACAACTAGTAGATTCGGACAGGGTGGATTTAGCTCAGTTTTCAACAAGTAGAATGTCTTTTGTTCTGTCAGTGGTTGATTTCAGAAAGTTTAAGTTAGTGGGGAACCAATATTTAATTCCAGCTAAATACGAGGAAAGGGAAGGAGGTGGAAAAGCTGAGTGAGGTTTTGAGGACATGTAAAGTCAAGTGAAGTCCTAGGTGTCATCTGCAAAGCAATGAAAATGAATGTTAAATTTACAAAAGATATGACAAAGTGAAAGAAGGTAAATAAGAGGAGGCCCGAGGGTTCTGTTCTGAAGCACACCTCTAGTAACTGGGAAGGGGTCAGATCTGAAGGAATTGAGTTGAATGAACTGAGAACGGCCTGAGAGATATGAGTGGAACCAGTCAAGTATAATATGGTAAAAGCCAATGGATGAGAGCCTGTCAAGGAGGATGGAATGAGTGACTACATTTACATTGCAGCCAAAAGCACATCAAATCCTATTTTCGCCCATATACGACCCATATCTGATTTTTTGTAACAGTCAGGACAGCACAAATCCGAGTTTTAAATCCCACCAGGTCACTTTCATATGTGGTAGCCTACTAAAGCCAAAACATATGTGGTGGAAAATTCTTATGTAATTAGGATTTAAGTATATATTCTCTGTTTAGTGAATGTATCTAGGGCAAGATGACAAGGTCAGGGGCGAGCTTATTGTTCCAACTTAATGCTTATGATGAAGATGTGTCAGGTCACCAGAGAGATAGACTCCAGATCCACATGTACCTCTGTATGGAGGTAGCAGCCACTGCTCCAGAAAAAGCCATTGTTAAAATGTGGGCTCTCTTTTCTCTCAATGGCCTTCTTTCTCTAGTTAATTTGTCAAAACCATGTCGATTCTAACTGTGCATTAATTGCCAAACTGGTGCACAAACACAGACATCTGTAGCATAGTAGCATAGTCTACAGTGTTCAATTTTTACTTCCGTAAACAGAGCTCATTGTGTGTGACATCTTGTCTTCTTCTACTCCTGCAGTGCAGGCGCTGAACCGTTCACAGTGGAACTTGTTTGCTGTCCCATTTTAGCTTTAGTGTGAACACCACCGCACAAAATATCGAACTAAAGATGCAATATTTAAGGTTTTTACAGTGAAATATTCCCACAACAGTCTAATGTCTCAATCATGTTGGAAAGGAAGGTTACATTGAAACAGATTTCCCTCTCAGGCGGCTGGGTGGTTGCAAGCTTTTATTATTTTAGAAAAGGCCGCAGAGGAACGTAATAGTCATCGTTTGAAATCTGTCCCGCCTCCGTACTTCCTGGTTCCAGAACCAATCACAAATGAGCCTGCAAGGTTGCCATGTCTTTAACGCAAACACTGCACCAGTGTTCTGAACACCTGTTTTTGTAATTTAACATCCACCGGGCTAGAGGCTGATGTTGCGCTAACAATGCTAGCAGTAAATTAGAAAATATTTGTCGGCTCTAAAATATCTCAAGCTACTTTTTTCAATTACCAAGAACTCGACAACTCGATATTGCAGTGAAATGTATTTATCTACTTAACTTACTGTGTATGTTGCTGATCCGTAACTGCTGCCCGGCATGAAACTCACAAAGGGGAGTGGGTGAGTGGCTGAGAGGGGACTCTTGTTTTTCTACATGGACTGCAGTACTCATTTGACCACAATATTTTATTCTTACATATTGCACTTTTAGAATGCTGAATGTAAAGCACCTTGAATCGCCTTGTTGTTGAAAGTGTGCTATACAAATAAAACTGCCTTGCCTTGAGGCCTAATCCAAAAATGGGAAATGAGCATTAGGACTTGCAGTGTGAATGGCTACACTCAGATCAACGTGAATGAGTATAGAAAGTAAACCTGAATTTGCTGCAGTTTCCAGTTATTTTGTTTAGTGAAAGGAGCTTAATATCCTTTTTTTTTTTTTTTTGCAGTTTGCCATTGCCCAGTATTCCAATGATCCAACAACGCATTATTACTTCAATACTTTTAGCACTCTTAACTGGGAATCTCAAATTGATAGAATCGGACAAATAACTGGAGCAACATTTACAGCTGAAGCCATCTTAGATGTTGTGTAAGTATTCTTGACATGTTAGTGTATTACACTACATCATTCCAAGTGTAATATAGAGAAATCCTCAATGAACAAATTAAAAATAAAAACTGATCATAAAAATTCATGTTTAGAATACCGTAATTTCGGTTTAAAGAGCTGAATTTTGATTTAGCAGGTAATTTGTATTTACACAAAAAGAAAAGTAGTTATCGCTACATGCTTGCTCAGTATGAGAGATTGCTGTGTGTTGTGATTGAGAAGGCACAGAGTATGAGCGATTTAATGTCTGGTTTTATTCAACATCAATAGTTATTGCTAATAACTTATATATAACTATTGATGGGATTCAATTATTCAATTGATTAATTGGGTCACCACTTGTATATTAAAGTAATATTCTGAGAATTTCCAGACTTTCAGTATCCTCTGAAGGATGTGAGCTCAAACGCTGTGAAATGTAACTTCACGCACACGCATAATCAAAACAGAGAAACTTCTCTTTAAAATATAACAGACTTTTTTTTAACACAATAGATTAACCTTACAGCCAACTCACTGTGTCGATAATCCCATCTATTCTAATGCATACAATCTACAAACTACCGACGATCTTAGAAAAATATATAAATAGAGGAAAATCAGCAGGGCATCACTTCCAAGATGCTGTTATCACCTGTGTGTGTGTGTGGCCGTGCTCCACCCTGTGAAGCATAGAAACACCGGCTGGAAAGCTTCAAAGGCCAGACTCACCTCACAGTTGAGATGATGTGGAACAAAGGGACGATTGGGACTAGTTTTAGCAGATGATGGACACCAAGCGACCTGGTCTACCCCGCGCTTTCTTTTCCGTGGTGTCCTTTCATTTCCTTTTATTCTGTTAACTGACGATAACAGAATAAAAGGAAAAGAAAGAAAGAAGGAAAGAGATATAGCACTGCTTCTAGCGATAACCAGTTTACAACACAAAGCATACAACACCCAAGGCCAGTGTGCGGCGACGCTAATTGGCAATGAGTAATCAGTGGTTTACAAGTTCACAAACTTATATCAACCAACAGAAAGACGGGATCTAACCCATCGGACCTTACTCCTCTACCCAGACTCAGCAGAAATAAACCACGTTTATCCTACTTGGCGGTGATTCTCTTCAGTCCACACCAGTCCATGATGAACGATGGAGAAAAGGGAACAAAAATGTTCAACGGTAGTAGAGGCGGCCATGCTCAGCTGAGGTTAGAGATGGACGCGTCCAAATGCAGGCAATGACCGGAATCGGGCCTGTCTTCAGAGAGCTATCTGGGTATAGCTCAGCTGACAGCAGACTTCCTAGATACACAAACAGGAAGCCGGTTAGCTTGGCAACTTCAAAGTTTTCAGGGGAGTTCTTTCCTGGTCCAGCAGGTCGGAACAAAAGAGGGAAAGTTGCTTGCAATTCAACTGAGCGTCTCCATTCAGCTCAGCGATGAGCAGGGGAAAGGCACTGATTTCATGTTGCGCGCCCCTTTATCAACTCTTTGATGTTATCAATGGCCACAGACCAATGAGAATGCTTTTAGGGCGGCGCAAGGGATGCTGGGAGATGCGGTCCATTCAGTTTGTGGAAAATGAATCCCAACATGCGGCTGGAGTCTGCATCAAAGGAGCCCAATAATTTTCTAAGAGGGCGCATACAATTACATTTTTTCCTCACATTTCCCAAATCTTCTCACTTTTACAAAACTCTGAGTTTTTTCATCCGACACTTACTTATTCCATGTACTCCCTCTCACTTCTCTCGCTGCGTTCTCTGGCTTCCAGATATCTCCAGTAGTGACGTCACAGATCCAGTCTAGACGATGCCCCGATTTTACTTTTTCTGTTTTCTGCCCAGCAAATGTGTGGCTGAGTGCACCGTGCTCACAGATGGTATATGCGTTTTGTGTATGATAGGTGCTAAACATCCTGTTGGTCACATAGACACAAAAACTATAAAAAGACAAAGTGCAAAGTAAGAGCTCATCTATTAGACTGAGTGAGGAAAACTAAAGACCGGAGAATACACTTTTATTTTAGTGTCTGTGAGAATGCTGTTTTTTATTAATACATTTAAAAGAAAAGTATTGATGTAATTTCTTTACTGTATAACCTAAACTGAGCTATTATTGTTACAGTGTAATTTTCTAATACAGAACTGTAATTCTTTCTATTAACCTATTTAATTCCAGAGATTTTTAGGTCAGTTTTTTGGTGATTGACCTGTGAAAGCCTGTCTAAATTTTGCTATTTAACTATTCTACCTAACCACATAGAGAATGAACAATTGAAATATGTTCAAATCAAAAGTCTTCTTTAAGTAAACAGAGGACGATTTAAGTGTTTCAGGACTGGAACAAGTGTGCTTTTTTTTGCTAATCAAAATGTGGTCATCCTAAAATAAGGCATGATCAGCACAAAACTTAAGTTTACAGTCTGGTATTTAGTTATTTTCTAACTTGGATTAACTAATTTAGGCACCATTGTTTCCAAGATCTCATTCTTGTTGTAGTGATCTGAATCTCATTTCCACCAGAGATTCGGCAGCCATAATAACAAGGTGGTTTACAACCAGGAGACCTCATTTATTCACAGAAAGTAAAATCATGCACTGTCTAGTTGAGTCTGGATCTGTGACGTCAGTCCGAGAGAAATCTGGAAGCAAGAGAGCAGCCCTCGGAAGTGAGAGGACATACATCAAATAAGTGTAGGACGAAAACAACAGAGAGAGCTTTGCAAAAGTGAAAAAAAGATTTTGGAAATGTGAGAAATAAAATCTAATTGTATGTGCCCTGTTAGAAAATCCCTCCGTCCATGATAACAGTTTTACTCTCCACAAAATTATTTAACCTCAACCTGTTTTAAGCTAGTTTTGTTATCAATTGCACCCTCATATTAAAGAAGTAATCTGACGCCATAAAACGCAGCTATACTTTACCCTTAAAAATATGATAAAGAAAAAAAATTTCTAGCTAATTACAGCACTAATGATAAAAATACTAAACAAATCAGGTGGAACTACTTAATAAAATATAGTGAGAACAATAGATTTAAAAGAGGAACACATCTATGCTTTTAATGCATGGCAGTGGTTTAAAATTGAAAAAAAAAAGTTCAGCATTTCTAGTGTCTGTTGTGTTGGGAACACGTTTAATTTATTAGTTTAAACTAGCTATATTTACAACATGTTACTTAAAAAGGCCATATATGTTTTAATTCAAGAACAATATTTAAATATTCCTGTTGTAGACACATCACTGGTACAATAAAGGCTTGAATATTTAGGATGGAACCAATCTAATCCTCCAGTTTGTTCACATCACATTAATTAAGATTAAGGAAATGCTGGCATTATTACAAAAACTGAAATATATATATATATATATATATATATATATATATATATATATATAGTATTTATTTATTTGTTTGTTTTTGTTTTTTACAGCAATAACATCTTCTCACCTCTAAGGGGTTCCAGGTCAAATGTTAAACGGATTTTAATAGTCATTACAGATGGACAGTCTCATGATCGTCGGGAACTACCCACAGTAACGCAGGCAGCTGATCAAAAAAAGATCGTTCGATTTGCTATTGGGGTAATCTGCATCTATTAATTGTTTTCCAATTGTAAACATCTCCAACATGCATGTGTCTTTTGTGTGTTAGAATACAGCACAGTGCTTTTCATACTGCAAACAGCTTTGATATTAACTGCATAGGTATACCCTCATTTGCAGAGGTGTCAAAAGTCTTCACATTCATTACTAGAAGTAGAAGTAGTACAAAAAGTATAGATACTAAGGTTTAAAAAGAATTCTGTAGAAGTTAAAGTACCAATTCAAGCTTTTTACTCGTGTAAAAGTGTACTGGTTTCATAACTTAAAAGTCATTTAGGTAAAAAATGGCTGGACTGTGAAGTGGTTTGTGTCATGCCCAGTCAGAGGTCATGCTAGACTTTTTTGTACTCCGCCATTCTGACTGACAAAAATCCATTTATAATCCAATGTTACAATTTTTAAGATAACATTTTCAATACTATTTTTTAATTCATAATTAATTCAAAACAAGCTGAAGCTGAGCGTAGAAGATAAAAAGTAGGCTAATAGATGATTACTCCACTGACATAAATACCCAAAATTTCTACTTGAGTAAGGTGACATCTTTGCTCATTTGTAAGCAGAAACTGTCAAATAATCATTAAAAAAATGAAAAAAGTTTCTGTTCTTTACCCCTGCTGATTTTGATATACACTAACATAAAATCTAAACTTCTAAAGTTTATTTCTAAAACAATTTCTTGTACTGTCTTTAAAAATATTGTTAAAAACCATGTGAGTGATGAGTTTTTTTTAAATGGATTCTGACTAAAAACATGAAGAATTTAGATGAAGACACTTTGCAAAGAGCTACTGCAGCATAACATCTCATTGTATTTACACCTTTAGGTGGGGAGTGCATTCTCAATTCTTGGTGCACAAGAAGAGCTCAAACAGATTGCATCTCAACCTGCTGACAAATTTGTGTTTCGAGTGGGAAGCTTTGATGCTCTTGAGAAAATACGGGAAAACTTGCAGGCCAAAATTTTTTCCATTGAAGGTAAAAAAAGTTTTAATTTTACCACATCTGAAATAAATGTAAATTTTCCTGCAACATGAAATACTTTGACATCACATTTTTTTTCATAGCTAAAAGTAGCTTTTTACAAATATGAATCACAATGATATTAATTTTCTAAATAGTATTTGATTTGTTTTTTGTGTTTGGCAAAGACTTTTAGTCCATGATCTAGAAGAACTGTAAAAAACTCTTTAACCTAATATCAAATTTGTTTTTAAACTGACAGGATCTCAAAGCAGCGGAGAGAGTCTGAAACAGGAAATGTCTCAAGAAGGCTTCAGAGTAGCTTATGTGTCTGGGGTAAACAACCTCAATGCAAATTCTGCTGATTATTACAGTCTTACAATATCAAAAACAAACCGTATTTTAAAATAAAAGTGTTCTCTGTTCTCGCATTGCAGTATATTCAGATGTCTATGGTTGGTGCTAACCAGTGGAAAGGAGGATACAAGAAATACTCTCTTAATGCCTTTAACACAGTCTCATTTGAGCCATCATCAATTGAGGCAGACAGTTATGTTGGTAAGAATAGAACAAAAATCTACATGATTTCAGTTTGGTTTTAAAAAGATAATTTACTGACCCAGAGAGATGCTATGTTTGTTTTTTAGAAAGCCACGTGTAGGTGTTTAGGTCTTTTTAGCAACGTAACCATCCAAAAAGTTTAAACATTGTAAAAGGTTATTTTACTTGACATCTCAGACTATTTAACATTTGATTTCAGGTTATTCAATGACTATTGCTGAAACAGATTATGGCCCACTGACAATTATTGGTGCTCCAAGAAATCAACACAAAGGACTTGTTATGACTGTTTTCAAAGAAACAGCGAGGGAAAACATCCACCCCTTTCAATCACAGGTAAGTACAGTTGAAACCATATATTTACATGTACTCAATAAAAACACGCATAACTCCTTTTTCCTCTGTGTCGGGGGTTATATGCTTAGAGTCAAGGTCTACATGAAAGACCCAAGCTTTAGCTTCCTGGACGATATAGTTCATCATTTTTCATGCAGTGATTGCGTCTAGTTTGAGAAGTGCACCAGACCCTCCTGCAGTACAAGATATGATGCTGCCACCCCTATTATTAACAGTTTGAAGGATGTGCTGAGGCTTGTGAACTGCTTCCTTTTCCGACAGACGTAGCGATCATGACCAAAAACGTCAATTTTAGTTTTGTCAGACAACATCACAGGTCTCCAAAAATGAAAACATGTATGCTTGTGTACATTTCCAAACTGTATTCTGGATTTCATACTGCTTTTGGAGTTATGGCTTCTTCTTCTACGAGTGGTCTTTCAGCCCATGTTGGTACATGACTTGTTTGGTTCTTGATGACATTGTTACAATCAACAACATTGCTTTTTGTTATTTGCACCAAAATATCTTCATCTCTGGGACACAGAACAGCATGATAACTGACCTGCACATTTTCATTACGTTTATACTTCCCTAAAATCGTCTAAACAGATTAATGGGACATCTTCAGGCATCTTGAAATTGGACTCAAGGGTGAACAAGACTTGTGTGAAGATCCTCAATTCTCTTCCTGATATGGCTGATTTCTTCTTATTTGTCCATGTTGTCACATTAGGAGGCACTGTGTTTGAGGGGTTGCCTTTAAATACAGCCAAAGCTGCTAGTTTATTTACCTCAATATTGAGTGTTACAAGTCTTACACCATAATCTGCGGTTTACTGAATTCTTTAAAGGCGTGGTAATTACTGTGTTGATCTCATCAAATGTAAACTTCTAACTTCAGTTTAATTACAACACTAACCGTCTATACAGCCTTTACTAGCAGTCTTGAAAGAAATTAATGATTCTTTCCTCTCGTTTTCTCCAGACTGGTGAATATTTTGGGGCGGAGGTTTGTGCCATGGATGTGGATTCTGATGGCAGGACAGATCTAATTCTCATATCCTCTCCAATGTACAAGGACCATGACAGAGAGGGACGAGTTTATGTCTGTGAATTAAGTCATTTGGTAAATGTTGAGTTTTTAAGGTTAATTTTTTTAACCCAATTTTTTTTATGATCAGTTTTGCTCCGGTTAAGTTTTGGCAAAGAACATAGCTAAGTTTTTTTTCATCCTCACATTTTTTCCAGAATGTGCTTTGTAATTTTTATAATCCATCACAAATAACAACACTAAGAGGGGAGGCGCCTGAAAGAGGCAGGTTTGGGTCGTCTCTTGCCGTTCTGCCTGATTTAAATGCAGACAACTTCAATGATTTGGCTGTTGGAGCTCCTTTGGAGAATGGCGGCCGAGGCAGCATCTATATATTCCAAGGAGAAGGAGGAGGAAAAATAAATCCTTTTTACTCACAGGTGAGCAAACACAAATATAAACCATTATCCACTTGATGTTTTTCACATGGAGAACTATGCTTAAAGAGTATGAATGTAATAAGAAAAGGTTTAGAATTTACCAATCAAAGATTACACAGGGTAATCCAGGAGATGATACAGAAGGAGCCAGTGGAGAACAAGGTAACCGGAGAGCTTAAATATACTGAGGAGTGGAAGTGACAGAGAGAAACAACCGGACTAATTAGTGGAAAGCAGATGCAGGTGAGAGGCAGAGAGAGCAAGGAGATTGGAGATGGAAAGCAGCTGGGCAGGGAAATAGAATAGCAAAGAGGGAACAGAAGCAAAACATAGATGTAAGCCTAGAGAAAGAAACACAGAGGGGTAACTAAGAAGGATGAAATCTAAGTAAATAAGAAAGCACAAGAGAAACAAAGTAAAAGCACTAATGAATATAACAGGAAGGATGGGAAAAAACTGAAGAAAACACAAGTATAAACACAAGATAGAAATAAACTCAAATCAGAGGAAAATAATTCTGATGGGAAAAAGAAAGTAAAACAGAACTAACACAGAGGAAATGATAATACAATTAAATAACTAATAAAAATATAAAAACAACCCTAATACAAAGAAACAAAAGTGGAAATATTTAAGGATTGTAACATCTAGGAGTGTAATAGTACACAAAGATCAAGGTTCAGTATGGATTTGGGGTTTTAAAGTCATGGTTTGGTAAGTTTTTGGTCCACTTTAAGCAAGAAAACAAGTACCAATGTCCATATGATTGTGTTTTTAAACTTTGATCAACTTTAAACAAAAAACCTTTTTTTAACTGAATTCCTTTCTTTCAATTCCCAAAATGTATTTGATTTTATTATGTTTTATAACTCAAAAAAGTTAAAAGTGTACAACTGACTGGAGATTAGATTTTTTTTCTAAATATAAATAAAATACTACAAGCAGACAAAGCCAGAGCAGAAAACAGTAACGCCCCCTGAAAAGAGTCAATGTTAATGTTTAAAAATGTTTCAATAATACTGTGCCCATATTGGACAATTAAATCACTTTGGAGTTGTTTTGATATTTTGAAAACCTAGTCTCCCCTCTGGCCATGTTGGGAAAAGATCATCTCATCAACAGGGATACCACCGACTTGCGTTTTCTACAAAAGAAGGAGTTTGGGCTTATTGGATGCTACTGGTAGCCATGACGTCCAGTCAGCTGGTTTTTCTCTAGTATCAGCGATGTTTACATTCAGCTTGACATTGTTTGGATTAGTTATTCAGTTCAGAGCAGAGCGTGTTATGAACCATATTGCTATGCATGGTGACAAAGTTCTGGTTCGCTCCAT
Source organism: Valencia hispanica (assembly GCA_963556495.2). NCBI lineage: Eukaryota > Metazoa > Chordata > Actinopteri > Cyprinodontiformes > Valenciidae > Valencia > Valencia hispanica. The sequence goes on along the minus strand of OY747721.1, from coordinate 6,752,334 downwards.
CTTTCTTTTTTCTGATAGCTGGGAGTCCTTTTTGTTTTGGTGTCACTTTTCAAAGCTGCGCTGCACAAAGTTGCACTGTGCTCTGAGTTCAGCTCAAACATTTTGCATGTGTTCAGGTAGAAAACTGCTGTGTTCGATCGAAATGACAGGGCCGTACCGAAACATTTAATTGTGAACACATTACACCCCTAGTGGGTTCTCTCTAGGTAATCCAGCTTCCTCCAACTGTCAAAAAGATGTTAGGTTATTTGGTTACTTTCAATTGTTCCCTATGACTCTGCATAGAGAACCGGATATAAAAAAAAAAGGATGAACCTAATAAAGCAAGATGTTTCTCATTACACAGAGAATTGCAGCCTCTGAAGTCCAGTCAGGCCTGCAGTTATTCGGTATCTCTATCAGTCAATCCTCTTACGATCAGAGTGGTGACGGACTTCCTGACTTAGCAGTGGGTTCAAAGGGAACGGTTGTCCTACTAAGGTAAGCCCCTGTTATGGTTATTTATAACCACACACACCTTTGCTAATTTAACAAATACTTCTTCACTTGCAAGTTAAACATGTTTATAGGATAAAAGTATGAAAGTTACAAAAGTAAGACAAGATGTTAAGTGTATTGCTTCACAGTCTAAAACAGCAACATGACTTTCTATTTTTCTAGATCCAGACCAGTTGTAACAGTGACTACCACTGTGTCGTTCACCCCAAATCAAATCCCAACTCAAAATGCGGACTGTTCAAGACCGCTGCAAAGCAAAGCTAATGTCTGCTTTCTGATGAAGACACTGTCTACTGTGAATGAAGGTACCAGACTTTACTTTTATTTAGCCATCATTTTATTTAAGAACTTTTATCAAACAAACAAACATGTCTTCCAGCTGTAGCACAGGTTAATTTCACTTTAACGTTGGACGCCAATCGTAAGATACCAAACAACCGAGCTGAGATCAGTAAGAACCTGAGGGAAACGACCAGATCGCTGCATCTTGAACTAAATAAGGAAAACTGCGTTACTATTGACTTCTTTATTAAGGTCAGTTCTAATGCAACCATGTGCAGCTACATCAAAAAAATATTTTCATTGAATATCTTAATTTTTATCTCCATTTCCTTTCAGTCTTGTCCAGATGATGCACTCAATCCACTAAATAATGAGCTCACATTCACGTTTGATGGTTTTCCTTCTGGCGATAAACCTAGACCAAGCCTCTCTCTAAAAGTTCCAACCACAACCTTTCATTCTGTGAGTAACCCGTATTCGACCAGCATCATCTTTACATTGCTAAGCCATTTTTAAAATGGATAAACCTAAATACTGAGGTTTGACTTTTTGCTGAGCAGATGCGCTGAATAGTTTGCTGTCATCCACAGATTGGGTTTGAGATCAGTTGTGGAGCTGATAAAGAGTGTGAAGATGACTTGAAGGTTGATTTCAACTTCACAAGGTAAGGCATTCCTAATGTGTGTGGTGTACTTTTACATATGTCTGCAAACCATATGCAGAAAACCCACTAGAGAGACCAGTCGTAAGTCTTTATTGAAACAATGAAAATGTGAAGATTATGAAGAGCATGGGAACACTGCACAAGGAAACAGAGGCGAGCTGAACTGCAGGGGAAGAAATCCAGAGGTGAGATAGAATCCTGAATGAAGAGTCATAGCTTAGATGAACTCAGGTGAGGCTTACTTGGTGGAAGGAAGATTGAGCGTCAGAGAGGGAGGACAAGGAGTCTGGGATGTCTGTGGGAGCTTCTTGCTGCATTCTTGGAGATGTGAAGATGGTAGAGTCCAGGATCAAGGATTGACTGCTGAGGGCGAGCAGGTAGAGTACAGAGATGGAGCATGAATCACGGAGGAACTTGGATCTTTAAGGCAATCAGACGTGGAGGAATGACCAAGGCTTACTGAGAAGCTGGAGAACAGATCACGAGGAGGTTGAGACGAGGAAAAACCTTGGAAGGAGCAGAGATCTCTGACAAATGCCAAATGTCTGACAGCCAGGTCCTTAAATCCTCACCACAGGTGCAGCAGGCAAGACTCCGCCCTGGCTGGATGGACAGATCCTCAGCTCAGCCAGGACCTCTGGTGGAAATCTCCAGAGAAATGGGCAGGAAGCAGACAGACAAGGACAAACACACAAAAACACAGGCAAACACCCCAAACTCCTAACAAACCCCAAATTTTAACCTTTTTTTCATTGGACTGAGATCAAGGCTTTCTGATAGCCCACTGATTGCCACTTTGAACCTAATTTAGTGGTAGGACTATGGTCATTCTCCATTTGTGCCCAAACCCTAACTTCGACGTTGATGTGTTGGGACATATTTTTACATAATGTTCTTTCCTCAGGATGCTCGTGTATTTTGTGGAATACTACCTCGGTTCTTCATAGTTGTGGCGTTCTCAGGCTTGTAGCAGGCCATTACAGTCATATACTTAAATTTTAGCCTCATCAGACCAAAGGACACATCTCAAAAAATTAAGGTTTTTGTCCCTGAGAGCATTTGCAAACGGTAAGCCGACTTTCCCTGCTGCTTTTGGAGCAGTATCTTTTTCCTTGCTGAGAGGCCTTTCTATTCATGATCTTACTGGACTCATCAAAATGTGGGTAATGATACACTCTTACTAGCTTCAGCCAGCATTTTCACAAGGTCCTCTGCTTTTGTACTAGACAAAGAGAGCTCTAGTCCACAACTCGCTTCTTGATATCTTGGCTGGTTTTATAAAAATGTCCCCTGATGTCACATAAGGAAGCAGTGTGTTTGAGGCGTTGCCTGAAAATTAATCTACAGGTGTGCCTCCTTTTAACCTAAATGTTTTTGAATTATTCTGAATTATTCAAAGGCTCACAAAGACATCCCATTATTATCTGGGCTCTCTCAAATGGTTTAAAAGGATATTAATCTTAGTGTATGTAAACCTCTGCTTTTATCTGTCATTCGCGGAAAATTTATGTATTTGCAGATTTTTTTAGTTTTTAAAATATTCAAAAGAAAATGCGGATTGAGAAGCTGACATACCTACAAGCAATGCTTCTTGACACATTATTAGCTGTCGTTTGTAAAGCATCCACTCCAGGAGTGCCATTCATTTTCCTTTGCACTGATTGGCTGTACCCCTAAGAGCGGATATGAAGAAGATTGTTAACTTCTGCCGTATTGTTATGGCAAAAAAGTATCTCAGGGTTTCCATAATAAAGAAGACTTGAGTCCCAGAAGGCGTTTAAGTATTTAATACAAACATGTCTGGCCAGAACACGGAGGGGACAGAGTTACTCGTGCATCACCCTAACCAACCTTTCTAACTAACCGCTTAAATAGTATTCAGCAATCACTGTTTATCTCTGTAGGCGTCTTCTCCAACCTTCACGTCCCGCCTCTGGAGTACTGGTTCATGCGAGTCTGATAGCAACGCATAAAACCGCACATCTGAAGGCCAGACTGTTATCTTACTGCCCCGACGTCTGGCTCTCTGGTGACCTGACACATCTTTATCATAAACATTAAGTTGGAACAATAACCTTGTCATTTTACGCTAGATGCATTCACTAAACAGAGAATACACACTTCCTAATTACATAACAATTTTCCACCACAGTATAGTGCTACGATGGTTTCCACTGTGTGCATCTTAAGGTATATTTGGTGTTTGAACCATTAAAGTAGGCAGTTATGAGAGTTTTTAGAGGGGGTCTCAATTATTCGCAAATTTAGCCATTTGCAGTTGGTTATGGTCTCTTACCATTGCAAATACTAGGAGTCTACAGCACACTGCATAAATATCTGGTTTGACTTTTAATACAGGTTTGCAAAATATTAAGATTTTCCTTGAATAAAATTCTGCTATATTGTGATCAGAGAATATTTATGTTTCTTTTAACAGTCCTGGTTTCTGTGCTGACTGCCAGTCCAGTTTTACGTGCCTCTTTGCCGAACTGTAGTCTCTCAACTTGGCTTCATCTATATGTTCTTGTCATCTATTATGTTCTTTCAGCTCCTCGGTGGTTAAAGTTGGCATAGATGAACTTTTGAATGTGACCGTCTTTGTGGAGAACAGGGGAGAAAACTCGTACAACAGTCGCATCACTCTCACATACCCAGTTGGGCTCTCCTACAGGAAGTTTACAGCTGTGGAAGTAAGGCCCCAAAATGGGTTTATGTTTGAGAAGCTGCTGCAACAAGCTGATGTTCTGTCTTTTTTTACAGGGAAGAATTGAGTGCAACTCTTTGGACAGTGAAGATGGTGTAACAAGAGGAAGGACAGACTGTAGCATTGACAAACCTATATTCAAAAGCAATTCTGTGGTTAGTTTGATGTGCTGCTGCTGCTTCTCTCATCATTGAGCCAGAAGAGAAAGTCATCTGATCCCTGTCCTTATTTCCTTCTAGGCAATCTTCATCATCTCCTATGGTCACCACACCAACAGTGAACTTGATAAGAGGATTTATGTGACTGCGAACGCCACCAGGTACAATTCAGCAGCTTAAAGTACAACTCTTTGATGCAGAATGCTTTACTTTTAATTTCTAATTTATCCTTCTCCTCTAGTGGGAATAATAAGCACTCCCCTTCTAATGAACTCTACAAGAGGAAAGAGATTGATGTCAAGTACAGCATTTTTATTACAATTGAAAGGTATTTTAATTCAAGCAAAAAATGTATTATACATTTTTTTTAACAATGGTTTAAAGATGTCTTAATAAATATATAAATGAAATGTATGCTCAGCTCCAACAGCTACAACAACTTCACATTCGGAGAAAATGCTCTGCATAAACCATTTGAGCAAAAAATTAAGGTAAAAGATTATTTCATTCAATCGGATCAATAATATCTTCCACATTCGTGCCTTGAATTAAGTTAATAATATAATTTTTTGTTCTTTTTGATTCCCACGTCTTTTAGGTTGCTAATGTTATTAGAGCAGTAAATTTTACTGTAGTGATCAAGGTTCCTGTAAAACTCGGTGACAAAGACATCTGGATGGACACGAGCAGTTTTCAGGTGAAAAATGCTACAACTAGAGCTAATTCAAGTTGAAAAAGACTTAAACTAACATGAAGGGGCTCTGTTTTCAGATTGTAGGCTGTCAGAGAAGCACACTAGATCAACCACCTATTTTCGCTAATTTTGTTGATAGGATAAAAGAAAATAATACTTTGGTAAGTGTGTCTTTATAAATTGATTCTTAATAAAAAAGTGTCTTCCAATTAGATACGCACCCCATGTTTTGTGGAGCCAAAAATGTGCATTTTTAAAGTAGTTCTGCAATGTTTTCTAGAAAATGTGACATGTACCCTTTGCAATTCAGCTATAAAAAAAACAAATTCATCAGAGGTTTCATTGTATTCATATCAATGAACTGGTACTTTGTTAAAGTGTGAAGAACTCAGACCTATAATCATTGAATCTAATGAACCTGAAATACAACTTTATTGTTACAGGACTGCTCTGTAGCCAGTTGTGGAGTGTTCAGGTGCTCCAAGTTCATGGAAAGGAACAAGGACATAACATACACCATCTCTTCAAACATCAGCTCAAGATGGATTGAGCAGGTAACTGATTCAGATTAACTGACTATTGCTTGTAAAATGTCAAAAAATGTGGAATAACAAAGCTCCACGTCCCTCGTGTTTTTCTCAGATCGGACTTTCTTCTGCCAAATTCCTCTTGACCAGTGAAGCCAGTCTAGAATATGACGAGAACCAGCACATCTTCTTCTCCACAACCTCTAATAATGCCCCTCCTGTTCGCAAGGTGACAGAATGTTATTTTCAACGTTATAGTACCAAAAATGCCTCAAATGGTTGTATTTAAAACTTCTAAACTGGCATTTTCAGATTGAGGCTGTGGTCGAAGTGTTTCCTAAACCGGATTTCACTAAAGAGATTATAGGAGGATCTCTGGGAGGGTTGGCCTTTCTGGCTCTACTTACCGCTGGTCTGTATAAGGTGAGTCATCTAAGGGTTTTCTAGAAATATCAAAGTTAAAAGTTCAAAATTACAGACAATTATGACAAAAAGATGTTCATAAAAATAAAATAACCAATGGTTTCATTCTTTAAGGATTTATATTGCCACAGTCATGATTTTTACTCCACACTCTTTCCTGTTTTTCTCTCAGACTGGATTTTTCAAGAGTAAATACAATGAAATGATAAATGAAAATGGAGGAGAACAAGCAGGAGCTGAGGGAGATGTGCCTGCAGAGGCATGAAATTCCCTCTCATCTGATATGTCCATCCAGTACATGTGTGATGATCCTTGTTTCAAATGTACCAAACACAATGTGTGTTTTTCAAATTATTTCCTCTGTTATTTGCCACATAGAAGTTTGAACAACAAACCAGTAAAGCCATGTAAATGTGAATATAAATTCACTATATATTAGAGAAGAGTTGATGATACACTCGCTTTTATTAAATGGCAATTTAGGACACTTAAGACCGCTGTACTGTTCAAAATTACAGGGGACTGTAAGGGTAATGCACAATAATAAATGCGGAACGCATGTATGAGCATCAAACGCAAAACAACCTATCCATAAATGCAATGTAATGTTTCAGGGACTTTAAACAAAGTGTCTTAAAATGACGGTCACATGATTGTTTTGCACTTTGAAAGTGAAATATTTGTGCATTTACATGTCTTACCATGACCAGGTAATTTAATGGTGGACAAATAAATAAATAAAACGATGGTCAATAATTTTTTGTAAACATTTTGAAACACAACATGCGTAAAGCTGCTTGAAGGCTAAATAAGTGCCTGTGCTTGACAAAAGGTTGTAAATTGCTTTGTTTTAAGATAAATATAATATATACAAATTATATGTTTTTATATGTATTATGTTTTTCCTTGTACTGTGTTGATTGAATAAACCAGATATTTTATTCAAGAAAAATATTGATCAGGTTTTTTTGTCTTTGATTTGATTTGGCTATTTGTGGATTTGTCCATAGAGCCCATCAAAAATATTAGAAAGAAAATGCAACTGGAAATTAGGTAGACAGTAGATGTTTGCTTCTGCGTTAGTGCCAAGACGGTTTCCACTATGCAAATTGATGCATTTTAAGGTATATTTGGTGTTTGAACTCTTAAAATAGGCCGGTATAAGGGTTTTTCGAGTGGTCTCAAGTATGGGCAGATTTCAGGTATTCACAGGTGGTTATGATACTTAACCTGAACAAAATTAGAATTTCCAATGTTACTAATACTGTCGCCTTGCAGTAAGAAGGTTATGGGTTCAAATCCTAGCCTGGGGTCTTTTTCCATGTAGTTTACATGTGCGCTCCGTCCATGTGGGGGTTTTCTCTGGGTACTCTGACTTCCTCCCATTGCCCAAAAACATGACTCTTAAGCTAATTGGTCACTCTTACTGGCCCTTAGGAGAGGCATGGTTGTTTGTCCTGTGATGGACAGGTGACTTGTCCAGGGTTTACCCTGCTTCTCGCCCAGTGATCCCTGGAAATAGGCCCCAACCCCCCTGGGGCATGACAAGGATAAGTGGTATAGATGGATTTTCCACTTCATTTGAATTCTTCTTCTTAGAAGGTATCAAAAGGTGATACATTTAGTTTTATAGGGTTGCGGGGCTAAAATAATCATTTTAAAGTAGATTATGGTAGATTCTCAGTCTTTACGAACATGACAATCCTAGAAGAAAGAAAATGGATTTCTTCTTGCTTCTTGAAAAAGTTTTACTACTCAATCCCCCTTTAATAATCCAAACTGATTTCCGTTTTTTAAAAAATATTAAAAAATGACAGTAAACAGAGAAGGTGGGCTTTGGTTTCATTTATCTAACACCTACAGTGCAGTTTTGAGTCGCCTCCGTTGACACATGTGATCTGACCCTCTCACATATAGGCCTCTTTATGAGACATCTTTGAATCAAGAGACGACTCAAATTAAATAAATGGAGTAGATGTTTTAATACCAGGCATGGACATGGCATCGGCCCACCGGGCATTTGCACGTGTTTGGGCCGGTCCGGGTCTATAATAATCTAACCAGAAGGATATTATAAACCTTCTTTTTAATCAACCGCGGCGGCCCATTGGCTTTTTTTTGAAGGACATTGGGCTATTCCTTAAAATCTGTCAACCCTCCTTAGCCTCATCCCTCCCTGACAGCAGCGTCTTCTCCTTTCTGCCGTACACAGCAGCTTTGCCCTGATGCTCTCCCGGTCACAGTCTGACAGAAAGTGGGTAGCAAGAAGCAAAACCAATAGTTTTTTTGGACATGGTTCAGATTTAAAGTTTCAAATGAGCAGCAGAATACACTTAACTACAGAAAGCCTAATAATAATTCATAAACAACTCATAAACAAAAGCGCCCTGAAGTTAGTTTTAGGTTGCAAATTTGACAGACATTCATCCCGGTTTGACAATTTTCTTTTAGCATTTTACCAAGTTCTGACAATGAAAAAGCGGCTGGATCACCGCTGTGTATTCACTGTTTACCACTGTGGTTTGGAAAAGGTCAATAAATTACTGAAGAAAGGAGGACAATATCACCAACTTTCACTTCATGTTGCTCAGTCACACCAAACTAACACAGGATAACTAGACTATGCAAATAACTTGTCATATTTAATGATTATCCTAATGGAAAATATGGATTATTAAAATTGATTTTACATTTTGCGACTTAGTCACAATTTTATTTTTACATTTCATTTTTAGAAGGTTGTTTCTGTGTTGTGAAACTTTTCAAAGAGGTTGTGGCACTTCATCTTAAAGCTTCACATCTGTCCACACACACACTGACGTTGTTTGCTATGATAAAGTACACATGTAGTTTAAGCAGATGTAGATTGGACTTTAAACTATCTTCTTTATAATATCAACTCTTATTCGGAACCATTTATTTATTCATAGATCACAGCCTTATATTTTAAATGAATACAATATATAGGCAATATTTTGAGATGTATGTAATCATACTACTACTACTTCTACTACTAGGCAATAACAAGGTCAGCGTTCTATCACCTGAAGAACATTTCTAGGATTAAAGGACTAATTTTGCAACACGACCTAGAAAAATTCATCCATGCGTTTATCTTTAGTCGGATTGATTACTGCAACAGCATCTTGACAGGTCTGCCTAAAAAGTCAATCAGACAGCTGCAGCTGATCCAGAACGCTGCCGCTCGCGTCCTCACTAGAACCAGGAAAGTAGAGCACATCACCCCAGTTCTAAAGTCCTTACACTGGCTCCCTGTAGCTCAGAGAATAGACTTTAAAATACTCCTACTAGTTTATAAATCATTACATGGCTTAGCACCAAAATATGTTGAAGACCTGTTGTCACGGTACCAACCACCAAGACCACTCAGGTCCTCCAACTCTAGCCTACTAAACATCCCTAGACTCAGAACTAAACATGGAGAAGCAGCTTTCAGTTTCTATGCTCCCCTTATCTGGAACAGACTTCCTGACGAGTGTAGAGCTGCTGAAACATTGAACTGCTTTAAATCGAGACTAAAAACCCATCTGTTTAGAATTGCCTTTGAGTAAATGCTTGATGTTAAATGTATGAAATGTGTTCGTGCTCTCTTGCTTTTTTTTATTTTTCTCTTGCTTTATTGTGTATCATGTATAATGTGTGTTTCTTTTATGTGTTTCTTTTAAATCACCAAATCATGTAAAGCACCTTGAATTGCCCTGCTGTTGAAAGTGTGCTATACAAATAAAATTGCCTTGCCTTGCCTTGCCTTACTACTAATAATAAAAATAAATATATAAGATTGATCTAGTAGCAGACTTCAACTCTGCTTTCTTTCTTTCTCCCTCAGAGATAGTTTTATGAAGAGCTCTTAATTCTATGTTCAATTTAATTCAATTTAAAATTACTTTATTAATCCCAAAGGGAAATTAAATGTTGCTGTAACTCACATTATCCAAGTTTCTTCAAAGATTTGGTGTAGATGCTGATAGCCATGGGGAGGGATGATTTCCTCTAGTGCTCTGCAGATCTGAAGAAGCCTCTGACTGAAGATGCTCTGTAGTTGTATGACAGTCTGATGTACAGGATGGTCAGGGTTGTCCATTAGGTTAATTTTATGAAGCATCGTTTTTTGCACACTACTATCCAGAGGGTCCTCGGCATCAAACCTGTTTGCCAAAGATCTCACATTGCCCAATTTGATTGACGGAGATGGTTTGAACTTCCTCCTTTTCTCTCTTCTTTTTGCTCCTGCTCTGTATCCATGGTATCTCCTTTTCAACTCATCAGGGTTTTGTGGCAGCACTTGAGGTATTATTTAAGCTTTTGTGATGTTAATCAGCTGCTCCCAGTTGTAAACCACCTTGTTGCCATGGTAATGCATCGTAACAAATGTCCAAAAGTAAAACAAGTATCAGCAAAAATCCTTCCAGCTGCACAGCATTCAAAACCAGAGAGAACAGTTGTCCTCAAAAAAACAACTTTCTGCTAGAAATGGAGGAATTTAAGTTTTTAAAAACACAAACAGAATGAAAGTAACAGAGCTACTCCAACATGCTGCCACCTTGTGCAGCGCAATTCCGGATACATGCCCTTACTAAAGGCATAGTAATTGTATATTTGTATAGACAGTATATTTCATAAAGCAATGAAAATACATTTTAGCACTGTTTTTGACATCCAATCTCACTTCAAGATGGGAATTTTGACCCTGTAGCCAGTCTCCCAAGATTACATTCTCGGTGAGTAGTGTAGGATGCTGCGTTTAAAAAAAGAGAAGAGATTTTTAAAACAATACAACGTGCACATACTGTATATCCTCTTGCATGCCATGCGCTCTGGATATTGTGCAAATGATCACGGTGTGCCGCGACGGCCAAAAATGCCAGTACCGCTCTTTGGTGTCATCGAGACCTGTTTAACACCCACACTTTTCCTGTTGAGATGATTAAACACCCTCACTATTCCAGCAGTTTTGCTCAAAAACTGTTCGCTGTTATATTTGTTTCCCTATCCTGAGCGCGCAGTTAGACTAATGAAAGCGCACATTTCAATGTGAAAAAACAATTTTTTGAGGTGTGATGCCATTTGTGCATTTAACACACACACACACACACACACACACAATTGGTTAATACATGTTCTCGCACGCGTTCAACTCCTGTTCCAAATGCTTGTTGTGCAAGGTCAGGTCTGCTGCGGTGCTCGCATGTGCTACACTCTGACTCTCCTGCTTCTCACGTAGGTGCAGAAATCCCATTTCATTTATTTTTGGGGGGACAATAAACAGTAGAATTTCAGAGAGGCATTTTTGGGGAGGACATGAAAAAAATTTGCTCTGTCCTGCTTATTTGAATCTTGCCTTGCAGGGTGGGCCTTCAGCATATTGAATAATGTTATGGAATGTTCCATAATAGTAGCTATAGCATTGTTCCATATTTGTCCATATTGCACCTGTATACAGGTTTTTCTACGTACAACCAGCAATATCAACAAGGGTATTAGGTGGAATCTGGCATTGATGTACTTTTATGACCACATCTAACATCATTTCTTCGAACCCTTCTCTAATTTCCACTTTTGTCCATCAAAGTAACTTTAAAAAAGTTCTAAAACTATTAATGAAATAACATGGCTACTGTAATCAGACCAACAACTGTATAGGGCAAATGTGGACAGATGTTAAACCTAAAGGTACAATACTTCAACATCTCTTTAATCTTTCCAGAATAAAGAGAAGACACCATCTAAATAAATAAAATGTCAAAATGAAATGTCACATGATGTGGGGAGTTATAGAAACAATCCACAAATTTCCCATCAATATAACATTAAATCTGAAAAGTTATCTAGAATAATCCTGGAGTGACCAGGGAACACCAAGTGAAGGGTGCGGATTTTATTTTGTATTCTGTCACCATATGACCTGCTGTAATTAGCAGCAACACAACAAGATAATCAGACCCGCTGCATTGGTGTCACAACTTGGTGAAACATTGAATGAATATCTGTCAAATTTACAACCCAAAACCAACTTCAGTCTGATTTCATTTAGCTTTACATGGTGCAGAATCGGAGACCACGGTAGACTATTCCTCATTTTGACCAACTGGGTCAAACAAAATCCTGTCATAATACATTTTTAACTATCTATTTCTAAAATGCTAACACTGAATAGTATTTTTTCAGTGATTCATTTTAAGTAATATTCAAATCTAAACGAGCTGAACAGAGAATCCACATCGCGCCATCACACATCAAGCTGTTGAATCCAGCAGTTAACTTTACTCTGCTGCTCATCTGAAACTGTATATTCAAAACCGAGCTGCTTTTTCCTTTACCCCCCGCTGTGACAGAGCTCTCCTGTGGACGAGCCTGGTGCCTCAGGCCATGTACACACGTAGCCGGGTTTTTTTAAACAAATATCCTCACCACCTCGTTTTACAAAAAAACTCAGTCCACACCTAACCACATAAATGGATTGTTAAGCACATTCATAGACATGCCAAACCTGTGTGGGGCAGTAGTTCCCCCAAATTCAATCCACTCAGAGTAACTTTCTATGTTCTAACTTCTACATAGAACAGTAATTGAGCTTGTAAAAGCAAACAAGCAAAAAGCGCTTCAACAATCGATAATGCCAACACAGCTCTGAGGGCATGAATGCTGTTTCTAAGTGTAAACACAGGTGATGTCGGAGCATTTTTTGTTGCGGAAAGTGACGTTGTGGAGCCTGGTTATTTCTGTCCGCACGCAAACAGTTAAAAGGGAGAAAACACAAATCCTCACTTTGGTTGTAGTTTTTAAGAAGGATTTGTTTTCGGTGGCGTAAATCTTCGGCGTAAATTTCGTGTGGATGACCAAATCGTAGAAAAATCCCTGTGCAGGGATACAGCTCTGCAACCCCATGCCATCAGACTCCACAACCCTTTCATATCTTTTTCCTACTTCCGTACAACTCCATCCAAGTGACAGGTTTGTCTTGGTCAGCAGCAGCAGCTGCAGGGCGGAAACATAAATACCCAAGAATCTGTGGGAGTTGATAAAATTGTTGTCCATCCTGCATACGGCAGGAACAACAATGACATCGCATTGCCAAGACTCTGTGATGGTCATCTCGGTGTGTTTGGCAGTGAGAGGCAGCGTGTTCAACAATGGCACTGCTAGCTGGGTCATGGGCTGGGGAAAAATAGTAGAGGGAGATTTCCTTCTAAATTAGCTATATGCTAAATACTTGTATTTATATTCTTTATATTGTGCGCACATTTATCTTGTTTACCTTTGTTATTTTAATCTTTCACATAGGAGGAAGAAACACAGAAAATATAAAGATATAAACACTAAGCAGAACTCAAATCACAGAGCAATAATCCTAATGTGCGAAATAAAGGATAACAGAGCTAATACAGAGGAATGAACTGAAAATGATGATTTTTGAAATGAATAACAATAAGTCCAATAATGGAACAATTTCTCTGGTTATTTGGTCCTTGTTGTGTCTCATGTCATGGATGGATAGGAATCTTAGTGTGCATCTTCTGTCAAAAAATGAGTTCAAAGGGTGATGCACTGGTACTGCTGTGTGGAGTTAAGTGATTTTCTCACAGAAAAGTATTAAGAGACTGCCTCCACGACATTCCTTGACTTTCAGACACTGAGAAGGCTTTTTCTAGAGTGTGCATAAAGCCTTCTGCTGTTGCATTTGCCTTTGGCCATGAAGGACTTATTCTCCTGTGATGGCATCGCACTTGTGCCAAAAACCTTGAGAAATGGCCGCAGTTAAAAAGAGGTCCATCTTGAAGACTCTAGGACTCTACCCCCAAATGTTGAAAATATCTTGTCTAGTACAGGAATTATGGTGTTTGTGGAGATAGATCTGACAGCTTCGACTACAGGGTAGCGAGTATACTCATCCATGATCACTAGCAGGTAGTCACCAGCACTGACCGTGTGCCAGGGTGATTCTGACACATTTAACATTTTTAGAGGTTCAACTTTCATCATAGAGGTGTTAGCCTGGAAAACTAAACAGTTTTTAACCATGAATTCACCTTTTTGGTCCATGTTGGAGAACCACACCTTTGATCTGAGCAGAGCTTTTGTTTTAACAAGCTTGATGTCCTTCATGAGCTAACTGTAGTACTCTGTCTTCCAGAGTGTGGGGACTGACGATCCTACAACCTCGAAGTAAGATGTCACCTGCATGAGACATGGTCAGTTCTCTGGAGATTTGATTGTACTTCTGCAGAACGACAGTGTCTCATGGCTCATGCTTGACCATGTGCCATGTGTTGTGCTTCAGGTGTTCACTGACCTTCTACAGGACCTGATCCGTGAGTGTGTCGTCTTTGATTTCAGCTCGGGACATTGCTTTTGGCGTATGTTGTGCTAGAAAGTTGATGTCTCTTCACCTGCTTTCATTGATTTGGTGTTGCTTTCTGGCTGGTTAGTGACTGGATGTCTGGAAATGTAGTCTGTCGGGTTGTCTGCTCCTTTTCTGTAGACTATGATAAAGTTGTATGGTTGAAGCCATAAATCTCGCCGCTCTATCCTGGGTGGTGGGTTTGGGCGAAGATTATTCCAAACTACTTCTAACTCTTTGTGGTCACTGAATGAAGGGGTCTCCAAAAAAACAGAGATGAAAATGTTCACATCACCACACTACAGTTAGAGCTTCTCTCTCAGTCTATAAGTAACGTCTTTCCACATCACTCAGAGCTCTTTAGCTAGCATGTGAAGACGTGTGCAATAGGTGTCCAAATTTACTCCCGGAAGTTGCACTTCTTTTCTAAATATATACACTTCGCAGTTTCAGTGTGTGAATGTGTGTGTAAATGGGTGAATGATTGAAAGTGTGAAGCGCTTTGAGGTCCTCAAGGACTAAATAAAGCGCTATACAAGTACAGACCATTTAAAGCCACATAAAACCACAGACCACATAAAAGCCATGCAAAAGTTTGCCAACTAAGTGTGTTGTAATGCTTTTTTACCTTCCACCACCCGAAATGTTGTATGCAGGCGCATAATTTTCAAACCTCTGCATCCATTTTGTCCAGCACACTCCAACTGAACTGGGATCTGTCTCCGTGTCGAATGCTGGGAGGGCTGAGGTGGTTGTTAGAGACATGGCTCACTCTTTCTTTTTGTTTTCGGGGCTAGCTTAGTTAGCCTGCTGATTACCGTGACTGTTGCTTAGGAGTTTGGTTATGTGTTTTACTAGCTTAGTGAGTTTGTTGATTAAAGTATTTTGAGTGGAAAGTTGAATTATTTTTGTTAGTAAAGTCTTGTATTTTGGAAAGTCTTTGTTCTTATTACATAAACACGTAAAGTAACTTGCTGTTCAAATAACACCATGAGCTCACTCCATCTATTATTGTTTAATTAACACAGCCGTATCAGGCAGGTTGTCATAAACATTAACTAAGACTAAACCAGTTGGCTATTATTATTTCCTGGACAACCAGGATGGTGCCCCAAGTTGGTAATTTTAAACTAAAATACAAATTTTATTAATAATTGCCCAAAGCAATTATTTATAGCCAAAAGAAAACTATTGTTGCACAACACTATTAAGAAATAATAGAGAGAAGATAAGTATTAGCATCTTGTTTTACTACTTGTAGACCCCAACTTCTTTAGGTCTTCAGCTTCCCAAAGTTATTTCAACTGTGTTTTCAATATTAAATTCAAAACTAGCTTTTGTTATTTAATAGCAAATATTTTACCCTGAAATTATTTTCAGTGTCTTGAAAGTACCAACATATCTAGAAGTTGTTTAATTTCTGATTAATTACAGAATATTTTAGCCTATGAGAAACCATGCTTTACTGTAACAAAACTACATTCCAGATGTATTACATTTGGCATGAACACATTAATCTGCAATGGAAATATATCAGAGAGACTGTGCACGGCCCCGAGATTTATTTTACTTTGGAAAATCCCAAATTTCCATGTTTTATGTTGTTGTTTCTGTTTGGTATTCGTTGTAATCCCTGTGCAATGACTAATGTTATTGACTGTTAAAGGAGCAGGGGGCAGAATGAAGAAACGAAACTCACGAGCGACGCGGCCGGCGCTGCAAGTAACTGCAGCCAGCCGCACGGGAGCGCGCACAAACGCTTCACAAAAAAACACGTTTCCCAGTAGCAGAAGAGAAGAATCCGTTCTCACAATTAAATCAATGGAGGTCTGCAACCATTTTTCTTCCTCTTTTAAAGCTGTCGAGAACGCGCAAGCCGTGTCAATTGACGTCACATCCGTAGGACAGCACGGGAAATTCGGGCCCCGAACTGCAGCACATTTTGCAGCACACAGCCAGTTTAAGAAAATGGAGCGATACGTGGGTGGGCTCATTCTTTTTGGTTTAAAACGCTTCATCACCCAACAGCATTAAGAAACTGGACATGGATGTTTATTTTATTTACAAATCCTGCCCCCTGTTCCTTTAATGATTACAATTACCCAAACAGTGATTCCAGGAAGTGGGAATACATGTAATGCATCACATCATCTTAGTTAGTCAGTAGTTCAAACTGTTGGTTTAATCTTATAACACAGCTTACTGGCATCTTTTAACCCAAAATAAGAATAAGGACTCATGGACGGTGGTTTCCCGTTAGGATTGGCAGAAAGGGTGGATCTGTTTCACTGAAGCACGCGCAGATTATACCTCTCAGAATGCATCATTTACAGAAACTGAACCATTTTCTGCAACATCTTTACCTATACTTTAATCACTAACATCATGTCTTTCAAACACAAGGTATTTGATGTAGGACGTTTTTCTTTATTTAAGTCGATGATATCACAAAGACACAAGAACTGAGTTGATCAGCTGGTATCAATAGTGAACAACAACGTAGCTTAAAAGTGACTTTTGAAGGATTTCACTGTACACAAAACATTTCAGCAGCAGCTCCTAAAGGAAAAGAGCAGCACATAAGGATATTTCAGAATGAAATCTGGCCCTTCCTTTGCCTTTGTTTCTCTCCACAAACCATTTCCGTGTTTTATTGTTAGCAGAATATACTGAAAGCATTCAGTGCCTTTCACATACAGCAAATTTTGCTCCATCTGTACAGAATACAAGAAAACTTTTAAAGAAGGAATTTGATTAAAACATACAAATAAAAAAGAGAATCAATAAAAACAAATGGATCTACTGAAGAACCTCTAGACTGTTGTCTTACATTTCATGTGATCTCACCAAAGGCGTGTGTGTTGATGCTTGTTTTCGGGATAGAATAGGGACTTAAAGCAAAATAGAAAAATAAATAGAAAAACTGTCTTTACCATGTTGTTCTGCAGGTTACAAACTACATTTATAGTATAGTAGGTTTGATCGATTTTACCTAAAAGCCTTGCTAGTACCTTTAAATTACAGCAGACAGGGTTTGAATCAAAGTAGATTTTAAGGAAACGTTAGCAATTACTTAATTATTGATCTTTAAAAGATAGAAACCAGATATCATTTATACATTTTGAATGTATTGTTAAGATATTTCCAAATCCTTTTAAATTATGTCAGTGTGATAAAAGTGTTTCCACCAAACAAAAAAAACATGAGGTGTTCTGTAGGTGAAACATGCAGGTATCATAACTGGATCTCTTCATAGGAGGCTAAGCTACTAAAGCACAGAGTTGCTCATCACCAATGACAGCAAAAAGGTAGGCGATGCAAATAAGGAATAACAAGAATGGAAGGGAGTTTTCTCACATGTCTTTAGATGCAGATATATAGATTTTGCTCATGTAAAAAAGTAACCTGCTCATCCGTGACGTGATTTTTGGTAGGGACCCACTTGAGCAGATACCTGATCAAACGGAGTATACAAAGAGCAACACAGAAGGATTCTGCAGTTACATTCACAATGGCTTTGTGGACATTGATGCACAGTCTGACTTTGCTGAGCCTTCTCTTTGCAGGTAAGACTTTCTTTTTTTGCTCTGTTCTCTAAAAATGGTTAAAAGAAATAAAATTCTGTGTTAATCTTTAATTAAATGACCTAAACTAAATGAATATGCAATATAGCAACACCTTTAACCCATATCTGCAATATATCTTGTGGAAGGTTTCCCAATCTAATGAAAACTGCAAAGGTCACTCCAATCCAGGAAAGTGGCGAAAAAGATCAGTTCACTAACGACCAATCTTTTTACTTACTTTGTTATCAAAAGTTTCGTAGAAGCTGTTTTTGGTACTCCTGAATGGTTTTATTGAAAAACATAATTTACTTAATGATAGTGAATACAATTTCAGAGACAATAGGTCAACTGCTCATGCATTGATCAATTTTATAGAAGAGGTAACTGATAAAATAGATAATAAAATGTATTCTGTGGGTAAATTCATATACCTCCAAAAGGCCTTTGACACAATAGACCATAGAATACTTTTAAAGAAATTACAACAAAAGGTGATTAGGGGAATTGTATATAACTGGATGAAATCTTATTTAACTTACCGACAACAACATGTACAGATGGATGAGTACAGGTCAAAACTGAGGAATATAACTTGTGGAGTCCCTCACGGTTTTGTTTTTGGACCAACGGTGTTTCTTCTATACATGAATGACCTATCTAATGTATCATCAAAATTCTAATTCATCTTATTTGCTTATGACACCTCAAGTGTCATCATTGTATTCATTATAATTTAAAAATAAATATGTCCATTATTACAGGGTGGTTTGTGGACAGATTAAGAGTAGACCATCCCAAGGTTACACTCAACAGGTTTCATCAGCATTTGATGTTGAATTTCAAAATTAAAGCATAAAATGGGGCAAATGCCTATTACATCCAGTGCATTTTCTATACCTTAAAAAATATGTCCATTATTCCAGGGTGGTTTGTGGACAGATTGAGAATAGACCATCCCTAGTTGACACTCAGAAGGTTTCATCAACATAGTATGTTGAATTTCATGTGTTAGGAACAATGTTGAGCAAGTTACTTCAAAACTGTAATGCGCTATTTATCACTTGTTACTGTCATTTCAAAGTAATTTGTTACATTACAATATTACTGTATTTAAAATGTAAGGCATTACACTCCTAATACATTACTTTTAAACTACTCTCACCAAAATAACTGCAAATATGGATTTGGCAATCTAAATATAGCTTATGACACTCAGTTAGCTCATTACACATCCAGTGGAAGGTTATGTGTTATCTGACTGAGTTAGGGTTTTGGTTAAAAACAGTATGATATAATAGCCAGAGTGAAGGCTCATGGTGCAATACAAGGAACAATAATCATAAGAACAGAAAACATGTCAAAGTCTGGCAAATTGTGATAGAAATACTGCAACTTTAGGCCTATTCAAATTAACATTAATTGAACTGTATTGTATTGTAATGTCTAAAGATACGACAGCATACAAAATTAGCTTTTGTTCATGTTCAGCACGGCCAGCCCTTATAAAAATGCTCCAGATTTCATATTTAAAAATCATGAAACACATATAGATTGAAAAAAGAAAAAGACAAATCGATATGGGGCAAAAACAATCAATCAATCAACTTTTATTTATTAAGCACTTTTCATACAATGAAATGCAGTTCAAAGTGCTATACAAAGTAAAAAAATTACCAAAAATATATCCCCCATCCTCCCCACCGCCACCCCCTATAGACACATACAAGTTAAACATTTATACCCCCCTCCCCTCAGTCATATCTCCATGTACGTTCCGGAGCAACATGAATATGACATTAAAATACACAAAAAAATGGGCTCTAGAATGGACAATAAAATGGACGGTGGGGTGAGTACAGATGAGCCAGGTTAGAACAGGAAACGCCATTGAGGGAACCATCTGCACCGGCAGCAGCAGATCAACAGCAGCAGCCGAGGCTCCAACCCAGGGCGCTCAAAGGAGGCGGGGCCGGGACCCCACCTCCACCCAAGCACTACCCAGAAACCGCCAAAACAGCCACAGCTGACCTCCGCCACCGATGCAAAGGGCTCCCTCAGAGGAAACACTGGAACAATATGACTATTAATTTGTGTAAAATAACAGGTAAACATGTTAAAATAAATAAATAGGTAAATAAAATAAGTAGAAGATGGAAAAATGTGTGAGTAAATAAATAAATAAATAAATAAATAAAGGTAAAATAAAATTAACGGGATAAATACAAGGCCAAAAAGCAGTTAAAACTTTAGGGCAGATAAATAGACAATAGATAGTCAGTTAAAAGCTAGGCTAAAAAGGTGAGTCCTGAGCCTGCTCTTAAAAACATGAACTTTCTCTGCGGCCCTGAGGTTCTCTGGCAGCCTACTCCAGAGGTGAGGGCCATAATAATGAAAAGACGCCTCACTATGAGTGTGTGTCCTGACTTTAGGGATGACGAGGAGACGGCTGCCAGAGGCGCGTAGAGACAGCGAAGATTCATATGGTGAAAGCATTTCAGAAAGATATGAAAGCCCAAGACCATTAAGACACCTAAAAAGCATTAAAAGAGCCTTAATATCGATCCTAAAACATATGGGGAGCCAATGCAGTGATTTTAAGACCGGTGTAATGTGTTCCGGCCTCCTGGTCTTTATCAGGACACGTGCTGCTGAATTTTGTAGAAACTGTAAACCTGAGATACTCTTTTTGGGGAGACCAAAAAGCAGAGCACTACAATAATCGATTCTACTGGTGATAAAAGCATGCATTAATGTCTCCGCATTGGCCCAATCAGAAAGCTGCAGTTGATCCAGAACGCTGCTGCTCGTGTCCTCACTAGAACCAGGAAAGTAGATTGTGGTGGGAATTTTCCTATGTAATTAGGATTTAAGTACATATTCTCTGTCTAGTGAATGTATCTGGGGCAAGATGACAAAGTTAGGGGAAGAAAGGTTATTGTTCCAGCTTAATGTTCCTGATAGAGATGTGTCAGATCACCAGAGAGACAGACGCATGGGGCAGCAAGATAACTACGGAACAGTCTGATTTGGGATGTGCTGGTTCATGCTTTACTATCAGACTGGCATGAACCAGTTCTCCAGAAGCTGGACATGAAGATTGGAGAAGATGTGCTGCAGTGATAAACAGTGATTGCTGAATATTATTTAAACTGTTAGTCAGAAAGGTTGGGTAGGGCGATGCAGGAGTAATCTCTGTCCCCTCCATGTTCTGGCCAGACATGTTTGAATTAAATACTTAAACGCCTTCCGGGACTCGGTCTTCTTTATTTTGGGAACCCTGAAGTATTTTCTTCCGTTACAAGAGAACATCACCCCAGTTCAAAATTCTTTACACTGGCTCCCTGTAGCTCAGAGAATAGACTTCTAAATACTTTTACTAGTTTATAAATCATTGAATGGCTTAGCACCAAAGTATGTTGAAGATCTACTGTTACTATAGCAACCCCCCACCAGACCACTCAGGTCCTCTATTTCCAGTCAACACAACTTCCCTAGAATCAGAACCAAACATGGAGAAGCAGCTTTCAGTTTCTATGCTCCTCTAATCTGGAACAAACTTCCAGAAAATTGCAAAACTGCTGAAACACTGAGTTCCTTTAAATCACAACTAAAAACACATCTGTTTAGAGCTGCCTTTGGGTAATGCTTTCATGTATCATGTTTTGTGTGTGCTTCTTACTTTGTTTCTGTTTTTACTGCTTTGTCTGTGTTTTATTGCTATTTTTATTTTACCCCATAATCATGTAAAGCACCTTGAATCATCTTGTTGTTGAAAGTGTGCTATACAAATAAAAATTGCCTTGCCTATCAGAATATATTAAGGTTATTGGATGCAATGTAACAAAATGTAAAAAATCTGAAGCTCTATGAAATATATTTAAAGGTGATGCAGCGCTGCCCTTTTACAATGCCAACTGAGCAGCTTTTTGTTATAAAGTTAAATATTTCTGTATTACATGTTTTTAAAATCGTTATGAGTTTGTTCACTGCAAAAAAAGGATTTTCAAGAAAGTTAAAAAGCCTTGTTTCTAGAAGTGTTTTCTTATTTTTTGTCTAAAGAGAAAAATTCTTCTTAACAAGTGCAAGTTTTGCATAAGAAAATTAAGCTTATTCTAAGATTTCTTTGCCAGTTTTAAGAATTCTAGCCAAGCAACTTTTGCTCATCCCATTAGCAGATTTCTTTTGCTCAAATCAAGAACATTTGGCTTATTTCAAGCAGTGCTGTTTTTGCAGTGTTCTAGTTGTAGGTGTTTTAAATTCATACTCCATTGAAAATGTACATTTGTTCCAATCTAAATGAAACATACATCTTGACCTTGTCTAAATGTATTATCTTTTTGGGACCTAGCAAACTGCTGAGTACAATTTGCTAAAAAGGAAAAAAACACTGATACATAGAACAAATAAAGAAACACATTTAAAGAGTTTTGTTTTAATTTGTATAATCACAAAATGAAAGTGATATTTGTTAATACAGAGTTAGAAAATTAATTACCTCACAATGAATTACATATTGTGATCGGTACAATATGAGTGCAGTTCATTAGATATTTCTCAGTTAAAATTGGATGGCGCATATGTGTTAATTAAATAAGGTATGATGCTAGAATGAGTTCCTATTTCACTAAAAATGATTAAAGTCACTATAGAGATTCACAGCCACAGGATCATTGGGTCAATGACAGAAGTAGTTAAAGAAACAGTATGCCACCTACTGTCTACATTGAGAATTACCTAAATTTGTTATTTTATTTGAGACCTGGAAATGTGCAAGACATCAGTCCACTTTCGCTCAGTTTTACAACAGTTGTTAGTTGCATTTGTAGTTCTTGTTACTTAGGTAAAAATGGCAGGCTCTGGCAGGTGAAGGCTTTGTCAGGATCCACTCCACTAGAGGTAAACTGGACAAAGCCTGGTTTATCATCTTGGATGAGGGAGTTTATCCAGGACTGATAACGGGACACTCTGGCGTAGACTCCAGGTCGATTGGGTCTAGCACAGCCATCACCAAAGCTAACAATTCCAGACTGGATCCAGCGTGAACGCTGCTTGCTCACCATCGGACCTCCTGAGTCACCCTGAAATAACACAAAGAACATTTTCAATATTTAAAGCCTCCGTGTTTGTTATGTTTAGCATTCTGATGTTAGGTCAGATCTAGGAGTATACCTGACATGAGTCTTTGCCTCCTGACAGAACACCAGAACAGATCATGTTCTCTGTGATTCTGCCATATCTATACAGACAGTTACACTGTATGTTCCCTATAACTGCTACCTTCACTTCCTGGAGAGATTGAGGATTGGGTAGATGCACTGTAGGGCAAAAAAGGAGGAGAGATACACACATTAGGTGGCAGTACTTCCATTGATAACGAACTCGCAAAATCCTTCCTTATGCCCCAACACCCCACAACAGAAGACAAACACAGATCTGAAAACATCTGTCATCAGAACCCAGGATTCAGTCCAAAGCCTCAGAAAAAGGTGCCTTAGCTGTAAATCACACATAGACTTTAGCGTCATCACTACATACATTCTTAAAGTGAGGGTAATCTAAAGTTGGCGCTTTTTATCTTTCCAGGAGCTGATTGGCTTTACCCCTTTCTGCCTCTTTAGAGCAGAAATTAGGAAGACTGTAGAGCTTCCGTGGCAGTTCTAAGACGGTTTCCATTGTGGTTAATAATTTATATTAAGATATATTTGGTGTTTAAACTGTTAAAATATGTAGTTTAAAGAGTTTTCAGAGTGGGTTCCTAAGTATTTCCAGATTTCAGCCATTTGCAGGCGCTGTGGTCCCTTGATTACTGGAGGTCCATTGTATACATATTTTTTGCTAAGTGCTCGTGGTGCTCTTCATGCTACACCACCCTGGGCAGAGAGCCAAGCAAAAGAAAACAAATACATGGAAATAATCAAACAAATCTCACCTCCTTCTGCAATATTTCCCCAGCCGGTGACCCAGCTAGCGGTGCCATTGTTGAACACGCTGCCACTTGCTGCCAAACACACCGGTCTGATGTAGTCTGTGAACTTCACTGGTGAGGAGAGTCTGAGCAGTGCAATGTCATTATTAAAGGTGTTCCTTTCATATCTAGGGTGCACAAAGATTTCATTGACTCCCAAGGATACTTGGGTATTTGTGATTCCGCCCTGCAGCTGCTGCTGACCAAGAGAAACCTGCCAAATGGATGGACTTGTACTGAAGAAGAAAAAGACACAATCAATTTTTTTTAAGGAACATGCAGCTGCCTTCAGCAACCATTCTTTACAATCTTATTCATTTCATTCAGATTTTCCTGTTGCTTTGCTTCTTCTCTTGCTGCATTTTGTAAAGTAACTTTGGGCAACTATGTGAAGCTTTTATTAAATATGAGACATTTCAATTCACCATAAAAGGGAGCATATTTTCAAGTTGAGTATCTGAGGAATGTTCGCAATTCTATTGTAAATAATTTTTAATCTAATGTTTGGTCTATAAAATAAATAATGGTCAAATAGCTGAGAGCTATTCTTTTACTAACCGGCTGACGCAGTGAGCTGCTGTAAGCACCCAGTTTTTATTGATTAGGGAGCCTCCACATACATGCCAGCCAGATCTCTGCAGGCTGACCTGCCATGGCCAACTTCCTGGTGAGGCATTCTGACCTCCAACTATTTTGGGGTTTTGAGGAGCGATGCCACACACTGAAAGAAAAATTGGGTCAATTAATCTCATTCATAACGTTCTTTGAAGAAAATTTCAGATCTAATCTTCTACGTACCATTAAACTGTGCGTGTGATTCTGGAAAGAGAGCATGAGAAAAAAGAAAACATTTTTAGATGGATGCTCAGCTATTTTTAATAAAAATCAGTACAGTAAATACAACAGCTTGAGTTACCAAGGAGTGTGCATACCTCAAGTTTCTTAAAATTAAAAATTTTGTCTCAAAAGCCCTTTTTCTTTATAATACTTTATAAAAAAATATTTTCTTAGTAAATAAAACATGCTGAATAAAATAGACAAATTGTAAAAACACAAAAATGAAACAGCTGACACAACACGCTTGGAAGGACAGTTTCAAGAAGTTCTGAATGATTTTCATTTAGTTTAGGTCATTTGATTAAAGATTAACAAGGAATTCTATTTCTTTAAACCATTTCTAGAGAACAGAACACACAAAAAAAAGACTTACCTGCAAAGAGAAGGCTCAGCAAAGTCAGACTGTGCAGCAATTTCCACAAAGCCATTGTGAATGTAACTGCAGAATCCTTCCGTGTTGCTCTTTATATACTCCGTTTTATCAGGTATCTGCTCAAGTGGGTCCCTACTAAAAATCACGTCACGGATGAGCAGGTTACTTTTTTTACATGAGCTGAATCTGCATCTAAAGACGTGAGAATACTCCCTTCCATTCTTGTTATTCCTTATTTGCATCGCCTACCTTTATGCTGTCATCGTTAATGAGCAACTCTGTGCTTTAGTAGCTTAGCCTCCTATGAAGAGATCCAGTTATGATACCTGCATGTTTCACCTACAGAACACCTCATGGTTTTTTTGTTTGGTGGAAACACTTTTATCACACTGACATAATTTAAAAGGATTTGGAAATATCTTAACAATACATTCAAAATGTATAAATGATATCTGGTTTCTATCTTTTAAAGATCAATAATTAAGTAATTGCTAACGTTTCCTTAAAATCTACTTTGATTCAAACCCTGTCTGCTGTAATTTAAAGGTACTAGCTAGGCTTTTAGGTAAAATCGATCAAACCTACTATACTATAAATATTGTTTGTCACCTGCAGAACAACATGGTAAAGACAGTTTTTCTATTTATTTTTCTATTTTCCTTTAAGTCACTATTCAATCCTTTGGTGAGATCACATGAAATGTAAGACAACAGTCTAGAGGTTTTTCAGTAGATCCATTTGTATTTTATTGATTTGTATGTTATTGATCTTGATATGATATTGATATGATATTGTATGTTTTAATCAAATTTCTCCTTTAAACGTTTTCTTGTATTTTGTACAGATGGAGCAAAATTAGCTGTATGTGAAAGGCACTGAATGCTTTCAGTATATTCTGCTAACAATAAAACATGGAAATGGTTTGTGGAGAGAAACAAAGGCAAAGGAAGATTTCATTATGAAATATCCTTATGTAACAGGTGTTGGTAAAATATTAGATTTGTAGCTCAGTAAAAATTCATTTTCCATGTTCTTGAAAATAGGGATTGGGTTGTTTTCTTTGTTGTGTATTATTTTGTAGAGGCTTTTATTTTCTTAACTCAACTCAGTTCCTTTGATTATTTATTTTCTCTTGGTGCTGCTCTTTTCCTTTAGGAGCTGCTGCTGAAATGTTTTGTGTACAGTGAAATCCTTCAAAAGTCACTTTTAAGCTACGTTGTTGTTCACTATTGATACCAGCTGATCAACTCAGTTCTTGTGTCTTTGTGATATCATCGACTTAAATAAAGAAAAACGTCCTACATCAAATACCTTGTGTTTGAAAGACATGATGTTAGTGATTAAAGTATAGGTAAAGATGTTGCAGAAAATGGTTCAGTTTCTGTAAATGATGTATTCTGAGAGGTATAATCTGCGCGTGCTTCAGTGAAACAGATCCACCCTTTCTGCCAATCCTAACGGGA
Source organism: Valencia hispanica (assembly GCA_963556495.2). Lineage (NCBI taxonomy): Eukaryota > Metazoa > Chordata > Actinopteri > Cyprinodontiformes > Valenciidae > Valencia > Valencia hispanica. The sequence goes on along the minus strand of OY747721.1, from coordinate 6,725,818 downwards.
AACCACCGTCCATGAGTCCTTATTCTTATTTTGGGTTAAAAGATGCCAGTAAGCTGTGTTATAAGATTAAACCAACAGCTTGAACTACTGACTAACTAAGATGATGTGATGCATTACATGTATTCCCACTTCCTAGAATCACTGTTTGGGTAATTGTAATCATTAACAGTCAATAACATTAGTCATTGCACAGGGATTTTTAAGTTGTTAAAATAGCTAAAACCCAAGAATTTAAAGGTTTTTGTCATCAAAAATAACACCATGTTTGGAGATGGCTTTCTTGGTTCAGCAACATATCAGCCTGACACAAATATGTGTCATTATTGTTGCAACGAATACAAAACAGAAACAAAAAAGTAAAACATGGAAATTTGGGATTTTCCAAAGTAAAATAAATCTCGGGGCCGTGCACAGTCTCTCTGATATATTTCCATTGCAGATTAATGTGTTCATGCCAAATGTAATACATCTGGAATGTAGTTTTGTTACAGTAAAGCATGGTTTCTCATAGGCTAAAATATTCTGTAATTAATCAGAAATTAAACAACTTCTAGATATGTTGGTACTTTCAAGACACTGAAAATAATTCCAGGGTAAAATATTTGCTATTAAATAACAAAAGCTAGTTTTGAATTTAATATTGAAAACACAGTTGAAATAAACTAAAAATAATTTTAGTTTAAAATTACCAACTTGGGGCACCATCCTGATTGTCCAGGAAATGATAATAGCCAACTGGTTTAGTCTCCGTTAATGTTTATGACTACCTGCCTGATAAGGCTGTGGTAATTAAACAATAATTGGTGAAGGAGTGAGCTCATGGTGTTATTTGAACAGCAAGTTACTTTACGTGTTTATGTAATAAGAACAAAGACTTTCCAAAATACAAGACTTTACTAACAAAAGGAATTCAACTTTCCACTCAAAATACTTTAATCAACAAACTCACTAAGCTAGTAAAACACATAACTAAACTAGCAAGTAAAAGAAGAATGAACAATAAAACTACACCACATAGAAGGAAACATCACATTGGCGACGAGGACAAACAACAACAACAGCCCAGTGCTGGGGAAAAAGGAGGCTGGGAGGGGGGCAGAACAACAGTCACAATATGTTTGATATTATTGTTGCAAGGGATACAAAGCAGAAACCAACATATAAAACATGTGAAAATGAATGTTAATGATTTTTTAATTTAGTCTTGAACTAATCTTGTTTCTCAGGCACACATATCATACTGTATCGCTTTGTCCATTATTGGTTTTATTCTTATTTGTTGTTTTTTACTGTTACTGTTTGTATTAGTTTTCATAATTCTTTTCTTTTTTACTCAGTAGTTTAGTTGAATGTTACTTACCTAGTGGTTGAGCTTGTTGATTGAAGTGTTTTAACTGGAATTTGAGGTATTTTTGTCAATGAATTCTTGTATTTTAGAGAGAAGTGGTTTGTGTTTATTCTGTATATGTGAGCAGAGTTTGACTTTTGAGCGTGCAGTTTCATTCCTTCATCCATTGTTCTATAATACCGCACTTCACCAGACAGGTAGTCAAAGAACAATAATTTGACAGAGACAGAGTATTAGTTCCAAATAATCAGGTGGTGCCCAAACTTGTTAAGATTTTAAAAACCAACTTTAATAGTCTTTGACTTTGGCACTTTGTAATAGTTCTTCATAGTGAAACCAAATCTATTGTAGCACAACACACACCAGTCTGAAAAAGGCAGCAAAAGACTTGATATTAAAGTTTAACTTCTGCTCTAGTATCCAAAAACATCCTAAACATCCAACCAGCGTTACATTGGAAAGCTTCATTCATGTGTTAGAATGACTACTTAGTGTTGATTTATCACACAGAATCCTAATAAATACCTTCAAAAAATTGTGGTTGTAATATATTAACTGTATTTTGTGTATATATCAGTATCAAAACTTGAATAATAAATCCACCATTATTTCAGTTACAGTCAGATTATCTGTTCCTTTTACATTCTAAGTAAAAGCCATCAGACCAAGGTATGCATTTTGTATACCATGATAATCTCCTCCCGCTCTATGACTACTGGGACACAACACAGGCTAGATCGACGGGTCAGAGTTTGATGAGGTTATTTTAAAAGGTAAAATATCTGGAGAGAAATAATACAAAAATAAACTAGTTCCCTGAGATTACTTCTCTGCAAAGTTGGATTTCTAGTGGGTAAAATGCTTAAAGAAATTAGATATGACCAAAAACATTGGCACAGTGCTGACAAACCAGAGAATTTGCAAGTGATAAGGATGTGAAACACAAGGTTATAATTGCAATATATTATCTTTATTAACAAAATCTGTTTAATAATAACAACCTTATAAGTTTATTTATTGGAGAAAAACAGATATTACAGAAATAATTAAAGAACAGCTAAATTAAACAGCCAAATTCAAAAATAAGTTTCTTTATTAGTAATAACATTTTTAAATTGTTTTCCAACTAATTTTGGTCTAAGAAAATGTGCATTGCCTTGGCAAAAAATTCAGAGGGCTTCATGTGGAAAAACATTTCCAGAACTGAAGCTTGGAGGTTTTGGTTTTGTTACTTGGTGAAAGATGGTAGGCGTCTACAGGTAAATGTTCTGTCAGGATCCACTCCTCTGGAGGTGAACTGGACAAAGCCTGGTTTATTAAAGCGAATGCGGGAATTTATCCAGGACTGGTAACGGGACACTCTGGTGTAGACCCCAGGCAGATTGGGTTTAGCACAGCCATCGCCAAAGCTAACAACTCCGGACTGGATCCAGCGTGAACGCTGCTTGCTCACCATAGGACCTCCTGAATCACCCTGGAATGACAGAAAGGAAAACTTAGTGGCTCATAATTTCCCATCCAGGATGGGATGAAACAAAGCAGCTTACCTGACAAGAATCTCTGCCTCCTGAAAGAACACCAGCACAAATCATGTTGTCCGTAATTCTTTTACTTCCAACCAAACAGCTGCACTGTCTGTTCCCTATAACAGGTACCTTCACTTCCTGAAGGGTTTTAGGAGGGGGTAGAGGCACTGTGGAGGATGAATTTACTGAGATAAGTCAAAAAAGCAAACAACACACAACCATCACTGTGCCACATTATTTGACATGATTTAATATGAATGCAATGTGGGAAATTGTTCCTTTAATATGACTACAGGATAGAATTTGATGTGTTTTTATTTACTAAAATCTAAAGTAAAGCCAAAATAAAAAATTTGCTGTAGCATAATTATTACCACTTTTAACAATCTTTAAAATGTCACCAAAGCATTTTATTGGTTTTGCTTTACTTTGTTCCTCCCAGAATTCCCTTTTTTCCTGCACTATATTTTATCTATAATTACAAGATGAAATGGAGGTTCATTTTCACTTGACCACTAAAACTCATCCATGCGTTTATCTTTAGTCGGATTGATTACTGCAACAGTATCTTCACAGGTCTGCCAAAAAAGTCAATCAGACAGCTGCAGCTAATCCAGAACGCTGCCGTTCGTGTTCCTCACTAGAACCAGGAAAGTAGAGCACATCACCCCAGTTCTAAAGTCCTTACACTGGCTCCCTGTAGCTCAGAGAATAGACTTCTAAATACTCCTACTGGTTTAAAAATCATTACATGGCTTAGCACCAAAATATGTTGAAGACCTGTTGTCACAGTACCAACCACCAAGACCACTCAGGTCCTCCAACTCTAGCCTACTAAACATCCCTAGACTCAGAACTAAACATGGAGAAGCAGCTTTCAGTTTCTATGCTCCCCTTATCTGGAACAGACTTCCTGACGAGTGTAGAGCTGCTGAAACCCTGAACTGCTTTAAATCGAGACTAAAAACCCATCTGTTTAGAATTGCCTTTGATTAAATGATTGATGTCATATGTATGAAATGTGTTCATGCTCTCTTGCATTATTGATCTTTCTCTTACTTTTGTGTATCATGTGTAATGTGTGTTTCTTTTACTTTTAATTTCCATTGTTTTTTTGTTTTTTAAATCACCAAATCATTTAAAGCACCTTGAATTACCCTGCTGTTGAAAGTGTGCTATACAAATAAAATTGCCTTGCCTTGCCTTGCCTAAATCATAGCCTAAAATCAACCTTCTTCCATCTCAATCTCAATCCCCAGACCCCACATTTGATAGAAAACCTGTGGGGTGAGCTGAGGTGAAGAGAACGTAAGGGAGAGCCAAGGAATCTGGATGAGCCAAAGAGGGATGATCAAAGACCTCTCTATCCGTCTGCCCCAATCTTGTAAAATATATAAGAGGAGACTTGAAGTATGGCCTACAATCAAAATAGGCTTCTACATAGTATTGAGGAGATCCTTTTACAACTAAAAAAAGGTACTCAAAGTAAAGCTTTTACAAAAAAAAAAAAGATTAATTTAAAGGGAGTCAATAAAGATTTGAGTAGCCTTTCAGCTGAAACTCACCTCCTTCTTCTACGTTTCCCCAGCCGGTGACCCAGCTAGCGGTGCCATTGTTGAACACACTGCCACTCGCTGCCAAACACACCGGCCTGATGTAGTTTGTGAACTTCACTGATGAGGAGAGTCTGAGCAGTGCAATGTCATTGTCTAAGGTGCTTTCATTGAACTTGGGGTGTAAAATGATTTTATCAACCTTTCTGGACACTTCGGTTTTCGTGTCTCCACCAATAAGCTTCAACTGCCCAAGAACGACCTCCCACATGGATGGTGTTGTACTATAGAGGAAAAAACATAAAGCATTTCTTTGATTATGGACTTCGATGACTGTTTTACAATTATTTTATATTTTAACGTTTTCTTTAATTTTTAAGCTTAGATTTCCATGAAACACTCCCATTTACTTTACAACCAGAAATATTTGCATGTGTTATATTTGAATATTTTTGCTGCTCTGAGACAAATCATTTTGTGAAATATTTACAAAAGTAACAGTCATTTTTGCACTTACTCAGAGACGCAGTGAGCAGCAGACAGCACCCACTTTTTATTGATCAGGGAGCCTCCACAATAGTGCATGCCAGAAAGCTGCAGATCGACCTGCCAGGGCCAACTTTTGGGTGAGGCATCTTGACCTCCAACTATTTTGAAGTTATGAGCAGCAATGCCACACACTGAAACAGAAAATCAGTTGAGACAATATTTGGATGCAAATGTTCAACAGATTTTATTGTGAAAATTATTTAAAGATTTAAACTTCTACCAACCATTGGGCTGTGCTTTGAATCCTGGAAAAGGTCAAATAATAAATGAAACAGGATAATCAGATCAATTTCTATTTATTTTCTTAAACAAAATGGTGTGCATGTCTGAAATTCTGTCAAAATATACATTATTACTCAATTATAATACAAAGAACATGAATCAAGCTCGATATCTGTCCTAGAAACATATTTTACTATAAAATTGCAAAGAATAGTTTTTATAGTTTCCATTAACAACAAGACAAAGCTCTATGAGAATTACCTTAGTAAAACACAAAGCTAAGTTATCTATTTACTCCACATAGTCTGTATGTTTCCATCACAGAAACAGGCACTTACCTGCAAAGAGAAGGTTTACAAGGGCCAGAACGTGGAACAGTTTCTTCAAAGCCATTGTGGATGTGAAGGCAGAATCTCTGTGTGGACCCCTTTAAATAGTTACTTCCAGCAGTCACCTCCTCCAGTGTTCCTCACCTAAAAATCCCATCGCAGATGAACTGCTCAGCTGCTTCCTCTTTTCAAGAATCTGACTCATTTCTCACCTTTTCTTCAAAGAACTGTCATGACTTGATAGAAAGTTGCTATAAGGATCAAAGATAAACGATTCACACTTTTTAATAGTCTTGCTAAAGCTTTAACAGGCACTGTCCTACATGTATACATTTATGTTGACAAAGAAATCTTAAGTGCTTCACAGAACTTTTCTTTCTGTGTTATTTGATTTTTGTATGTTTAAATATATCTATTTTGAATAAAGGAAAATCAATAAAGAACTTTAGCATGTTTTGCCTCATCTGGGGCTTCAAGATCTAGAAGCATATTACATTTATTTATAAAAAAATACTGTGACATACATTTATATAACTAAAACAGCTTTAAAACTCATCCATATTTTTTTTCTGATCTATTTGAACTGATTAAGATTCCCAAAACTGTGTAGCCTATATTTGTTTAATAGCAGAGAAAATGATTTAATATTCTATTCAAAGTCAGAAGTTTACATACTAAGATATATATGTCTTTCAAGAATTTTGGGATGCCCAGATGATGATGTTGTGACTTTGTATGCTTCTGACAGGTTAATTTATGTGTGCTTTAATTTGATGCACACCTGTGGATGTATTTCAGGGCAATGCCTAAACAAGCTGCTTCCTTGTGATATATCATATAGATCTTACAGCAAGATATGAAAGCATTTTGGTGCAAATTAACACAAGAAAGACCTTTCAAAGAATCTGGTTTGAATATGATCATTATCCACAAATCTTCTTTGTTATTTCTAAAGAAAGAAGAGATCAGAAATATCACCCAACAACAAAGATGGCAATGAGCAATTCAGTTCACAGACAGAGTACTCCTACGTCTTACTTCCTGGAGTGACCCTGACTCATTTGTTGAACATATGATTGATTGTCATTACCATTACTCAGTTCTATGTAGACAAGCTAAACATATCATTTAATCTGATACAATGTTTGTGTCCAAAAATAGGCATAGATATTTCATTTAAAATTATAACTCTATTCTGATCGTGAATACAGAGAAATGACTAATTTCCTGAAATTAGGAATGCTTCTTTAAAAGTTAATTAAATGAAAAGATGCATCAGCAATGAGATCTCCACCAGAAAACTGATGATCAGTGGTACAGCTTCTGCCAAGGGTGACAAAATTTAAGGGGTGATACCATGCAATAAATAAATAAATGCAATATAGCAAGTTTTCTATTGCTTATTTACATATCCAGTCAATGGGAATGGCTGCACACCTGTGGTGTGTACCATAAGCACTGTGAGAAAATACAGCAAAGTACACCATAGGTGGCTGATGACGTTCATTTTCACTTTGCAGCTTATGATTTTGTGCTAAATTAAAACGTAAATCTTTCTTTCGTTGATTCTGGATATTGAAGTTCTACTTAATTTTAGCTTTTTGATTGTATCTCACTTGTTGTCAGACTGCAGACTCTGGACTTAATTATCAGCAAAGGTTTAAATATTTCTGACATCTCTGTAATTAATATTGCATTATCTGACCATTTCTGTGTTTTCTTTCAAAGTACCATCTCTGCTAAATTACCCAGCCACAGTAAGACCACTATAAAAAAGCGTTTTCTAGGGGACAGTTCAGTAGAAACCTTTAAACGTATTTATCCTTCCACCACATCCCCCTCATCTCCCAACTCAAACTCAGTAAATAAGTTGGTAGATAATTTCCTTGCGAAAATCTCAGACATCATGGATTCCATTGCTCCAACTAAAGTGAAAGTAGTCTCAGGTAGAAAGAAGTCTCCGTGGACAAGTAATCCACTGGTACGTAGTGAAAAAAGAGAGTGTCGACGAGCCGAGAGAAAATGGCGGAAAACTCGACTCCAGGTTCACTGTGAGATCTACAAAGAGAGACTGAATAGATATCAGCTAACTATAAAAGATGCTAGGGAATCGTTCTTTTCTGAAATCATCAACAGAAACATTAATAACGCACGGACTCTATTTGCAACAGTGGAAAGACTAACTAATCCTTTAGTGACAGTAGCCCCAGAACTAAACTCTACCAGGGCCTGCAATGAATTTGCCAGCTTTTTCACTGAAAAGATTCTAACAATTAGACGGTCAATCTGTACCTCAATATCGAACCCACAACCAGTGCCATCCCCAATCAACAACAATGTAGAGAAAATGTCTGAATTCCACGAATTAAACCAGAACAGCCTTGAAAAAATCATTATCCAATTAAGCTCCTCCTCCTGCTGTCTTGATATCCTACCCACAGCTTTTCTAAAGAAAGTTCTTCCTGTTATTGGTTCTGATCTTGTTCAAATAGTGAACTCATCACTGCTATCAGGTGTCTTCCCTCAGGCTTTAAAAACAGCAGTTATTAAACCACTGCTAAAGAAGAAAAATCTGGACAACACGTTAATGCAGAACTACAGGCCAATCTCTAATCTTCCATTTATCAGTAAGATTATTGAAAAAGCTGTTTCAGCAGTTAAATGGCTTCATAACAACGACAAACCGTTTTGATGCTTTTCAGTCTGGTTTCCGCGCTCACCACAGCACAGAGACTGTCCTCGTCAAAGTATTTAATGACATCCGCATAAATACAGACTGTGGAAGAACCACAGTGCTGGTTCTGTTGGACCTCAGTCCAGCATTTGACACTGTTGATCATGATATTTTATTGGAACGACTGGAGAGCTGGGTCGGACTCTCTGGTACAGTACTTGGCTGGTTCGAGTCTTACCTAAAGAACAGGGACTTCTATGTTTCAATAGGAAACTTTTCATCAGAACGAACAGAAATCACATGTGGGGTGCCCCAGGGCTCCATCCTGGGGCCCCTCTTATTTAATATCTACATGCTCCCACTAGGCAAGATTATAGCGACCAATAACATTAGCTACCATAACTACGCGGATGACACTCAGCTCTACATTACAATGTCACCAGGTGACTCTGAACCCATTCAAACCCTAAATCAATGCATTGACCAAATAAATGGATGGATGTGCCATAACTTTCTCCAGCTGAATAGAAACAAAACTGAAGTGATTATTTTTGGACCCAAGGAGGAACGATCAAGAGTCAGCACACAGCTTCAATTAATACAGCTAGAAACTACTGATCAGGCTCGAAACCTAGGTGTAGTAATGGACTCAGACCTGAACCTCCAGGGTCACATAAAGGCAATAACAAGGTCAGCGTTCTATCACCTGAAGAACATTTCTAGGATTAAAGGACTGATTTTGCAACACGACCTAGAAAAACTCATCCATGCGTTTATCTTTAGTCGGATTGATTACTGCAACAGCATCTTGACAGGTCTGCCTAAAAAGTCAATCAGACAGCTGCAGCTGATCCAGAACGCTGCTGCTCGCGTCCTCACTAGAACCAGGAAAGTAGAGCACATCACCCCAGTTCTAAAGTCCTTACACTGGCTCCCTGTAGCTCAGAGAATAGACTTTAAAATACTTTTACTAGTTTATAAATCATTACATGGCTTAGCACCAAAATATGTTGAAGACCTGTTGTCATGGTACCAACCACCAAGACCACTCAGGTCCTCCAACTCTAGCCTACTAAACATCCCTAGACTCAGAACTAAACATGGAGAAGCAGCTTTCAGTTTCTATGCTCCCCTTATCTGGAACAGACTTCCTGAGGAGTGTAGAGCTGCTGAAACTCTGAACTGCTTTAAATTGAGACTAAAAACCCATCTGTTTAGAATTGCCTTTGAGTAAATGCTTGATGTTATATGTATGAAATGTGTTCATGCTCTCTTGCTTTTTTTTATTTTTCTCTTGCTTTATTGTGTATCATGTATAATGTGTGTTTCTTTTAAATCACCAAATCATGTAAAGCACCTTGAATTGCCCTGCTGTTGAAAGTGTGCTATACAAATAAAATTGCCTTGCCTTGCTTTATAAATAATATCATATAGAGATCGAAGAGCTCTCATAACTAAGAGACTTGGAGACATAAAGGCCAAACTACATTTCGTCCAGTGGACTATGTGTAGGTCATTGAAGATTACTATAATATCGGTTGTCAAAGTGCAAACGTAAGACTTTCAAGTTCTGAGGGAAGGGAGGTACTGTTGCAACCAAATATGTAGATGCAGACAGCTTGTTTTAGTATCTGAAAAGTTAAGTATGTAAAAAATGACCAGAAATATCACAAACAGCACCAAAGAAAGTAATTTTTTTTTTTTTGAATATTTCAGTTTAATCTAGAAACATTAATGAGCTTGACAGTGGCACAGTTGGTAGCAAAGTTGTCTTGCAGCAAGAAGGTCCTGGGTTTGAATCCCGGCATGGGGTCTTTCGGGATGGAGTTTACCCGTTCTCCCTGTGCATGTGTCAGTTCTCTCTGTTTACCCCGGCTTCCTCCCACAGTCCGAAAACATGACTATTAATTTAGTTAGCCTCTTCAAACTGTGTGAGTGTGTGCATGTTGCTTGTCCTGTGCGTCTCTGTGTTGCCCTGCAATGGACTGGTGACCCGTCCAGGATGTCCCCGGTCCAGGGTGTCCCCCACCTCCTGCCCAATGACCGATGGAGATGAGGACATGCCCAAACTGCACTGGTACAGATGGATAATTAATGCTGAAGAATATCAAGATTTTGGAAATTGGTCATCATATCATTAAAAAAAGACCTTGATTATTTTAACAATACTATGCAAAACCCCTTCAGAAAGCTAAACTGGACCACCTGTTCTGTTTACCTTTTTGATAACTGGGTAGTTCCAGACCTGGAAAGTACAAGAGTTTACCAGGAAGATGATGACACTAAAATTAACCTAAAATGTGTTTATGACTTTGGACTTTGAACATGTCATCAGAATAAGTCAGATTTTCATGAAGCCGCAGCATTAAATGGAAGTATGGTGGAAGTAAGCTGGGGTGATGGGGGGTGGATTACAAAAGAAAAAAGAAACAGGGGAGTACCTGTGACTTAACATCCAATTATTCACCTTATGTTTGAGTACATCTTAGACTCACCACATGTAGGATTGTTATAGATAAATAAAGATAAGCCTTGTATGTCAATGCACCTACTGTTCTAAAATAATTTATTCAGTCATGTTTTATCGAAGTTAACAAAGTTTGATGTCAGACCAAGATAATCTGAGTAAATATAGAATATGAACTGATAAGTTTATCAATTAAAGGGAACATATAAGTAACTCCTTTTTAAATCATATACAGTGGCTTGCAAAAGTATTCGACCCCTTGAACTTTTCCACATTTTGTCACATTACAGCCACAAACATGAATAAATTTTATTAGAATTCCGGGTGAAAGACCAATACAAAGTGGTGTACACGTGAGAAGTGGAACGAAAATCATACATGATTCCAAACATTTTTTACAAATAAATAACTGAAAAGTGGGGTGTGCGTAATTATTCAGCCCCCTGAGTCAATACTTTGTAGAAACACCTTTTGCTGCAATTACAGCTGCCAGTCTTTTAGGGTATGTCTCTACCAGCTTTGCACATCTAAAGACTGAAATTCTTGCCCATTCTTCTTTGCAAAACAGCTCCAGCTCAGTCAGATTAGATGGACAGCGTTTGTGAACAGCAGTTTTCAGATCTTGCCACAGATTCTCGATTGGATTTAGATCTGGACTTTGACTGGGCCATTCTAACACATGGATATGTTTTGTTTTAAACCATTCCATTGTTGCCCTGGTTTTATGTTTAGGGTTGTTGTCCTGCTGGAAGGTGAACCTCCGCCCCAGTCTCAAGTCTTTTGCAGACTCCAAGAGGTTTTCTTCCAAGATTGCCCTGTATTTGGCTCCATCCATCTTCCCATCAACTCTGACCAGCTTCCCTGTCCCTGCTGAAGAGAAGCAGCCCCAGAGCATGATGCTGCCACCACCATATTTGACAGTGGGGATGGTGTGTTCAGAGTGATGTGCAGTGTTAGTTTTCCGCCACACATAGCGTTTTGCATTTTGGTCTCATCTGACCAGAGCACCTTCTTCCACATGTTTGCTGTTTCCCCCACATGGCTTGTGGCAAACTGCAAACGGGACTTCTTATGGTTTTCCTTTAACAATGGCTTTCTTCTTGGCACTCTTCCATAATGGCAGTGCACCACTAATAGTTGTCCTATAGACAGATTCCCCCACCTGAGCTGTAGATCTCTGCAGCTCGTCCAGAGTCACCATGGGCCTCTTGGCTGCATTTCTGATCAGCGCTCTCCTTGTTCGGCCTGTGAGTTTAGGTGGACGGCCTTGTCTTGGTAGGTTTACAGTTGTGCCATACTCCTTCCATTTCTGAATGATCGCTTGAACAGCGCTCCGTGGGATGTTCAAGGCTTGGGAAATCTTTTTGTAGCCTAAGCCTGCTTTAAATTTCTCAATAACTTTATCCCTGACCTGTCTGGTGTGTTCTTTGGACTTCATGGTGTTGTTGCTCCCAACATTCTCTTAGACAACCTCTGAGGCCGTCACAGGGCAGCTGTATTTGTACTGACATTAGATTACACACAGGTGCACTCTATTTAGTCATTAGCACTCATCAGACAATGTCTATGGGCAACTGACTGCACTCAGAGCAAAGGGGGCTGAATAATTACGCACACCCCACTTTCAGTTATTTATTTGTAAAAAATGTTTGGAATCATGTATGATTTTCGTTCCACTTCTCACGTTTACACCACTTTGTTTTGGTCTTTCACCCGGAATTCTAATAAAATTTATTCATGTTTGTGGCTGTAATGTGACAAAATGTGGAAAAGTTCAAGGGGCCGAATACTTTTGCAAGCCACTGTATCAGCTGTGATAAACCACATTATTTAGTTCAATTTCACTAGCCACACCCAGGCCAAATTAGACCTGCAGAATTCACTTAGACAGAATCTGACAACACGAAGTAGGCCAAAAGATCTCAAAAAGCAACACACCATACCCCAGTAAAAATACATGAAATGTAAGAGTTTTCAGCTAGGTCAAGGTCAAGGTCAAATGTATTTATATAGCACATTTTCAACAGTGACACTTCCCAAAGTGCTTTACAAAAATGACACAATGTAATGAGAAATCAACAGTGAAGGTAATGTAAATAAAAGAACAACCATAAGAAAAGCAATAAAATCAAAGGTATACTAAAAAAATTAAATAAATAAAATAAAAATAAAGGTTTCAAAAAACAGATCTGATTAAAAGCCAAATCATAAAAATGTGTATTCAATAAAGTTTTAAAAGAAGCCAAGGACTTAGCAGACCGAATATTAAAAGGAAGATTGTTCCAGAGTTTGGGAGCTACCACTGAAAAAGCTCTGTCACCACGGGACTTGAATTTTGTTTTCGGCACCACTAAAAACACCTGCGAGCTGGACCGCAGGGTTCTGGCTGGTGTTTGATACAAAAGAAGGTCTGACAGATAGGAGGGGGCTAGGCCGTTAAGACACTTAAAAGCAAACAACAGGACCTTAAACTGGATCCTGAAAGAGACAGGAAGCCAATTAAGCGACTTTAGCACTGGGGTATGTTCGGTTCGTTCAGTAGCTGTAAACAGACGGGCAGCTGCGTTCTGAACCAGCTGAAGATGACCCAACATTGACGATTCCAGTCCAATGTACAGTGCATTGCAATAGTCCAACCTACAGGTAACGAACAGATGGATGACCTGCTCGAAAGTACTGTCTGGAGGGTATGGTTTCACCTTCGCCAAAACACTAAGATGGAAAAAGCCTGATTGGACAACAGCACTAACTTGCCTGGTTAGCTTTAAGGAGCCATCAATAAAAAAAACAAGACTTTTTACAGTTGCTTTATTGTAGGTAGACAATGTGCCTAGAAGGGAACTGAGGATAGCATTAGATGTGGGATTCCCAAAAAAGACCATTTCTGTTTTATCTTCATTAAGTTTGAGAAAGTTTAGAGCCAACCAGGATTTAACATCCTCTAGGGATTTTAATAAAGATTTGACCGGATCTATTCCTGCTTTCAAATGCAAGTAGATTTGAAGGTCATCCGCAAAAGTTTGGAATGAAATATTATACTTGCGAAAAATAGACTCAAGGGGTAATAGGTATAGCGCAAACAGAAATGGAACCATGGGGCACGCCGCATTTGAGTGGGACGCTTTCCGATTTAAAAGGACCCAGAGTCACATAGAACGCCCTTTCAAGCAGGTATGATCGAAACCATTTGAGGGCTGTGCCCTTCAGCCCAACACAACACTCCAACCAGGATATAAGAATACCATGATAGACAGTGTCAAACGCAGCCGTGAAGTCCAACAGCAGAAGGGCAGCAGTGTTGCCAGAATCAATGGTTAAAAATAAATCATTCAACATTTTTAACAAAGCTGTCTCAGTACTGTGCCGAGATGTAAACCCAGACTGAAACTTCTCAGCAATATCATTAGAATCAAGGTGAGCTACGGATATTTTAAAGAGATTGCTGTTTGGGGGCCTGTCCTGGTTGTGTATCAGACAGGCACCAGACCCCCTGCAATCCCAAAGGAGACTATGTTGTAGGTTTTCTGCTGTGCTGGGAATCATTGTGTTCTTCCTTGATGTGATTTGAACCAAGCTTCAGATGACAAACACTGACTCGTGTGTGGCTACTGAGTTCTTGGGTATACAGAGGAGTTTGAGGCATCTTGCTCTAACTGCCGCATAACAAACCCAGATCATCACCTCTCCCACACTGTTTGACAGTTGGTATGATACCGTGTGTCATGGCCAAACACCTCGACTCTGGTCTTATCTGTCAACAGGCAATTGTTTTAGAAGTATTGTGGCTCATTCAGTACATTGAAAACCGAAGTAGACTTGAGAGAAAAAGCCATACCTGTTTAATATTTTTTTATTGCACTGTCATAAACAGGCTTCATGGTGCTTCAGTAGTGAGCATTGTTGCCTTGCGGCAAGAATGTTTTGGGTTTTAATTCGCCTATTTCTGCATAGAGTTTGTACACTCTCTACAGTTTCTCCAACTTCCTCCTACGGTCCTAAAAATATTCATGTTGAGTTAACTGGTCTCTCTAAATTGCCTTTAGGTGTGAGTGTGTTTGTGAATAGCCTTTTGTCCTGCTTATTTGATTGGACGGTTGACCTCTCTGTTGGAGATAGGAAACTTATTGGGAGCTCTTCAGTTTTTTGCAATTTTAATAAACATTACACAACCCAGCCTTGGAGTGAAATTCCTGGGAGGTTTACACCTTGATTTGAAGCTACATTAAATTGATTCAGTTAGTGAGTAATCTTTCTCACTACTGAGTGATTAACTTAAAATTGTACGTAGATTGCCTTCTAACCCTTCCTGGATTAGTAAGAAAACAGTTGCCTCTCTAAGGTTATTGCTGATGTCATTCCTTCCTGGCATTGTGTCAACACAGACCTTTAAAGCCCCGACCAAACCATTAAAACAGCTGCTTTTATAACGGTTATAGAGGTTTTATGGAAAAACATCTATTATCCCAGTGCATTTGATCAGCACCACAAAGCTACTACTATCAGTCTTAAATCCTACAAAAACATCAACGGTGTACTTAGTTTTTCACAAAGGGCTTTAGTATTTTGGTGTCAAATCAATGGTGAATTTGTGTACACTTGGAGTTAGATCATTTTAAAACCCGGAGAAGACATAATGATTATTATTATGTCCCTATAAATAAAAGCAAGAATTGCAAGAAACTGTACTTTTGTTTGACCATGATTGCATATACTCAGCTAAGGAGCTTCAGCTTTCTATTTTCTTTACATACTATCTCTATTTGGATCCAAATCTCTTTTTTTTATATTGCATGGAATCCTAGTTTGTCTGCAAACCAAAGACTAAATTCAGCTGCTAAGACACATTTATCCACTCAAATGACTGTCTTACTGCGTCCCACCTCAGCCCCAATGGCGTGCTGCAAGAGACCCCGGTTATACAGAGTTAAACAACCCAACCATGTCATAAAGGGAAAGTTATTTTGTCTTTGCCATCAGAACATCATGACAATGTGATTACCTGGCAGACAATGACAATGAAGCCACATTTTTGCACATTTTTGGCTTTTTAAAGGCGCATTGTCTTAAACTTTTGATCAGCTGTAAAACAGCCTGCTTCAGTTTATGTATTGTTTTCAATAAATTGCATGCTCAAATAATGTTCTGTATCACTCCCATTTTTTCTTGTTGCATATTGAAGCTCTGCTTGGAACATTGTTAAGATCTGACCATGCAAAATATGATTTCTTTCCCATTTTCCAAGCGGTCTTAAACTTTTGATCAGTACTGTATTGTGTCAGTCATACATGTATTTTATTTCCAAGTCATATTAAAAGAAAGTAAGCATATAGATCCAATGTTTGTATGAGTTATGAGTACTGACTACAAAAAATAAAACAATATGCCAAAAAATAGATTCGTTTTTGTTAACCTGGTTAAAACAAAAAAAGGAATCAGAGTTTTGCATAACGTTGATCTGTAAATCACAGTTTATCCAAAATATAAAAAGGGTCTCACACTTTTAATTAAATAATTTTCATTAATCCAATAGTAAGTTGTGTATGTGTAATATAATTACCTGTTTAAATATAAAGGTGTCCATTTAGAAAAGCAATTTTTGTAGCTAGTAATTATATAATTTATCACTTATAACTCAAATCAAACGTTGTTAGCCTGCTTTAAAGACACTGAACAAAAAGCTAGTATTCGTCTCCCTCTGCTGGTAAAATTGAGTAATTGCGTGTGGGATCCTACGTGTCCTAAAAGTAAAATCATACAAAACTAAAAATGTTTTAAAACACAGAAATTGGAAAAAATGTACATAGATTGTTTTTGACGTTTATTACTAAAATGATCAGATTATATAAAAATAACAAGAAGCCAGTTTGGCCTAAAACAAAAATTTAACTTTGTCTTTTACATTTCCTATCCAGTCTTTTCCTTCATTCCTTCGATTGCTGTCTTTCTCTTCAGGTTGGTGTAGAGCAGAGCAAAATTAATGATATACGTTGAGACACACACCATGCAGAAGTCTCCCAGAACAAAGGCGAGAATAGATGCGAGATAAAGCGAGCCCGCCACGGAAACCCAGGAGGAGATGACCAAGGCCAATGCTGCCTTTTTAGACAAAGACAATCCTGCAATACAGATAGATGAATTTTACCCTTCAGTTTATATACAAAGATCAACCCCTATAATCTCACATGCAGGCCGAGCTATAATAAACAGGACTTTCAGCCTGAAATCCCTGCTCTATAATTTGCAAAAACAATGGGAGACTTACCAAGGCCCATCTGCAGAGTGTAAAATAGGATGCCAAGGATGCTGTTGGGCTGGTTAAGAACGCTGTCTTTCGCCACAAAGAGCTGGACCAAACCAAAACCACGACCCCATCTGCCAAAAATAAAGTGGCAAGGCAATGCATTCTTAAAGATATAATAAAGTGTGCTTCATTACTGTGTCTTACAGAAGTATCTGTGTTCTTCTTTTGCAGTTTGTCACGTTACAATCACACATTTCAATGTATTGTTCTGGGATGATTGCTAAGTGGAAAGACATGTGCATGTGTTATCAGCCCCCTTTGCTCTGATACCTCTAAATAAAACCTAGTGCAACTATTTGTCTTTACTTAAATAGTAAATAGAGTCAACCTGAGATTGGCTTTTCAAAAGACACACCATAGCAGCATATCAGAGTAATAATGCAGCCACAGTGTGTCCTTTGAATGCGCCGTGGCGGGATGTGGCAAGAATATTGCACCATTCGTGCCGCCAAGCTTGATAGTAATATCCCCGCAACGCCAGACTTGACCACTTATGAACGACCAAAGGCTCTCTGATGCCGCCTCTGCTTTGCGGCAAAGTGGCAGCATTGGTTTTTGAAACAGGCTTAAGGTAATCTCAGTATAAATTAAGCTGTTCTGTTTCTGGCCTCAGAGGGTCCTCTAGAGAACATTAGTCAATAACCAGCATCATGAAGATAAAAGAAACATATCAGACAGTTCAGAGATAATTTAAGGAGACA
>OY747721.1:6305648-6703148 GCA_963556495.2 Valencia hispanica | reverse complement strand
AGACCCTAACCCCTGAGCACACGCGCTACTTTCTCTACCAGCTCCTTCGTGGCCTTAAGTACGTGCACTCCGCCAACGTCATCCACCGGGACCTCAAACCCTCCAACCTGCTGGTGAACGAGAACTGTGAACTAAAAATTGGGGACTTTGGCATGGCGAGGGGTCTGAGCTCCCACCCAGAAGAGTCGTACTCCTTTATGACTGAGTACGTGGCAACCCGATGGTACCGCGCTCCTGAGCTCCTGCTGTCTCTCAATCATTACAGTTTAGCAATTGACATGTGGTCTGTGGGCTGCATCTTTGCCGAGATGTTGGGGCGCAAGCAACTTTTCCCTGGGAAGCACTTTGTCCACCAGCTGCAGCTCATTCTGAGCGTGTTAGGGACTCCTCCTGAGGGGTTAATCGGAGCTAGCAGGGCTGACAGGGTGCGCTCGTATGTTCAGAGTCTCCCATCCCGGACACCCGTGCCTTTGGCCAAACTTTACCCACAAGCTGAAAACTCGGCTTTAGACCTCCTGCAGGCCATGCTGCAGTTTGATCCCCGTGAACGCATCAGCGTGACGGAGGCGCTGGAGCATCCATACCTGTCCAAGTACCACGACCCAGACGATGAGCCAACCTGCGTGCCAGCTTTTGACTTTGAGTTCGATAAGCTTTCAATGAGCAAGGAACAAATTAAAGAGGCTATTTTGATGGAAATTCAAGACTTTCACAAAAAGAAACTGAATGCTCGTCCAAGACTGCAGTTCAGCCCTCTGCCGAGGGTTAACAGTGGAACCGCAGCACAAAGCAGCAACCAGCCAGCAACTGTTGACCTGACCAAGCAAACAATTGTCGCCATGGCACAGCACCTTGGAGCAAAACAGATTCAGCAACAGCAAATGACAGAAGTGAAGTCCCAGAAGCAACAAAACAACCCACCAGCAGATGTAAACCAAGCATTTACGAACCAGGTTGACCTTGTCCCGCCTCATGTGCCCCATCATTTACCCCTCTTCAGTAAAAGTGAAAGCGGTCCAGTCGACGTGGACATGCCTAGTGCCAACTCTGACAGCGGTCAGCCAGAGACGATCGATCTAACCACACCAGTGTCCACTCAGGACGCGCCATCAGAAGCAATGAGAGATGGTGAGGCACAGGAGGGAATACCAACCATCCAGAGCCAGCCAATGGAGCCCACCCCCATTCCCACATCACAAGCACAAAACATGACCCCTCTACCGACCACTGTGCCTTCCCTTTCTCTATCGGCAGCACAAGCCCAGTCTCTTTCTCAGTCTCTTTCGCACTCGCTGTCCAAGAATGCAAGGCCTCCTCCACGCGCTGCAGAGGGAACCAGAAAGGAAGGCACCATTTCTGAAGATACCAAAGCTGCCCTAAAAGCAGCTCTGTTAAAATCAGCTTTGAGAAACAAAGCCAGGGGTAAGTATATCATATCTGCAGTGCATTGCAGAAGTATTTGTACAACTTAAGGTTTAGCAAATTTTTGTCACCTTACAACCACAAACCGTGAAGTATTTTATTGGGATTTCATGTGATACGCCAACACAAAGTAGCGCATAACTGTAAAGTGGAAAGAAAACTATATATGGTTTTCAAATAGAAACACGAAAGGTGTGTGCATTTCTATTCAGCCCCAGTAAGTCTGTACAGTTTGGTGCAGTTTGGGCAGGTGCCCATCTCCAGCATTTATCGGGCGTGAGGCCGGGTACGCCCTGGTCAGGTCGCCAGTCCATCACAGGACCACATAGAGACACACAGGTCAAGGGCAATTTAGAGAGACTAGTCAACCTAACAGTCATGTTTTAGGACTGTGGGAGGAAGCCGGAGTACCCGGAGAGAACACACGCACATGCAAGGCAAGCTCCATGCAGAAAGACACCAGGCCGGGAATCAAACCCAGGACCTTCTTGCTGCAAGGCAGCCTTTCTACCAACTGCGGATGCATGCAGCCATGATGCCAATCGGGTATTTTTTTCAATGAAGTAACTTATTTTATCAATAGGTTGCATACCTTTTGCATGTCTTTTGATATAAATTGAATGTTGGATTGAAGGAAATATATTAAACCTAAAAATAAAATTGTTCTTTAATTTGAACAATTTAAAACACATTTCCTATTATAGCTTGTTTTATTGTCATGTTAAGAGGTTTTATGACTCTAAACAAATTTTGCTCTTAGGGCCGTAAAGGTTGCTGACCCCAAGTTTAGGTGGATGTCCATGTCTTGGTAGGTTAGCTCTACCTCACTCTTTCCATGTTCAAAGCTTGGGTTATTGTTGTAGGACCCAACCCTGCTTTAAAATTCTCCAAAACCTCCCTGAATTGTCTGCTGGGTTCCCTGGTCTCCATGATGCCCTTTGTTCTCCAAAGAACCTTTGAGGCCTTCACAGAACTGGGTTTACACCAAGGTTAGATTACACCAGTGTTTCTCAAACTATGGGCCGAGCCCCACTAGTGGGGCGCAGAGGTATTGCAGGTGGGGCGTGACATCAACGGGATTTAAATAGTTTCCCCCCCCAGATTCTGTCGTTATGAATGTTTCACTGCACTGTAAATTAAATCAACCAGCTCCCCCCTCTCACAAAATTAAACACACTCAAATAAATTAGCAATTGTGATCATCATTGTAAACAGAACCGGGACCTGGAACATCGGGCTGGGAGTTTGACGTCGGAATAAATCGCAGCAGAACAAAACAAGCTGAAGTAGCCGCATTATCAGAGATTCCATCTACAAAATGGACAAATATCTAAAAAGATCTGGGAATGTTTCAGAGTCAAAGAAGTCACACGGTCAACCACGGAGGAAATACAGGGATGAGTGTCTTGCTCTTTATTTATTTTATTTTATTTTGTATTTTTGAAAGCTTTGTATATGTGATAAAACTACAACTTTTATTTTCTCCAACTGTGAGCCGAAGTTCTACATGTAGCAACTACTGACAGCATATATTTCTGAGCCGGTTTTATAACAGTGTGCAACCCCTTTTTCCAACTAATTTATACCCTTAGTAAACTTGTAGACTAACTCGGCTATTTAAATAAATAAAATACTTTAAAAATCAGACGTGTTCACCATTCTGTTGGGGCGATAAAAGCATGGGGGGCTTGTGGATGCTCCTTTGTCCAAAGTGGGGAATGATAAAAAAAAGTTTGAGAAACACTGGATCAAAGGTGGACTCAGTTTACTAATTGGGAGACTTCTGAAGGCAAGTGGTTACATTCAGTCAGGGTTTATATGCAGTAAGAGAGAACTGAATTATTGCCTTAGTCTGACCAACTCTGAACTTTTGAAATGTATGTATACATCTTAGTCTGGCTGAAGTTGAACCGAACTGGCCTACTCCTAATCGATCTAACACACCCAGATGAAGCGGTTAGAAAGCCAAATTTTATTGCATGTAAACAACATCCAACCTTAGTCAAGCTATTAATTTCAATTGATGCCCCCCGTCCAACAGGGCATTGCAGCCAAGCAGGATACCAGACCAGGTATATCTTCTATGGAGAGAAAAACACTGAGAGAAAACAAAGTTAACAGTCGAAATAACAGAATGTACTGTAATACAACTGGAGAGTAGTAGGAGAAAAGGAAGTACCAGAGTGAAGAAAATTGGTAAGTCTGTCCTCCAGCAGTCTAAGCCTATAGCAGCATAACTACAGAGATAGCTCAGGATGACCTTAGCCACTCTAACTATAAGCTTAATCAAAAAGGAAAGTTTTAAGCCTGGCCTTAAAAGTAAACAGAGTGTCTGCCTCATGGACTAAAGCTGGGAGCTGGTTCCACAGGAGAGGAGCCTGATAACTAAAAGATCTGCCTCCCATTCTACTTTAAGAAATCCTAGAAACTACAAGTAAACCTGCAGTCTGAGAGCGAAGGGCTCTGTTAGGAACATATGGAACAATTAGATCTCTGATGTATGATGGGGCTTTATTATCAAGGGCTTTATATGTAAGGAGGATGATCTTAAATTCTATTCTGGATTTAACGGGGAGCCAATGAAGGGAAGCTAAAACAGGAGAAATGTAATCTCTCTTTTTAATATTCATCAGAACTCTTGCTGCCGCATTTTGGATCAACTGAAGGCTTTTAATGGCATTTTGTGGACTTCCTGATAGTAAAGAATTACAGTAGTCCATCGTTGAGGTAACAAATGCATGGACTAGTTTCTCAGCATCACTCCTGGACAGCATGTTTCTAATTTTAGCAATATTCCAGAGGTGAAAGAAACAAATCCTAGAAACCTGTTTAATATGGGATTTAAATGTCAAGTCTCGGTCAAAAATAACGCCGATGTTCTTTACGTTATTACTGGGGGCCAATTTAATGCCATCCAGATGAAGTGATTGACTAATCAGTTTCTGTTTAAAAACTTCTGGTCCAAAGACAGCAACTTCTGTCTTGTCATAATTTAAAAGCAAATAAGTTTAGGGTCATCCATGTTTTTATGTCTTCCAGACATGCCTGTAATCTACCTAACTGACTGGGTTCATCAGGATTTATGGATAAATATAGTTGTGTATCATCGGCATAGCTGTGGAAATTTATCCCATGCTGTCTAATGATTCTACCAATTGGAAGCATATATATGGTGAACAGAATTGGTCCAAGGACAGAACCCTGTGGAACTCCACAAGTAACCCTTGAGAGTGAGGAAGATTTATCATTTAGATGAACAAACTGGAATCTATCAGACAAATATGATTTAAACCAGCCTAGTGCTGTTCCTTTGATCCCTGCAACATGTTCAAGCCTTTCAAAGAGAATATTATGATCGACTGTGTCAAAAGCAGCACTGAGATCTAACAAAACCAGAACAGACACAAGTCCATTATCTGAGGCCATGAGAATGTCATCAGTAACCTTCACCAGTGCTGTTTCAGTGCTATGATGAGCTCTAAAACCTGACTGAAACTCTTCAAACAGCTCGTTACTGTTTAGATGCTCACAGACTTGATTAGCAACAATTTTCTCAAGGACTTTGGATAAGAAAGGAAGGTTAGATATAGGTCTGTAATTCACTAAGTCATCTTGATCAAGGGAAGGTTTCTTGAGTAAAGGTTTAATTACAGCTATTTTAAATTCCTGTGGTACGTATCCGTTTACTAAGGATAGATTCATCATATCCAAAATGGGGCCAGGAACCAAATGCAACACTTCTTTAAATAATTTGGTTGGAATTGGGTCCAACATACAAGTTGAAGGTTTAGATGAGGCTAATATTTTTGATAATTCTGAAAGCTCGACTGAATCAAAACAGCCTAAGCACAACTGAGGTTCTACAGTTCTTTCCGATACTGCCTCATTTACTGAGGAAGAAGTAATCATGTTTGGGAGGATGCCAATGATTTTATTTTTAATAGAATTAATTTTATTTATGAAGAATCCCATAAAATCATCACTGCTAAGAGCTGGGGGAATAGTTTGCTCAACAGAGCTATGACTGTGTGTAAGTTTGGCAACTGTACTAAAAAGAAACCTAGGTTTGTTTTTATTCGCCTCTATTAATGATGAAAAATATGCTGTTCTAGCTTGTCGAAGGGTCTTTTTATACAGCAGTAGACTGTTATTCCAGGTTAAATAGGAATCCTCTAGGTGTGTAGAGCGCCATTTTCTCTCCAACTTCCTAGTATTCTGCTTTAAAGTATGCAACTCGGCGTTAAACTAAGGAGTCAGCCTCCTATGGCTAGCCACTTTCTTTTTTAAGGGGGATACACTATCTAATGCCAAACGCAATGAGGACACAACTCTGTGAACCAGATCATCAATTTCTGAAGGGTTAGAGATAGAATTGCTGCCATCCACTGTGTTACCCTGAGACACTGAGGAAAGTAAGAATGGAACAGATTCTTTAAAAATTGTTACAGCATTGTCTGATAAAGTTCTACTATAATGAAATTTTCTTTCAGATTTAAGATGGTCAGTTAAAGTAAATTCAAAAGTTATCAAAAAGTGGTCAGACCGAACCGGGTTATGTGGGTGGACTGTTATTTCCTCACACTCAATACCGTATGTCAGTACAAGGTCCAAAGTGTGTTTACCCGAGTGGGTCGATCCCTGTACTTTTTGAGTAAAGCCAATTGAGTCTAAAATAACATTAAAGGCTGCATTTAGGCTATCACTTTCAGTATCCACATGAATATTGAATTCCCCCACTATAATAACCCTATAAGTATTTAATTCTGAATCAGATAAAAAATGTGAGATCTGATCCAAGAATTGAGAGTAAGGGCCTGGTGGACGATACAAAACCACAAACAAAAATGGTATTAATGTTTTGCAACTTGGATGAGGAAAATTAAGGGTTAGATGTTCAAAATTACTGTAGCTATCAATTGGTCTGGGACTAATTAGTAAATCAGAACGAAAAATGGTTGCAACTCCTCCTCCTCGCCCAGTACTTCTAGGAATGTGAACATTTAAATGACTGGAAGGAGTTGACTCATTTATACTGACATAATCCTCCTGCTGCAACCAGGTTTCTGTGAGACAAAGGAAATCAATGTGATTATCACAAATCAAGTCATTTACTAACAAAGTCTTTGAGGAGAGAGATCTTATGTTTAATAAACCACATTTAATAGATTTATTTTTCTGTTCAGTCAAAGTCGTATTTATTTTTATGAGATTTCCATAATTTGCTTTTGTTGTCTTAATTTTTAATCCATTTACTTTTGGCCGTGGGCAAGACACTGTTTCTATAGGGTAATGGGTGGGTAACAGTACAGAAGCAGCAGAGAGGTGGGTTAAACTACGACTCTGCTTCCTGGTCTTGACCCTGGGTTGTCAGTGTTTTGGAGGACTAATAAATTCGGCCATATTCCTAGAAAGAAGAGCTGCTCCATCCAAAGTGGGATGGTTGCCGTCTCTCCGGATCAGACCAGGTTTTCCCCAAAATGTTCCCCAGTTAACAATGTAGCCCACATCGTTTGCAGGACACCACCTAGACAACAATTGATGGAATGACAGCATGCGGCTAAACATGTCGTCACTGGTCCGATCAGGCAGGGGACCAGAAAAGATTACCGAGTCCGACATTGTTTTGGCAAACTTACACACCGAAGCAACACTAATTTTAGTGACCTCCGATTGGCGTTACTGGCAGCACAGATTACTGGCCTGGGCACTCCCCCTTCCGGAAATGACAAGACCACGGAAGCGGCATAGTTTTTTTTTTTTTTTTTTACTTTATTTTCATATTACAACATGACATTTTACAATTTACATGTCACTTTACAATTTACATGTCATATAAACGTAAACTGAAATTTACATCAAGAACTCGTTCGAGGAAATAAACGTGTGTTTGCATTTAAAACAGTATAACCTCACACCATATCAACAGAGTAAGATAAAATAAAATAAAAACAATTACAGGGGCTATCAAAAAAAGTATTTCAAGCGTGTTTAAGAACATATGATTCAAAACTCAAGGAGCAAGAGACTCTGACATTGTTACATATAACTCATTTATGGATTGGTTTTCTTCCGATAACACCTTTAGGGATGCTATATAAATTTTAATTTCGTTCTTGAAACAGTTTATGCTGGGCTTGCTGTTATTCCACTTTTTTTTGTGTATATGAAATTTTCCCATCATGAAAATAATGTTCACCATTTTAGATACCTTTTTTGACAGACCATCCATATAAATCATCACTTGAAGTTTGTTGAACAAAGAGTTTTTGGTCCCAATATTTAACCATCGATAAACATCCTTCCAAAACCCCATTGTAACTGAACAAGAGAAGAAAAGGTGTTCAATTGTTTCTGGTTCTGTCATACAAAAAACACATGGATTAACCTCAAAATTGAACCTTTTCCTTAGGGTTTCAGCAGCAGGATAAATATTATTTATTAATTTGAACTGAATTTCTTTTACCTTGGGTAAAATTGGCCATTTAAGATAGCTACAGTGAGTCTTCTTTAATTTAACTTTATCTGTTATCTTTATTGTCATTGGCTTTTTGAGATGGAAGCGGCACAGTTCGTACAGTCATCAAAAACCTGGGAAAGTCATGGAATTTGAAAATCAAATTTCCAGGCCCTGTAAAAGTTTTGGAATTTTACAAAATGTATGTTCAAAATTTTTAAAGTAATGCAAAATAAAAATAAAAAGAAACTGATCAATAAATAGAAATTGGGGATTAACGCATTTTTCGTCAGGCAGGTGACACGCCACCCTCTGAGGGCCTTAAACGTAGCTCACGGAGCTAATGCCAAACCAGACTGAAAGACGTCAAAGTAGGTGGTCCTTGTTAGGAAGGGCTTAAACACAACTACACCACACTTCCCAGATTTGGAATACTTTTGCAATTACATGCCTAACTGCAAAATGACTACTTTTAATCTTCTCTCGACCTAATATAAGTTCCTTCTTGCAGATGGAGGTAGCTCGGGGCTGGGCGTTGAAGGCACAGGAGGAGGCATCTCCTCTGCGGTGTCTTCTGTCCCCGAGTCGCGGCGGCCTGTCACAGCCCAGGAGCGTCAGCGAGAGAGGGAGGAGAAAAGAAGGAAGAGGCAGGAACGAGCACGGGAGAGGGAGAAAAAAATGAAGGAAAAAGAAAGAAAAGAGAAAAAACAGGGGGATTCGCTGGGCGGGGTCCTGCTGAGCGACAATGACAAAAGCCTCTTGCAGCGCTGGACAAAGATGATGGACAGCCGCAGCGAGAAATCCCAGACTGCTAATAACGACGGGAAAACTAAGGACTGTAACCTGAATTCCCAAAGAATCTGTGAGAACAATAAAACAAACATGGAGGAGAGGAAGAGTCAGTCTCATGAGCAGCTAGTCTCCCAAGTAAAACCGAGCCAGCAGGGGCCGTTTCAGCCTCCACCCACCCAGCAGCTAACACTACCTTTCTCCGTGGGCCAGAGGAAGCCTCCAGGAGACGTAGTTGTTGCTGTACGTGGAGGGATAGACATGATGACAGTCACTGGCGGATATGTTAAAAGCGACACGGTCCAGCCTCACACCGAGGGCAACGGGGAAAGCGGATTCCCCGGTGTGGGCAACTGGAGCGGCCAGCCTCTGGAAACGAGGCCATCTCAGCCACCGTCCGGCTTCCTTCAGCCAGAGCTCCAACCTCAGGGTCAGGCACCGCCGGACCCTAAACCTCAGCCGCACCTGCTGCTCCTCGAGAGTTTTTTGTCCAAAGCTCCTTCAGTATCCATCAGAGAGACAAATGGGGATGTCAAAGGTCAGAATAACCTCAACTCGTTGACTGCGAGTACCGGACTCATGGAGAAGCTTTGCTCTTCTTTGGGTGAGAAACCTGCAGCACAGAGCCATCTCTGTGGGACATTAGGGGTTCCCTCCCAGCCACATCCCAGCTTAGGATTTACAGATATGGGGCACCAACGACCCTCTATTGCACCTGACATCCATACAGTAACGCTGCAGCTCTCAAAGTCCCAGGTGAGCATCTTTATACATGGTTGTAACCAGGCTTTAGTCCTCTGTTGTTGTTGTTTTTTGAAGGGTTCATCATTTAGCTGACCCAATGTTTTTCACCTTTCCTTTGTCAGGTCGACGACATTTTACCTCCTGTGTTCCCGGTCACCCCCAAGGGCAGCGGGGCTGGGTACGGCGTGGGCTTCGATCTGGATGAACTTTTCAACCAGTCTCTAACAGAGCTGCAACACAGTGACCGGGACAGGTGAGGTCCAATACAGGTTTCAGTGGGGACACAACGTCAGCCCCATCTTTAGCTTCTCTGGGACTGTCATTTCTGCTCATTACAGCCGTTTTTGGGGAGAGAATACCACTGAAGTTAAAACAACATATAGATGATTTACACAGACGGATGTTTTCAAGCCTTAGTGTTGATTATAGGGGTGTAACTGTACATGTATTCGTATTTTTAGGTACGGCGCTGTCAGCTCATTACCCACGTGCACCGAAAGAATCCAGCTGTTTTCTACCTGAACACATGCAGAATGTTTATGTGCAGATCTCTGAGCGCTAGGGATGTGCATTGCCAAGAATCTGGTGATACAATATGTATCACAATCCACAATACTATGAGTAAGACTATATATTGTGATTTTTAAAGCTGAATTTAACTGTAGAAAAACTGTCAACATTCTAAACACCCCAACTTGTTCCATACCCGTTTTATTACTAGATCTAGTTGATCCACTGGAAAGAAGTAGGTAAAAACAGCCACCAACTACCAGACATACTTTTAATTATACTACAAAAGTTACTGTTATTAATGGTTCCATTCAAATTCTAAAAAGCAAAAATCGATACATTGCTTTTGAATATCGATACAATATTGACAAAATATCCCAATATATTGGCGTATCGATATTTTCCAAGTGACACCAAAACAAAACAGAAAGAACTCCCAGCTATCAATAAACTGTTTGGGAACATTGATGGTTTCTCATGCAGCTACAGTAGAAAAACAAAGATGGACCGAACCAGAACTTTGTCAGCGAATGCATCTTTCAACAGCAATAAGGTCCATAACTATGGAGTTAAATAAGGGCCATAATGTTTGTGTATTTGAAAGAAATATTTGAAGCTGAAAGTCAAGTTTCCACACAGGGAACAGAATATTTCAGCGGAACAGATTTTCGCACAAGACATAATTGCACGCCATCTTTCATTGAGGTACAACCCGCACGGTACAATGCACCCTATGTTGGGGACTTAGGAAATGTCCACTTTTAACGCAGTGGTTGGGAAAAGTGCTCATAATTGATCACACTCATAGCATAATTTGTACACAGTGCTGACTGAAACAGCTTTAATAACAGCTTTAGTGGTTAAGCTTGATGAATTCTCTACTACTCATGTAATAATACAGTGCAGGAGGTGTTTGATAGATTATGTTCATTCCCACGTTTCCTGAAGGCAACATGATAGAGGGACCTTCTTCAGCCTCCTGCGCTCTGCTGCCACCAGGCTGCCACTCATGATTCCACTCCCCTCTCTGTGTAGCCCCGCCCACCACGCCAAATCAGGGCCAAAAGTTTGAAACTGAAAAACAGGATTCTGAAGCTGGAAGAAAAATCTGAAACTGTAAATAACTTTTTTTTAATTTTAATTAGAAAGATCTGAAACTGAAGGAAAAAAATTCTTAAACTTGAAAAAAAAAATAATACTGAACATTTTAAATTAAAGTTTATTCAGAAAATTACAAAATAAAAATACCATTAAAATTTCAATTAATATAAACATTCAATACCATTTTATTTTGAACCCAATTTTTTTGTTTTTCAAAGTTCGCAATAAAAACTTGACTTTTTCGGCTTACATATTTTCAGTTTCAAATGTTTCTTTCAAATACACAAACAAATATGGCCCTGATTTAACTCCATATTTAACACGCTCTGCACTCACCTGAAACAATGTGAAGCTGAACGTAAACATAGATAAAGAAAAACCAGCCGATGTCCTCATGGGTACCAGTAGCATCCAATCAGCTCAAACTCATTTTGTAGAAAACAGCAGATCCACGTTGATAAGAGTTTTTCCCCCCCAACAGCTGCCAATGTTGCATTCAAGTACAGCTGGGAGACTAGGCTGTTAAAATATCAAAACGACCCCAGTGATTTAAGCATGTTTTATTCTCAAATATTGGCAAAGTGTTTTGAATTTTATTAACATTAACACATGTTAAAGTGGTATATTTTTTCTACTCTGGCTATGTCTGCTTGTATTTTTTTTAAATCCAATCAAATCTCCAGTCAGTTCTATGCTTTCAACTTTCAAGTTATAGAACATTATAAAATCAATTTCAGGAATTAAAAAGGAAGGAATTCTGGTTCTTTGTTTAATGTTGATTAAATAAAAAAAATATGAAAGTGATTTAATGTTGATTAAAGTGTACCAAACCGTTAAACCCCTAGATGATGACTTTAATTGGGACATGTATTCGTAATTACTGATATGTACCAGAGTATCTTGGGGATTTATAAGCACCTTTTAAACTGCTAATTTTACATTGCTAATCCCCCTCATTTGCTTTCGCCGCTCTTTATTTTTGCCCTATTCTAGAACTGTCAGGGGAACTTTGGTCACCCCTTCTTCAAAATGGAGCCAATAAGACTGAAGAAACTCAACTCTCTTGGTCTAACAATTGTTTTATTCTTTCATTTTTACTAATCTGTATTTTACAGGTTGGTAAACACTCCAGACCAGTTAATGAACAACTTGCAAACAGAAGATCTCATTTGTCCATGGTGTAGATGCTTAAACTTAACCCTGTGGTCATCTTTATAAGTAACACATTAGGCTTAAACATTTTCATAAAGTTTTATTGAATTCAGTAGGTGTTACCAAACCAGTCTACAGTTTCGACATGTAGGACATGAAAAGTACCGCCCGCTTTTTTCCCCTAACCTTTAAATATTGACTGTGCATTTTTTTTTTTCCCCCTTTTTTCTGTCAGCTACGACTCAGCCCCTCTTTCTGCCTCCCTGTTATCTGATTGGAGCGAGGTCCACCGCATGACTCCAGCAGATCTCGAGTCGCTGCAGCAGGAGTTGCAGCTCGGCTCTCCTATGATCCTCTCTGATACCATCCCCCATGATGCCTGACTTGACCTCCTTTTTCAAAGACACTTGCATTTGTGTTTTCACAACAAACAACTTGAGCAAAATGTATCAAGTAATTTTTTTCCATAGGTGATGTAAAGCGTTTCTTAAATCATGCAGTACTACCTGTAATGAAAACATTTTGGCACCACCCTTCTGCTGCTGCCTGGGTGCTACACAAGAAGTTGTGAATAAAATTGGACTGTGTTGATTTTAAAGAAACTTAATTATTTCCACCTTAAAAGTCAAAGTTAAACACAGGAAAACACAATTTAACAAAGTTTTATTTAAATTCAAAATTCAGTTTTTCCCCATTCTGATTTAATGTCTAATCTACTTTTAATCAAATGTTGAATTTTAGTTAGTTAAAATCTGGTTAAAGTTCTATATGGCTTGATGTGCAGTCAGGATTAAAAAAAAAAAAATTACAAATTTGATTAAGGCTATATATCAAAACACAACTTCATTTATAATGCTTCGTTTGTTCCACTTTTTAGAAAAAGCAACCTTTTTTATCTTTATGTTACCATTAGCATCAGGAGGGTGGACAGAAAGCTGGCCAACACAACCAGACACCCACACAGACTCCGATGAGCTCCTCCGTACAGTTGGATCTCTGGTATTGTGGAGCGGATGAAGTCCGAGTAGCTGGTCAGCCTGGTATACACACCTGGCTTGTTCCGTTTAGCACAGCCCAGTCCAAAACTCACCACCCCAGCTTGCACCCAGGTCCCATTTACCATCTTGCAGACCAGGGGTCCTCCTGAATCGCCCTGAGGAGAGGAGTTATTCAGATTACACATCAACTCATTTCACTTTTTTGCTCTGTGAGGTGAAATCCAACGGTACCTGGCAGGAGTCTTTGCCCCCCTCCTGGTATCCTGCACAGATCATGTCAGACAGAATGTCCACCTTCTCCACCGGGTCTGTTAGGTACATCTCCTGACAGGATCTCTGGGAGATGATTGGCACCTGCACTTCCTGCAGAGTCCCAAGTCCTGGCAGAGGGACTAAAGAGGAAACAGACTAAAGAATCGTAGGTGCATCTTCAACAGAATTACCAACTACAAGAGCATCTTGTGTTAGGATATTGTGATGTTTTAGTAACTAAAATTAAACTTATTACACACACACTGATACATTTCAAGTATTTGTTTCTGGTAATTTGAATAATAAATTAAAACCCCAAATGTAAATTCATCTGAATATTAAGATATTTAAAATGACATGAATTCCTGCATCAATGCGGCGCAGCATGGAGGCGATCAGGCTGAGGTTCTGTTGAGGTGTTCTGGAAGCCCAGGTCAGGTCATTTGCATTGTTGGTTCTTGTTGCCCTAATCTTCCTTTTGATGATACTCCATTGATTCTCTATACGGTTCATTTTAGGCCCAGTTTGCTGGTCAATCAGTGATACTATACTCATTAAAGCCGGTCTCAGTACCTTTGGCAGTGTGTGCCGGTACCAAGTCCGGCTGTAAAAATATTATATAAAGTTTGTCAGCAGAGGAAAGCAAGGAGCTCCATGATTTTCTGGCTCTGCTGACTTAATAAAATCCAGTGGACCAACACTAGAAGGTAACATCGCCCCACGAATCATCATGGAAACTTCTGACTGGACCTCATCTTTCCACTCTTCTCTAAACTCAGGGAGCTTGATTTCCAAATAAAATCCACGTTTGGTTTACCCTATGATGCATGAATTATGAAAGCCTGAGTAAAATTTTTTCCTTTAGTGTTTTAATTCTTTTGAGGGGATGAAAAAAAACAAATCTTAGAATTTTTTTTCAAAAATGTATGTTTTTCAGGAAGTTACACGTGTGTCCACTCCAGTGGACTGCATGTGCCCGAGCACTCAGCATGAAACAGTATGAAATTAATATAAAACCATGTTCTATGTTAAATCCATGCACAGTTATGAGAGGAATGGCTTATTTTTATAGCCTGTATAAAAATAAAAAAACAGTGCTCACAACTGTGAAACTTATGCATGTGCTCTATGTTTTAAATCTCTCCACTTTGAAGAACAATATTTTGGGATTCCATATTTCTCTGTGGGTGTAGGACTGGCAATTACATTATGTACTTAAACTAGTGTAACATGTTTTCATCCATAACAGCAAATTGATTAGTCTACATCTGTTCACAGACATTGTGCTTGCAATTACTATGAGATGGAGGCCATCCTCACTAGACTAGTACGACCGTGTCATCGGATAACAAATGCATTTTAAGACCAAATTGATCCCTAAATATAATTGCATTTCTTCTGTTGTCTGGCCAGACTTTCTTTCCCGTTCTAATAAGCATAATTGGTGTGCTGAACTATGTCCTCAGTGAGAGCTCTGGAAAAATGGTCTACTGGATCTCTTCCCTCAACATCTACTTTACAGTCTCTAAGAAAATGAACTATGTTTCTATTAAAGCCATCATTCTTTTTAATTTTCAGACATTTCTGCTTGCCAGAGTGTGGTTTGTTACATGTGCACATTTCTACATCTTCCATACCTTCATGAGGAACCTATGGAAGATGTGTACAATCTCCATGTCTTCCATAGGTACCTTTTCGAGCTGACCGCTGTATCTTGTCCTTAATCCTCCTGGCTATTTGGATCCTGAATGACTACATTTCCTTCCTCATCCTCATGTCCTATGCCTCTACTGTTCTCTGGGAGCCACTCATTATCAATGTTACTATAATCATCAATGGAGTTGGAAGGAATATCCTGGACTATATATTTCTATAGTTTTCCCTATTCTGTGGTGCACTCAAGTCTCCAAAATATGACACAATTAAGAGCATTACATAATTTGCAACTAATCTGCACAACAAAATCTATTTTTAAATCAATACAAAATAGCAAAAATACACTGGCAAAAAACCACAGCATCCACAAGATAAGATCAAACAATTACATGACTGGAATAATAAACACTTGACGCATGGCGTCCACTTCAGTGAATATATGATTAATTCCCAATTACTACTTATTTAAAATATTTTTTTTAAACTAGAAAAAAAAGTTACTATTCAAAATTACTTGGATGTTACTGTATACCATCATATAATTTTTAGCTCTAGAGCTTCTTTAGAATAGAAGAACTGACAGGATATTCCTTGAGTGGTCAACAGCACTCAAGCCATTTTGGATTCATTGGAAATTTAATTGCAGTTAAAATGACTGACCACTGAGTTGAACTTAGTGGAGTGGGGCAGCAGAAGAACACTATAGTGGCCAATATGTATAAGTTTCAGCAAAAAAAACAACAACAGTATTAGTATTTAGAAAAGAACGTATTTTGAATAGATGTCCACTACAGTGACCACAGAGGGTTTATCAGAAGAGGGAACTTTGGACCACAGAGCAACAATCCACTTTGTGTTTAGCTAAAAATCAACCTAACAAAAGGAAAGGGTGTAGCCCATAATCAATGGATAAGTTTCGTTCCTAAATATCAGACACCAGCTGCAGTTCACACCTTGGTAATCCACCCCCTCCAAACTCAAGTAGGTTCTGCTAAAAATCCTCTCAAGGCTTCAGGTATTGTTATTTTGCACTTGTGTTAATATACTTACATATTTATTTCATTCCCCATCAATTTTTAAGGCACAACCATAATTTCTCAAATATTTATTGAAAATGTATAATTTAAAGATGCACTTCTCTACAGTACTTATCCATGGCCTTTTCTAGATTTCCACGTGTGTGTACCCTTACTCTCACGATTTCTTCATTTACTCCTCTTAGATATAAAGCCTTGCTGCACTGAAGAAATTTCATAATCACATGGAGTGAGGAACGGGCCTTAATCCTGCTCTCTTGCTCAGCTTCATGCTCATTGGACAACATGGAGAAGTCAGTCTTATATTTAACAGAAATGATGAAAATACATCCCAGTGTGTAACAAATACAGTATGAGAGCTCCACTTCCTGAACTAGATAAAGAACTTTGAAGATATTCTACTTTCCAGAAATGTGCCTGCAATACAATAAGAAGAAATTAATGAGCTTTACCATCTTCTCGGACGTCTCCCCATCCAGTGACGTAGCAGCTCATGCCAGCTGGGAACAACGCGCCCGACTCAGGCAAACACACAGGATGGATGTAGTCGCTCCAGTCTACTGGGCTGGACAGCTGCAGCAGAGCTATATCTTTGCCATAATTGGGCTCTTGGTAGCCAGGTGGAATCACGATGTGCTTCACAAAGCGGGTCAACTGCTGCTCGTTGACCGCATTCAGCTGGTACCGTCCAACGTATAGAATGTAAGAGGACATATCGGACGGGCTGAAAGAGGACACCAAATTTGTCCTGTTAAATCATTACACCATGATCTTTTCAAATCAGAATAGACATTAAGGCCCTTTGTGGGAAATGCTCCTAATAAGTTAAATACTTTTACATATGTTGGGCCACTCAGAATGTAATAAACAAGAAAATAAAGGTAATGCAGACATTTAAAATCCAACCCTACCTTAGGATAACACTTGAGCGGTATGTGTTTATTTTGATAAATATTTCTTGACATTCTGTAATGTCTGATAAAAGTATTTTTTAAACATGCAAAAGCCAAGCTTTGGGTTTCAGGGTGTGTCTCCATTTTCCTCCTCAGACTGATGCGTTTCATAGTTTCATGACCTGAGTATAGAAAAGCTGCATCGGCTAGGTGTAAAGAACATTTTTAAAATATATAGAAATGGAAACTATAAAAGCTAATCAGAGGCTCCTACATTTTTGCATTACAATTTTTTAAAATTGTCAAGTTATTTTGTATAACACATTTTAGCAGTAAGGCAGTTCAAAGTGCTTTACATTCTAAACCCCCCCCCAAAGATTTCTGGATCAATTTTCATACCATGTTACAGTTCAATTTAAACTGCAAAAATCATGAAAAAACACGTATCAAGTATGGCTGTCCAATAAGGAAAACATCCAGTTGCAATATGATAGTTAAAATGTTGGCCATAAATAGCAGTAGGGCTGCACAATATAAGTCTTGCGATGACAACATTTGTAAATATTATTTTCCATATGTGCCATATAAGCCAATTTTCTTTTCTTGCAAAAGTTTATTTAATTCAGTGACTCAACTTAAAAGGTTAAATTAATATGAGGGATTGCTGTAGTTAGAGTCTGGATCAACGGGGCGCAACTGCCAGTCAATGACTAGATGCAATCTGCTGGGATTCCTCACATAGAAAATAGCTAAACTTTTAAACTGATTGGAATCTTTGTATTGAAAGTGACTTTCTTGTAAAGTGCCTTGATACGACATCTGTTGTGAATCGGCGCTATATACATAAACTGAATTAAATATTGACTCAAAGCAAGATATTGCAAGCCTTTATTTGTTATAATTTTAATGATTATGGCTTACAGTTTATGAAAACCCCAAATTCAAAATCTCAGAAAATTAGAATATTACATCAAATCAATAAAGCAAGGATTTTAAATAACGTTCCTTCAGCCCTCTGAAAAGTATAATCATGCATATGTACTCAGTACTTGGTTTGGGCTTCTTTTGCATCAATTGCTGCCTCAATGTGGCGTGGCATAGATGCTATCAGCCTGTAGCACTGCTGAGGTGTTATGGAAGACCAGGATGCTTCAATAACGACCTTCAGCTCTTCTGCATTGTTCCGTCTCCTGTGTCTCATCTTTCTCTTGGCAATGACCCATAGAATCTCTATGGGGTTCAGGTCAGGCCAGTTTGCTGGCCCATCAAGCAGAATAATCCCACGGTCATTGAAGCAGGTTTTGGTACTTTTGGCAGTGTGAGCAGGTACCAAGTCCTGATGCAAAATGAATTCAGCATCTCCATGAAGCTGGTCTGCAGAAGGAAGCATGAAGTGCTCCAAATGTCCTGGTAGAAGGCTGTGTTTATTCTGGAATTAATAAAGCTCAGTGGACTTTAGGCATCTTGGATTGTGTGCCTCTCCATTCTTCCTCCAGACTCTGGGACCTTGGTTTCCAAATGAGAATTAGGATTTGGTAAGAAAATTTGCCCTTCTTTTTTTCCCCTTTAGCCCAGGTAAGACACTTCTGACATTGTTTGTTGTTCTGGAACGGGTTGACAAGAGAAATACGACATTTGAAGCCCATGTCCAGGATCCGTCTGTGTTTGGTGGCTCCAGTCTCAGTCCTCTCCTTGTGAAGATCCCCAACACTTTCCAGTGGCCTTTTCCTGACAATCCTCTACAGGCTGCACTCATCCCTGCTGCTTGTGCAACTTTTTCTTCCACATAAATGTCTATTAATGTGTTTTGATACACCACTTTTGGGAACATCCAACTTATTTTGCAATTACCTTTTGAGACTTTCCCTCCTTATGGAGGATGTCAATGATGGTTTTCTGCACAACTGTCCGGTCAGCAGTCTTCCCCATGATTGTGATTCCTAATGAACCAGACTGAGAGACCATTTAAAGGCTCAGGAACCCGTTGGAGGGGTTTTGGATTAATTAGCTGATTAGAGTATGACACTGTGGGCCTAAAATATTGAATCTTTTCACAATATTCTAATTTTCTGAGATCTTGAATTTGAAGTTTTCACAAGCTGTAATCATCAAAATTCTAACAGAGGCTTGAAATATCTTGCGTTGCATGTAATGACTATATATCATATCCGTTTCCCCTTTTAAGTTGAACAAATGAAATAAATTAACTTTTGTACGATATTGTAATTTTTCAAGTTTCACTTGTAGTTTAATTTCTAAATCTGTTTTCTTATTTCAAAGATTGGAAATGCAGCTTCTGGGACAGGACACTAATGTACTTACCCATTGTAAGTACAGTGATTGAACTGCATTTACACACTGATGATTTAAAAAAAAAAGCATTGCTTTGGGACTCTGTTACCCTGTTAGAGGAAAAGCAATAAGACTGCCCGAAATATCAATACATCGTTAATATATCGTAATAGTACATCAGTCTGTGCAAGATTCACATTGCAAAATAACTATTTGGAGTAAAAGTATTGTTCGGGAATATATTCCAAGCATTATGAACTTGTATTTTTCCTCCTAACGTAATGTTTAGACAGTTGGACAGAGCCTGACAGTAGCAGATGCTGCTGTGAAAGGTCACAGAATAATGGAAGCAGAGGTGAAAGAATAATAATAGGCAGATATCGCAGCCGACGTCATCATTGCAATATTATTGCCATTGTAAGATTTTCCAAAATTGTGCAACCTCTAATATAAACAATGCTTTGGGACTGTTGTTTGAGCAATAGCAGCATCTGTTAAATAATTTAGAAAAGCTTTACTCCTTATGTCCCTAATGTCATACCCAAATTGTCAAACTGCAATATTCAAATTCAGGGTCAAGTTGGTTAGTTAGTATCTCTCTCTCTCTCTCTCTCTCTCTCAATACACGTGTGTGAAAAGTGTATTTAAAAAAAGATATTGGGTTAAAAAGTCTGTTGGTTTCACAAACTGAACCAAGAATTCAATAAATAATTATCTGCAATGAGCCAAAATGCCCTGCGATGGACTGGCGACCTGTCCAGG
Source organism: Valencia hispanica (assembly GCA_963556495.2). NCBI lineage: Eukaryota > Metazoa > Chordata > Actinopteri > Cyprinodontiformes > Valenciidae > Valencia > Valencia hispanica. Next base: position 6,683,086 of record OY747721.1, on the reverse strand, counting down.
GTGTACCCTGCCTCTCGCCCCTTGACCGCTGGAGATAGGCACCAGCCGCCCCGCAACCCTACATAGGATGGACGGGTATGGAAAATGGATGGAGCCAAAATGGCCATTTTAGGTTTTTTAACTAATGCAAACCCGCCCAAAAACATGTAATGCATTGAAATAGCCATTTAGACAAGAGTCCAGCAGGCTCAGCAGCTGATTTCTGTCTGCCTTACTTGGGGAAGCAATGCGCAGCTGATAGGACCCAGTTATTCGTGATGAGGGCGCCTCCGCAGACGTGTTCATTAGATTTCTGGAGGCAGAGAACAGGGATGAAGAAAACAGTGAGTCACTTCCGCATCACAGGCACATTCCTCTCTCAGCAGGTAAGCTTAACAACAAAAGCCAGGCTAAACCACGCATTACGCGTACCTGGAGGCACAGCTATATACCCAGAGGATGAAAGTGTAAACGTGTGTTTACTGGGGGTTTACCTGGATATCTACCTGCCACGGCCAAGCCCCATTCGTGGCGTCCACCCCTCCTACAATTCTGTCCTCCTTCAGCGGTGGACGGCCACATTCCTGGGCGTAAGAGCCCCATAAACCTGGAGAAAACGCGAATTTATTACCCAAGAACAAGGCATGAGAACATTCTACCACCGCTAAGGAATTTAGCGAGAGTACACGGTGTCTGTTTATCAAGCAGAGTGAGTTAAGAGTGAAGCATGGCGGGGTGGGGAGAGACAACAAAAAGACCCTGAGATCCTTACTCACCTGTTACGCACCCAAAAATAAGAAGAAAAAGTAACTTCGTCGCCATTTTGCTGAACAAACACGTTAAAACTTCTTTAAATCGTTTGAAGTAGATTCGTTTTTGTAAATCGTCAAGTTAAACTTATTTTCTTATTTTCCAAGGATACAAATCCGTTCACGCCTCCAGGCTTGTCTCAGTAACCCACAGTTTCAATGTTGGAAATTGTTACCTGGGTGCTACGTCACACCCAATCAGGACCTTTATCCCGCCCACTCAACGCACAGGTGCGCCAGTAATCTTAACGGAATTGCATCCTTGCATTCGTAGCAGGTTGTTCTCTTGTAAAACGGGTTCAGCTCAGGGCTGGATAAAAAATGGAGGAAAGTACGTGATATGGAAGTTTTATCAACCCCCGCCCCCCCCCCCAAAAAAAATCAAAGTTCAGCTTGGAGACACAAATATGATAGTTCTGTATGAGGCATAGTAGTTTTTTTGTTAAACATGATAACTTGTGAGATGGAGACCTTGTCTGTTGGAAATTTGGATGCATTTGGAGAGGAAGACAAAGAAAAATAGGAATGACAAAGCTTCTTAATAGCTAATAATTTCATATAGGATCAGTTTGGTTTGGAAAGCTCATAACCAAAATCTATTTTAGTGTTTTTTTGTGCTTTCAATCCCCGTAGCAACTTGTGATCAGTGATCAGTGTGTGAAAAAATGTATGAGATGGCTTGCATTTATTCATATATATATATATATATATATATATATATATATATATATATATATATATATATATATATATATATATATATATATATATATATATCTTTCCAAAAAATTAGGATATCATGGGAAAGTTTATTTATTTCCATAATTCCATTAAAAACATTGAACTTCCCTAGATTATAGATTCAGGGCCCATAACTTCAATTATTTCAAGTATCTAGCTGTTTATTTGTACATAATTTGGGCTTCCAGCTCATAAAACCCACGTAAACAGGAATTCAGAAAATTAGAATATATATATATATATATATATATATATATATATATATATATATATATATGGTTTCAACTACTGTTTATATACTATTACATGAGTCAATAAGCAATGACAGCAGCTTATGAAAACATCTGAATGTTTTATGGTTGGCCCAGCCTCCCAATCTGGTTTTAACCAAATAAAGATATCCAAAGTTCATCTGGTACAAAAGAAGAGGAAATTAAAATACGTGAAGAATCTTTCATGAGATTGTTATAAACCTGTTTAGCAGTTTTTATTCTGGAAACTAACAAGCCTACACACGTGGTATTCTGAGAACCGTATTCATTGTGTATACAGACACCTGCAAAAGCAGGTCAAGGGTCAAACACGCTCCTGAATCAGCTGAATTAGTCCTGTTGTCTTAAGGACTGTAACATTTAAGTGTTTTATTATTAGGTTAGAATAAATACAACAACATGATTGATTTTTTTCATCCAGGCTGTCGTAATCCTATTTGCTTTACATGTCACAGTGCGCTTATTCCTTCTGTCTGTCTGTAAAGCTGTCTGTTTTTTCCTCCCTTCCTGCGTCCCTCCCTCCCTTTCTCCCCCCTCCATCCCTCCCTGCCCCAGGCAGTGTGTCTAGTTTCACAGTGCAATTGAAGGTGACAGGGACAGAGAGAGAGGGAGCGGGAGGGAGGGACAGAGGGAGGACACATCACAGTATCGCCTGAGGCTACACAACAGTACAGGAAGAGCGAGAGATGGAGGGACAAAGAAAGGGAGGGAGAGACTCACGAAAGTCCTCCCAGTGAATCCTATAGGCAGGTAACAGGGAGGTAAAGTTGCACAGAAGAAGATGAAATGTGTGTTGGTGTGTGTGGCACATGTCGTTCGCCTGCAGGTCAGCAGATATTTACTTTTTAAATAGATTTTTTATCTCCGGCAGCGTTCGTGTGCGCACAGGCCCTCCCACTCAGCCTCCCCTCACTCATAATATATGAACGCATTATTGGATCCCAGTCAGTAAGAGCAATTATAATGCACTCCCATTTGTTTTTATTCCAACAACTTGATGAATATTTGTCGTGGCACGGTAACCATGGTGACTGCCTCCACCACCACCATGCCTTCCCCTTCCCCATCCCCCCTTCAGTGCTGAAAAAGCAAGGGATGGAGGGAGGGAGGGAGAGGGAGAGAGGTGACAGGAATGAACTAACAAGATGCACACAAAAAAAAGCATGTCCTGGAGCAACATAAATCTTTGCAGTGAAGCACGCGCCACCTCACACACACACACACACACACACACACACACACACACACACACACACGCATTACTGCGCTCAGCACGCAGAGATCAGATAGGTTCACCAAATTCCAACAACTGAAACACAATAAGAAAAACAAAAGGGTTTAGCAACTTGAAAACACACAGCTGAATTGGAGGACTGTCTGCTACAATTAAATATTGTTTGTTGGTTTTATGGTTAGAACAATTGAACAATTTTAATACTTGTTCTTATCTTAAAGTTCGCTTTGGTTACTCAAATATTTAAACAGGGATTTTCATCGGCAGGGGCTCCTGGACATCTAAGCTCCTGGCACAAATACTCCAGAAACCCTGATTTTTGTTGTTTTGTTACATACACAAACCATTAATAAATGTCTTATAATGATCCCAAAAGAAAAACAGCATTATTCCAACAAACTGTTTGATCTCCTGCTCAGGTTATAGTCTTAATAATGCTTTAAAAAAAGAAAGAAAGTGCACCGCTTTAGATTCTGAAGTTTATGTAGTTTGTATAAACCAGGTGTTTCCAACCCTTCCAATTCAACGAGCTGTTTTTACTCTGATTCCACCTAAATAAAACTTGTTTAGAGCGTCAGCTGTTTCACGAAATGCATTTCTATTGTAGGAAATTTGTAGTCCTTTTTAAAGAATCACCATTTTATTTCTATTTTTAGGTTCTAAAATGAAGAAAAACACAAAACCTTTGCAAATAGAGGATGGGTTTTCTTTTATGGGATGTTGATATTTATGGGAAATTATGTAAAAGAAGCTAAGTTTCCATCTTAATGACAAGAAAAATAGATCTAAAAGTTACTTTAAAATGGGATTCTGTTTTGGAAATTCAATGCAATTATTCCATGAAATTTTTTTTGGGAAAAATTACTTTTTATATATTTATTTAAACCATTAGTTGGTTCTTCTATCATTTTTAGCCAAAGGTATTGAGAGGCATTGTGGAAGGTCAAAAGAGCCACTTTTGACTCTAGAACCACTTGTTGAAGACACCTGGAGTTTAACAAACTAAGTACACCCTAATAATATCATGCATATTTATACATAAAATGCTTGTTATTGTCTTTAACATCAAACATTTTGGGTTATAGTTGAAGTTTATAGCTATTTATTGTTCCCCATGGTTTATTATTGCATTAAAATTTTTAGTTATCAGTTTTAGCAGCTTTTAAATGATCTGTTTATGTTGTTGTATTTTAGCTGCTGGAGAAGATGGTAGCCAGCCCCCTCACAGGTATAAATAATGAATGTTTTCTTATTTCAATTCTATTTAAGGTTTAAATAATGCTGGCGAGTCCTGTCATGTTTTTGACAATATTGTTATTTGTTCTAATAGATTTTAATGTTTGATATTTATGTTTTTGTATGTTTGATAACTATGATTTTAGGTGACAATAACTTTTTAATTTTTTTTTTTACATAAATCTAGTTTTTTACCTCTGCAAAGCACTTTGTGTTACATTTGACTATATGAAAAGTGCTCTACAGATACAATTTGATTGATAAATTCAGTCTGAAAAGGGCTTTTCCTTGTTTCTGACTGGCTAAATTACTCATTTTTGTTCATCCATCATATAGGACCTCAGAGTGAAGGGTCCATGGGCAAATAATCAACGAGTGGTAACATGGTTCTGGTAAAATGGAATCAAACCCAACGAAACTATGTTTTGTTTCAAGTTAAAACCCCAGTTGACATGACGTGGTCACTGACCAAGCTATCCACTGTTAGCAATTCAACAGTTTCTGTAGCAACTTGTCTATATACAAGAGCTTGTATAGTGATCAGTGTGTGAAACAATGTATGAGATGGCCTGCATTTATTCATATATATATATATGCATTTCGTCAGAGGTGCAAATACAGCAGCTAACATTAGTTTTCGGATATGAGTAAGCCATATTGGTATTCTGTTGGCAGGGTTGGTCAGACACCCTTGATTTCTTTCACATGTAATTTCAACTTTTAAGGATCTTTTTGTTAAATTTTCCTATTTCAAACTAGGAAAAAGTAAATCTATCAGAAAAAATGAAAAGTGTATTTATGGTGGAAAATTGCTAGAGAACCTCTGGTTTTATACTTTATCCTTTTATTGTCAGAAATTGGAGGCTGGAGATCTCTCACCATTCCATACCTTTGTAGTTTTGGTAATTTCATGTAATACCACCATCTCCTGCCGAACATTTTACACCATTTGTACCCACTAGGGGGACGCTTCATGCCCCCCTTTGACAGCCAAAAAATTTATCTAGTTGTCTATATACTACTAAGAAATGAGGTCATATTATTTCAATATAAATTTAACAACAGGAGTTAGAGCTATTTTGATTTGATAAGCATTCCTAATCTGTCACATTTCATAAGAGTCAACTGGTTCAAACAGGATAACTCATATAAATAGGAATACAGTGAGATTTCACAATTTTTATGACCATTTCTATCCTTGATCAATGAAGATACTTAAGTACAGCTAAAAACAAACCAATACACCAATGTTTAAGTAGATGAGTGTCCGATGGTTTGATACAGGTATAAAATTCAGTTCAGTTTATTTATATAGCGCCAATTCACAACAGATTTCATCTCAAGGCACTTAACAAGAAGTCATTTCAATACATTTATACAAACATTCCAATCAGTTAAAAAGTTTCCTATTTAAGGAATCCCAGCAGATTGCGTCAGTCATTGGCGTGAGGTTGGGCAGACTTTCCAACCACAGCAATCCTTCAGCAATCCCTCATACTGAGCAAGCATGTAGCGACGGTGGAGAGGAAAAACTCCCCTTTAACAGGAAGAAACCTCCAACAGAACCAGGCTCAGTAGGAGCGGCCATCTGCCACGACCGTCTGGGGGTTTGAGAAGACAGAGCAGAAACACAGAAGGAACAGAAGATCTGATATAAAAGTACTTTCTATGTTACAGAAAGTAAAAAGTTAATAACAGGACACAGTGGATGTTCAGTTACTGGGAGGATCATCCCAGTCGATGCCCCCCGTCCAACAGAGCATTGCAGCCAAGCAGGATACCAGACCAGGTATATCTTCTATGGAGAGAAAAACACTGAGATAAAAAACAAGGTTAACAGTCGAAATAACAGAATGTACTGTAATACAACTGGAGAGTCGTAGGAGAAAAGGAAGTAGCAGAGTGAAGAAAAGTGGTAAGTCTGTCCTCCAGCAGTCTAAGCCTATAGCAGCATAACTACAGAGATAGCTCAGGATGACCTAAGCCACTCTAACTATAAGCTTTATCAAAAAGGAAAGTTTTAAGCCTGGCCTTAAAAGTAAACAGAGTGTCTGCCTCACGGACTAAAGCTGGGAGCTGGTTCCACAGGAGAGGAGCCTGATAACTAAAAGATCTGCCTCCCATTCTACTTTTAGAAATCCTAGGAACTACAAGTAAACCTGCAGTCTGAGAGCGAAGGGCTCTGTTAGGAACATATGGAACAATTAGATCTCTGATGTATGATGGAGCTTGATTATTAAGGGCTTTGTATGTAAGAAGAAGGATCTTAAATTCTATTCTGGATTTAACAGGGAGCCAATGAAGGGAAGCTAAAACAGGAGAAATGTGATCTCTCTTTTTAATATTCATCAGAACTCTTGCTGCCGCATTTTGGATCAACTGAAGGCTTTTAATGGCATTTTGTGGACTTCCTGATAGTAAAGAATTACAGTAGTCCAGCCTTGAGGTAACAAATGCATGGACTAGTTTCTCAGCATCACTCCTGGACAGGATGTTTCTAATTTTAGCAATATTCCAGAGGTGAAAGAAACAAATCCTAGAAACCTGTTTAATAAGGGATTTAAATGTCAAGTCTTGGTCAAAAATAACACCAAGGTTCTTTACGTTATTACTGGGGGCCAATTTAATGCCATCCAGATGAAGTGATTGACTAATCAGTTTCTGTTTTAGAACTTCTGGTCCAAAGACAGCAACTTCTGTCTTGTCAGAATTTAAAAGCAAAAAGTTTAGGGTCATCCATGTTTTTATGTCTTCCAGACATGCCTGTAATCTACCTAACTGATTGGATTCATCAGGATTTATGGATAAATATAGTTGTGTATCATCGGCATAGCTGTGGAAATTTATCCCATGCTGTCTAATGATTCTACCAATTGGAAGCATATATATGGTGAAAAGAATTGGTCCAAGCACAGAACCCTGTGGAACTCCACAAGTAACCCTTGAGAGTGAAGAAGATCATTTAGATGAACAAACTGGAATCTGTCAGACAAATATGATTTAAACCAGCCTAGTGCTGTTCCTTTGATCCCTGCAACATGTTCAAGCCTTTCAAAGAGAATATTATGATCGACTGTGTCAAAAGCAGCACTGAGATCTAACAAAACCAGAACAGACACCAGTCCATTATCTGAGGCCATGAGAATATCATTAGTAACCTTCACCAGTGCTGTTTCAGTGCTATGATGAGCTCTAAAACCTGACTGAAACTCTTCAAACAGCTCGTTACTGTTTAGATGCTCACAGACTTGATTAGCAACAATTTTCTCAAGGACTTTGGATAAGAAAGGAAGGTTAGATATAGGTCTGTAATTCACTAAGTCATCTTGATCAAGGGAAGGTTTCTTGAGTAAAGGTTTAATTACAGCTATTTTAAATTCCTGTGGTACGTATCCATTTACTAAGAATAGATTCATCATATCCAAAATGGGGCCAGGAACCAAATTGAACACTTCTTTAAATAATTTGGTTGGAATTGGGTCCAATATACAAGTTGAAGGTTTAGATGAGGCTAATATTTTTGATAATTCTGAAAGCTCGACTGAATCAAAACAGCCTAAGCACAAATGAGGTTCTAAAGTGCTTTCCGATGCTGCGTCATTTACTGAGGAAGAAGTAATCATGTTTGGGAGGATGCCAATGATTTTATTTTTAGTAGAATTAATTTTATTTATGAAGAATCCCATAAAAATCATCACTGCTAAGAGCTGGGGGAATAGTTGGCTCAACACAGCTATGGCTGTGTAAGTTTGGCAACTGTACTAAAAAGAAACCTAGGATTGTTTTTATTCGCCTCTATTAATGATGAAAAATGGAAGTAGGAAGGGATGAAATTGCAAGGTATAAGTACGAGATGTGGTTATGCACTGGAAAAAAGGCAAAATGACTGGGAGCCATCAGAAGCAACCAAAAGTATGTCCCTATGCAAGCAGCACAGTACAATTTCCTTATGTATTGCAACTGCTTACTGACTCTAACGAAGTACTTAAGCTATTAGGTTGTTTTTGTTTAGAACAAAGATAATTGATATCTAGATTTTTAAAAACTCTAATTATTCCTAGATTTTCTTGTATACAGTCTAAGAATTCTAAGTCAGCATCAAAGGCCAGGTATTCTGCATGTTTTAGATCTGTCCTTGGTTCAGCACTCTGGAATGAAATGATATATCCTCATCAGGCCTCTGCAGAACTTGATGACATACAGAGACAATTCAAGCATATGAATCAGATGTTCTGGAACAGCAACCCATCTAAAACATGCAGGTTACCCACGAGGAGCTGAGTTTGACACCCCTGGTATAAGACCTTTGAAACTGGCTCAAGTTGTGTAGCTGCTTCAGATTTTTATTTTTTGCTTATTGCAGTTTTGAAAACAATCCGCCAGCCCTCCTTACATAGACAGTCAATTTTAACTAAGCTGATTACTAATAAAACTAGATTATTAGTTGGTTTAACAGAAAAAAAATGATTTTGATTGCATTGTCCTTTAATTAAAATCACACTGGGGTGTATGTAGCTCAATTTAAACAGGACTGCTCTGATTGTTTTGGAATACAAATGATTGACATACAATGAATTTACACATAATTAAATATTAAATTGAAATGTTTAACCTGTAAAGAGCTTCAAGATTAAACTTATGGCAGGTAAAATAGCTGAACTGAGTTTCCTTTTAATCAATTACATAAAATAACACCTTATGTGCAAAAACATCCCGGATAAATTAAAGAAAGTATCACACGACCTTTGCAAGCATCTGGGTGGAATTTAATTTTAACCAAGTTAGAAACTTTAAATCAAGTATCGTAATTCTTTTGCTTAAGTGGAGTGTCTGCATGCATCTTCCACCACTGTTCTTTTTACCTTTGAACTTGTCAAGTCCTTTCTTTTCTCCAAGGCGCGTCTCGCAGGAAAGTAACAGAGAAGCGGGCGGGGGTGGGGGGAGTGTAGGGGGTGCAACGGGGCCAGCGGAGAAAGAATAGCAGAGTATGAAAGAGAGAGGGAGCGACAGAGAGAAAGGGAGCGCAAAGTCTTGTCAACCGGAAATAAAACAAGCTGGCACCCTCCCCATCCCCAAGCCCCTGCACCCACCCCAAAGTCATATACTTCCTCCTCACTCTCTCTTTTTCCTCCCCTTCTGCCTCTCCTGCCTCCATCTTCCATCTCTCCCTTCCGCTGCATAGAGATATATTTAAACCCTGCTTCTGCTCGGCTCTATGCTACATACCGTCATACCTGCGTCACCGCTTACACCTCACGTAAGGCCCATGTGTGTCCATCGGCAGGAGTTCCTGGATGGTGCTCCTTTAACCTGCTCTGAGGCCCTGGCGGTGCCTTTGTTTGTTGTTCCACAGCTCGGAACAAAAACGTGCGCTTGTCCGTTGAAAATCAGGGAACAAAGCCTTGGTGTTCTAAGAATTACTGCAACTTTACAAGCTGCTAAGAATTTCTTCAAAGCCTGAATAGCTCAACCCAGAGGAGTGCGATATCAAATAACCTTCTAGAGTAAAGACACTAACATAGAAGAACAGGTTTCTAGATCAATCCTTAATGAATTAGTCCTTTTCTGAACATTTTAATCCTGTTAAATGAAGCATCATATTTATCATTTACTTACTTACAGTGCCCTGCAAATGTAATCATATCCCTTGTATTTTTCTCCCATTTTGTCACATATACAATTAAATTCAGCTCCCTTTTACACAGATAATGCTAAATTAACTTGATTATAATCAATTGCTGTCACCTAATTAATAAATTGAGATTTCTGTGTGTAATTCTAATGCCTAGTAATGCAGTTGTTCTGGGAAGGTCTTAACCACCACCCTCACTGTTAAATATAGAGGTGGCAGTATCATGCTGTGAGAGTGTTTGTGCTATGGAGGGACCAGGAAGCTGGTCAAAGTTGATTGGAAGACGGATGAAGATAAATGAATGGACAATCCTGAAGAAAAAACATGTTAAAGGCTCTAAAACATGTAAACATTCCAGCCGGACAAAATCATAAGACATGCAACCACAGCTGTAATGGAATGATTTAGATCAGGGTCCTCAAGGGCCGGTCTCCTTCATGTTTTAGTTCTTTCCCTGGTTCAGCACACCTGAATCAAATGATGGTTCATTAGCAGGCCTCTGCAGAACGTTGACATGATGAGGAGGTAGTTGGAGCATTTGAATCAGCTGTGTGGGAGCAGAGACGTATCTAAAACTGGCTGGAGACTGGCCCTTGATTTAGATCAACGTATGCTCATGCTCTCTACTGTCCCTTTGATACATTTAAATTGCTGTCCAGGGACAGCTTATCTCGTTTTTATTTATAAAAGTTTTTGTTTGTTTTTGTTTTTTCTACTTTTTGTGTGGAACATGTGCCTGAAAGCTGAGAAGCTAACAACAAAATTTAGTTGTGTGATTGCATAATGACAATAAAGTCTTGTCTTATCTTATCTTATCTTATCTTATCTTATCTTATCTTATCTTATCTTATCTTATCTTATCTTATCTTATCTTATCTTATCTTATCTTATCTTATCTTATCTTATCTTATCTTATCTTATCTTATCTTATCTTATCTTATCTTATCTTGTCTTGTCTTGTCTTGTCTTGTCTTGTCTTGTCTTGTCTTGTCTTGTCTTGTCTTGTCTTGTCTTATCTTGTGTATAGGGTCCTAGTCAAAGTCCTGACCTAAATCCAACAGAGAATTAGTAGTGAGACTTAAAAATTGATGTTTACAGATTATTCCACTCTCTAGATGTGCAACGTTGGTAGAGACAAAAAAATATAGTGGCTATAATTACAGAAAATAAATTTTACACCATAATGACTAAGGAGGGCTGAATTTAAATGCACACCACACTTTTCAGATTCCATCCATCCTGTTTCTTCCACTTCAGAAATATGTGTTGTATCATGTTTGTCTGTTGCATAAAATCCAAACAAGATGCATTAAACTTTGTTGAACATAAACAAATGTGGAGAAGTTCAAGGGGCACAATACTATTGATCTCATTCTGATATATATGCAATGGAAAATGCACAACAAACCCTTTATTACATTCTTATAAAATTCTGCACGATTCAACTCAGTTTTTTTTATAACTTTAATTTTCAACAAATTTGAAATCTAAACAGGTTGATTTCATATTCAGTTCAATAGAAATATGGAATCATTTTAATCTTGGTCAGACAAAAACGATTCAGTCCAACCAAATATTTAAATATATTCTTTTTTCTTTAAAGAAAAACCTAAAGAACATAGCAGCTAATGTAGGTTTTTTTCCTGCTGTCGTATTTGTTTGAACAGGAAGTCCAGCTCTCTGCCAGCGCTCAGTGGATGTAGGTCATTACTGTTTGGTGTTCCGGTTTGAAACTGCCTGTGTTTTCTTCCTTTAAAATCTCAGTGGGGCTGATGTGTGTGTCTGCTTCAGGCTGGAAGACAAATGAGTTTTACCTTCAAGCAAATTTTCCAACACCGATGAATGCATTTCCCTCTAAAAACACCTAATAATCATGTGCTGGTGTAGATTCTCAGACATCCAGGACATGACAGTCCTAGGTGCCTTAGTAGAACGTACCTGGACTTCTTGCCATGTTGAGTAGACTTAGTAATCATCTGATTCTTCTATTTCAGGGGAGACCAACTTTCTTTTTCTATCAGCAGTAATAGAGTCCTCATCAACCCTTTACCCATAGAGGCCTTTGTCGTAAGCATTTTTACAATGATCTATTTTTTTTGGGGGGGGGGGTATTATTATAAGAGTTGTGTTCTGTCTTGAGATGAAGGCTGATGATCTGCTGCTGCCACCCACAGCAGATAAGAAAACAATTTAATTTATTGAACTTATTTCTGAACACATTAAAAATAAATACTTACGTGCTAATTCCTACCGCATATTATTATTTACAGTAATATTCTAAGGATTCTGTAATATTTTTACTCTTTTATGAATTTGTTGAGCTTTAGAGAAAACATCAACTGTGTTCCAAAATGTACATAAATACATATTTTAAGGCCTTTCATTAAAAGCACAAAAACAAGTAAAAATTCACACAAATGAACCACTGAGAAGAAATTTGACCCGGCTCTAACACAGGCTGGTCTGAAAATACTTCCCTGCTGATTTAACTCAGTATTTATGTGTAATTTATGGTTAAAATTGAACCCCATCATCTATTTATCATCCCCTATCGTTCCATTATCTGTGCTTTATGCTCCACTCTCTCAGCCTTCCCCCCTCCTCCTCTCGCTGGCATTAAGTTCAAACTTGACACTGATGTTGACTCACTTTGTCACCCCTCGGTGGCTCCCTCTCCCTTCCTCTCTTCCTCTTCCTCTCTCTCCCCATCGCTCGGAGGACACGAGTGCCCGCAGACGCATTTCTCTCTAGAGCCCCCCCCTCCCGCCCCACACTCCCTCCGTCCCTCTCCTCCCTCTTTCACTCTATCTCACCCTGTCCAACTCTCTTCATCTTTCTCCCTGCACTCTCCTTTACAACACACACACACACGGCGTTGTCAACAAAGCTGGACGTTAGGGGAATAAAGGTCCACCGAGGAGGAGAGGAACTCTCAGGACCCCTGCATCGGTCTACCTGGTCAACTTGGTAAGTTAGTGAAATTAAATCTTTAACGCTTTTAAATGTTTCGTACCATATGATAAAAAAAGAAAATAAATTCGGAGGGGGGTGGACTTTTGCGGGCTCAGAATCACCACCAGTTTGGAAATGTCTCAGGTTTTAGCTGAAAAATGTATCATTTACCTTTTTGTTGAATCCAAATAAATCTAACTTGACCTTTGACACGTTATCGCTTCAGTCGTTTGAGTGATTTGACTCAGAATGATATAGATTTGCTTTACTCTGCTTTCTCGCACTCATATAAGATAATAAAACACCAACCTTTTTTTGCAAAAACTATGTGACCAAGTGCATGCTTTCACAACGTGACTGGCGCGACATTGATTTTAATACTTTATTAAGATTCCAACTCATGCATTTGCTCCATTTTTAGTACATCTGCAAAGAAAGTTTATTTGTCTGATATAGATTCCTAGTTTTATGTTTTTTTGTTTTGTGAGTGCATGCAAGCTTCAGTTCCCCAATGAAAACAGAGCTAAAAGCAAGTCAAATTTCATGGCTCTCTGAGTGGGTTCTAATGTACCTCCTCTCCCCGTGGTATACTAGCATTGCAATGTATAACACACACACGTTACGACAGCGAGCATGTAACTAACTCCATTTATGTCTGTCATCATGAGGCTAATTCACCACAATGCCAACCATGTGTGAACTCATGCGATACAAACCCCTCCTTCTTCTTCTCCTTCTTCTTCTCCTTCTTCTTCTTGGTTTTGCTGCTATTGCAAAACGGATCCAAGGCGGGGAGGAGTAAACAGGGGAGATCACACGCAGAGGACGGGGGTTCCTTTATTTCTCTCCATGGTGGTCTGGACGCCCATAGTATGTATGAGAAGTTAACCATGCTGAACCTGCAGAGCGGCTCCAACTGGACCGGGCCCAACAACTGGTACCATGACCCCACCGGCGTTCAGACGCAGCACAGCACAGGTGAGGAGACATTTCCACTGCTGGTTTAAATCAGTTTTAAGTGGATTAACACTTGTAGCCATCGCATCAGCCTTCTAACCTGTGGTTTTTGATATGTGAGATATGGCTCACCGCCGAGGGTGCCAAGGCCTAGGGGACTGCCGCATGCACCCTGGTGGGAAGAAAGTTTCTTCTAATTTGCACCCTGGACAACTTTTTTGTTGTTTATTTGCATGATTAGTCATTGAAAGGGCGTCACTTATATTGTCTATGGTTTGAGTGCTGTATCTGATTTGCAGTTCTAATTTCAAAGGCTGTTTTCAGGTTGTTTTTAACATAGTCTGAGCTACATTTAATCCTCTGTATCAAATCTAAAATACTTAGGTAAAACCTGACCAGGACTGTTCTACACTGAACAGTTTCTTTCAAACACAGGTTAAGATCCTTAAACCTTTTTTTCTGTTTATTGAAAAAAAGACACACAAAAACAACAGGATTTTTCATGACTTTTTTGGCATCCATAAAACCTTAAATTTAGGCTAGCATGAAGATTGCTAAATATAGACTTGGAGTGAATAATTTTTCACTGCTTACAGATTAATCTGTCTCTATCCATGTGAATCTGTTAAATAATTTATCTTTTAAGACATATCATCAAAAAGAGCACATTTATTTAACTGGTATGGGTTGTAACCTGCCTCTCGCCTGATGGCCACTGCTGATAAACGCCAGCCCCCCACCACCTTGCATGGGTAAAGCACGCGAAGACAAGATACATTGTAAAAGTTATTTTTTTTCTTTTTCTCTGAAATGGCCTCTGTCAGGGAGTTTATATGTGTATACTGGTGGCATGGGGGCCAGAAAGCATGGCTCGCGCAGGGCATCATTCATTTAACAACCGCCACTGCTTCTAAGATTCTGTAATCCTAAAATAAGACATGTCTTTGAAATACATTTCTCTACTTGTGTGTGTTTTCTCTCTCCTTGCTGGCAGTGTCCGAGGGCTGCATGCTGGACACAGAGGGCAGCATGGGGGGAGAGGCGGGGGGAGGTGGATCCGGCAGAGGGGGAGGAGGAGGAGTCCCCGTGGAGCGGGACGAAGGCGAGGAGTCTCAGCTGAGGCTGCAGCTCAAGAGGAAGCTGCAGAGGAACAGGACCAGCTTCACGCAGGAGCAGATCGAGGCTCTGGAGAAAGGTCAGACTGTGCAAGCACGCAAAGCCTCAAATCTTTTGCCTCTCAGAGGGCCGGAGCAGAGCCGTGACACAGCTGCAACATCTTTGTCACCAGATACAGGCCTAGCACCTGGTTAACAGGTTTTTGATTAATTGCAGGGCTACAAACACAATCTGGCTTTATATATTTTGACAGGTCATGATCTTTATAAGCACCTCCGGGGGCCAAAAGAAAAACTCCTCGCTGTGATCCGTTCCAGATGCAAATCATCCACTATCTTAACTCCACAAATATTCCCGATCTGTTCCAAAAGGGCCTCTGGCAACACAAAGCAGCAGACATTCTGATAATGCATCATTACTGCGGCCGTGTTATGCAGCGGGATGTGGCCCTCGTATCTGCTGAGAGGGATCAGAGAGGCACCCTTGACTGGATGTGGCTGCGAAGGGCCCTGGAGCTAAATAAGAACTCGTTGTCCACTGTGCACCCGAGCAGAAACGTATCACTGTGGTCAGTCTGTGCAAATGACATTAATGAGGTACACTGACGTCAGTGCACAGCCAAAGCACAATAAAAATGATGTGTTGACACAGATGCCAGTTATAACGAAGCCAATTAAAGCAATTTGTAACTCAGATTTAATTTATAGAGCCAAGATGATATTTTTATTAGCTTAGAACTCTAGCTATGATATCATTCTAATCTAAGGCTCTATTATATATTTAGGGTGGTATGGGATGGTCACTATGTGATAAAGTGTGACAATTTCTCCTTTTCGACACAGAAGATTTAAACAAAAACCTGAAATATTCCAAAATGACCAAACTTAGTCTTAGTTGTAAGGAAAGGGAAAAAAAAGCATTTTGTTTAGCCAGCTGACCGGCAATGCTCAGCTTAATTTAAAAAGGAGACATTATTTGTCTTCCTTAAACAAAAACCTCAATGCTAACTCAATTTCTGGACAGTACATTCAGTTGCTGATTTGGCATCAAATTAGAGAGTTATGTTCTTTCTTTGTAGTCCATGTTATAGAAAGAAAGCCTTCACTTCATCACAGATGGCAGCTGTTTACATATCTGCATTCATTTCATCATGTTTCTCTAATCTGTTCCTGTTGCCTAGTAAATAAAGGCATTCAAATCTGATAAATAGAGGATGTTGTCAAATGGTAGAGCTGTAGATACAAATACGTCATTTTTACTCCCCAAACCATGACTGTATGCGTCTTTGGTGAAAGAAATTTGTTCAAATTGGTCTTTTCTGCAAATGTTACAAAACAATTTGTATCTTTCTTTCAGCCAGTTGGCTGTGGTCGAGGTATGGCAGAAAATATTTGAAACATTAACCATCCCATGCTGACGTATAGCTCATGTATCTACAGTGGTTTACATTTTAAATGACCAAGTTTTGAAAGGTGAGGCCAAACTGTGAAGCTTAGAGCCTTCTCTGAAACTGAAAGCTTGATCGGGATGATGACTCAGCCGGCTCCTGACAGGGTGAGGCATGTTCACGTTTCGACTCGTCAACAACAGAAATGTCAACGGTTTGTCAGCTTTAAATGAGCCTCCCTGAAGAGCCGTGATGGTCTGAAACCAAAACTCTTGCTGCCGCTGAAAGCAGCGCTCATTCATACCCAGACTTTGTTTCTGATTTAGTAATGCTGGTGTCTGACCAAATACGACCTGAAAACAGCTTTGATGAGATTCAAACCAAAGAGGACTTCTCTGCCGTTCAGTTTAAAGCAGCCCTGCTTTGAAATAAAGTGCTAAGGCAGCTTCTCAACTTGAATCCTTTCAGTTGAACTTTGTGCGTGTTCCAAGTGGATAAATAATTGATACAAAGTGCAACAGATAAATATTTCAAAACGGGTTGTAAGCATAGAAGCTTAACTTCCTGGATTTAGGGTTCCTCTAAAACCTAATTAGTAATGCTAATGCTCAATATGCAGCACAATCTGTTAAAATTAGCCCCTTTCTTTCAATTGAGCGTCGATCGGCTTGATGTGGAGGTGAATCCAGAGCTGCAGAAGCTTGAGGGCAAGCTGCTGTCTAGTAGCCCTGTCATTTCCCATCCTGTTATTGTGAGGCATGATTGACATTGTGTAATATCCTCCTCAGAGTTTGAAAGGACACACTACCCAGATGTTTTCGCAAGGGAGAGGCTGGCGAACAAGATCGACTTACCTGAGGCCAGGATACAGGTGAGGAAACCAGAAAGGTTTCCACCAGAGGCTCTGAAGCAGGAAAAGGGTCTGACTGGGCTCTGATTGGCAGGTGTGGTTTTCCAACCGGAGAGCCAAGTGGAGGAGGGAAGAGAAGCTGCGCAACCAGAGGAGGTCAGGAGGCGTCACCTCCTGCTCGCAGAGCCAAGCCCCTCTGAGCACCTCCTTCAACACGTCCGTCTACCATCAGCAGCACAGCAGCAGTTCAGGTAAACAGCAGAAGCCCTGCGCTCATCAGCTCGCTCTAACCCAACATCCATGACACCAGAAGCAAGAGTTTACATTTGCTCCCCATGACTTAAACATTCGCTGACAGAAATAGTTGAGTAGTTTCTAATTACAAACCTCACGTAGCGTGCTTGACATTCATAAGCAGGCGAAGCATTAGAGTTTCTCCACTAAGTGCATCCGTATAAAATATTCCCACCTCGAGATGGTCTCAGTGAGTCTGAGCGAACGTGTGCCTGAGCTAACCACCGTCTCTGTCTCTGCAGGGTCCATGTTGAGTCAGACGGAGTCGTCTCTGCCCAGCTACAGCTCGCTGTCTGTTTTCTCACCCGGAGTCCAGGTTGGACATTCAGCATTCAGCATTCATCATCCAAACTACATCACATACAGAGCAACCTCTCTGTCTGAGCCTTACATCTCACTGTAGGGAAACCCTTATCTGTAATTTAAGTCTTTATTCTCTCTAAAGATGAGGGATGCTGTGTTCTTTCTCAAATTAATTTAAACTGTTACTATAACAACATACAATCATTTTAAAAAGGAAAATACATAAATGCTTATCAAAATTCTACTTGAGGTTTGTTGGGAGCTACAGAATACTCTAAAATGCTTTTCAATTAAGTTTAAACAACAGCAACAGGGTTGATGTAGATTCCAACCTAAAGTGGCCAAAGGATCAATAAACGGATTAATTGTGAAAACAAATGAAGAATCACCCCTGAAAATTACGTAACTGCACCTTTTTACAGCATCAAATCCGAGCTTGAAGTTCTGTATATCAGAGCCTTAAGGTGAGGAAGAGACTAAATGAATTTTTTCAACTTTAATCATGAAGACAGCATTCAAATGCAAGCTCAATTATAGCCTCTATCATTTTTTTTATTTCAAAAACGTGAATCAGCTACCTTTTCTAAAAATCTGGAATTTGCAACAGCACCACTGAGTGGGGGACTGGAGGGGCAAAGGCCCTCCCTGTATATGCACCTCCAAAATATGCAAACCATCTTCATAAAAAAAAAAAAAAAAAAAAAAATCTAAATGAATTCAAGAAAGCAGAGGACACACTTTATGGCAGCATGCACAAACAAGACACAAACACACAAACAAGAACA
Source organism: Valencia hispanica (assembly GCA_963556495.2). Lineage (NCBI taxonomy): Eukaryota > Metazoa > Chordata > Actinopteri > Cyprinodontiformes > Valenciidae > Valencia > Valencia hispanica. Next base: position 6,664,539 of record OY747721.1, on the reverse strand, counting down.
GGAATAAGGTGCTCATCTGGCCACCCCTGGGAACACTTCCTGAAGGTGTCCCTTTTGGGATTTGGCAGCTAATTTAAAGACTAAATAGTCATAAAATAAAGATTTCCCATAAAAATGGTGCTAGTTATGTGATATCTGGAATGTAATGTGGCCTGAAGGTGGACATGCCATCCTTCCTCCATTGCTTCATAAAATTGTTTCCATTTTAAACCAAGCATTTTAAATAGAGGGAAGATCAATGCCTCTGCAAACAATTTATATACTTGGATTCAGTTAATAATAATAATAATTTCTTTAAGCTTTATAGAGTTCAACTGATCTTTCAATCCCAAAAAATATTTTCATTGCTTCTACTGTATATTTTTATATTTAATATAAATTTGTTTATTATATATTAAAAATATAAATATAACCTCATATGTTATAGTGCTTTTCTGTTGGGAGTTACGCGTAAGTATTTGTTATTTATTCCACTCCTGCAAAATAACGATCAAGAATTTAATAGCAATAATATAAATATTAATAATAATAATAATAATGTCTAATTCTGCTTAAATATAAACAAATTGATAAAAGAAATGTTGGTATGATACGGTGTGTGTTAGTTGATATATGTTCAGACTTCTGCGGCTCTACTCTCCTGTTTTACACACCTCTAGCACCTCCAAGTGGTGAAACTCCAACCTTGCTTGTCTTGATGCTACACGCTGTTTTATTGCACCTGTGGCTGTACGTTTGACCTTACTACCTCACAGGATCTTGTTTTCTGTAAAGCTGATCTTTCATCTCCTGCTTCGCTCTCAGTCTATTCCTCCCCAGTCGGCGTCCTCGTACTCCTGCATGTTACCTCCATCACCCTCCGCGCCCCGCAGCTTTGACTCGTCGGCGTACTCCTCCCCTCACCTGCAGACTCCGCCATCAGCCAGCTCCAACACAGGTGGGTGTTTGGTCAGCAGAGGTGGAAACACCTGCTTTATCTCTTTCGCTTCCCTCCGTGTTCAAACCGGTACCCTTGTGTTTCCCTCTCCCACCCAGGGCTCATATCACCCGGGGTTTCAGTGCCGGTCCAGGTCCCAGGAACTGAGCCACAGAGCATGAGTCAGAACCTTGGGCAGTACTGGGCCAGATTACAGTGAGCTCCAGACAATTGCTAATGGACAGAAGACGGAGGAGGAGGAGGAGGAAGAAGGGCATGTAAAAGTCATGTCAACATAGCAAGATTAGGATACATGTTTTATGGAAGCACAGGTCTGAGGTACAGAGGAGCCTTGAAGGGTTGAAGACCCCGAAATGCATTAAATGTTTACAGAATCAACCAAAAGCAGCTTTGGTTGCACTTCACAGTACTCTCCTGGTCTCTGGGTGGTTAGGAGAATTGGCTTGACCAATTTACTGGAGATTGAAAGAAGTTGAACCAAAGAAGTAGGAACACCCATTGACCTTTTCAGCTTTTGTCCCGTTACAACCCCAACGTTTTGTGACTTTTACTGGGATTTGATTTGATGGACCAACACAACTATTTCATGATTGTGAAGTGGAAGGAAAGTCCTCCATTGACAGTGTGGAGTTGTATTTAGTCCCCTTTACTCTGATACCACTAAATAAAAACCAGGCACACATCTTTTGGCTTCACCTTCAAGTAGCTTGAAGAGGCGATTTAAAATTCAAATGTCTGATCTAAAAATCTGTAGTATGGCAGGGATTTATGTAAGCTTCCATCAAATTAATTTAGAAGTTTTGCTAGAATTTCTCAATTGGTTTGGTTTGTTTTGGCCTTTGACTAGGCCATTCTAACGCATTATGTTTAGGGTTGTTCTCCTGCTGAAAGGTGAACTTTCTCCATAGTCTCAAGTCCTTTTTTAGGTTATTTTTCCAGGATTCTCAAGTACAGATTCCGTCCATCCCCCACAGCATTATGCTGCCAACAACATGTTTTGCCTTAGGTATAGTTTGAACGTTGGTTTGCAGGGTTAATTCTCCTCCATGCACAGTGGAGAAATTCATAAAGCAGTTCCATCTCCTCCATTCGTTGCAATTGTTTTGCTCAGTTGTTTGTTTTATTTTGGTACTGGAGACATGAAGCAAGTTGCACTATATAAATGCAGGAGTATGGAAGATTAACTACCAGAGCTGAAAATTTTTTTTTTGTTAGAATGAGATACAAAAGTCGTTATGACAAGAAAGTTTTTATAACTTTCTTGTTATGTTTCATTAAAACCAAAATATGTTCTTGTTAAAATAAGAAAGGTCATGACAATAAATTAGCAACACGTCTCGGAATGTTTAAGTGTCCTCTAGAAGAAACAGGGGGAAAAGGAGAATGAGACAGAGCTCCTTAATGCCTTTTTAAGAAGAATAACATTTGTATATATCGTCGAAACAAGATACTTCTCCTGAATTTATTTCCCTGTTCTGGTAGTTTAGTGCTTCCATACAGCAGCAACCCTGCCCATCAAATGTTTTTGTGACAGCTTGCACTTGTAATGCAGGTGGTACAGAATTGATCAACTATATAGAGGAAAATGTTTTAGTTTTTAAAATATTTTAATCAACTGATAACCTCCACAACATGATGCTGCCAGCGTCATGTTTCAGAGCGGGGAACTTTGTCTTTATAGTGAGGTGGAGTGCCTGTCCTCCATTGCACATTGCATTTAGGTTTAGTTTGGTCTCATCTGACCAGAGCACCATTTTCCAAACGTTTGCTGTCTTTCCTACATGGCTTGTGGCAAACTGATAACTGAACTATTATGGATTTCTTCCAACAATGGCTTTCTTCTTCTGTGGTCTGTTCCTTTGTCTTGTACTTTGTTTTTTGTTTTTGTTGTTAACTAAGATTCCAAAAATAAATTATTAGGTCTTCACACCATAGCTTCATTCATCCTGAGATTAAGTCACACTAGGTTATTTCTAAATTATAGTTGTTGGGAACCTGGATTCTCAGAGCTTTATTTGTAAAAATTTTTTTAAAACCATTTATTCTTTTACTTTAACTTCACAAATATGCAATGCTTTGTGTTGGTCTCTATCCTTGTTGGGTTGTGGGGGGGCTGGTGATTTCTCCAGCTGTCACTGGGCAAGAGGGTTACACCCTGGAAAGGTCGCCAGTCCATCGCAGGGCAACACAGAGATACAAAGGACAGACAACCATGCACACTCTTATACTTAAAGACAATTTAATAGACCAAATAGCCTAACAATCATGTTTTTGGACTGTGGGAGGAAGCAGGAGCACCCGATGAGATCCCACACATGCACAGGGAGAACATGCAAACTCTATGCAGAAAGACCCCAGGCTGGGATTTGAACCAGGACCTTTTTGCTCCAAGGCAACAGTGCTACCAACTGCACATAATGTCTCTCACAAATTAATTACATTGATGCTTGTAGTTGCAAAGTTAAAACCTGGAAAATATAAAAGGATATAAAATAATAACAAATCGTAGGAATAAAATGTTTACGATTACATTCAAACTACGATTTTAGATTTTTTTTTTCCTTTCTAATTTTGGGAAAGTGGTTTCAGGAATCTGTGAACAGTGCGGGGTTTTAACCAAAGCTGTGCCACACACACAAATCAGTCATACCAAGTAAATACCAGCATATATCAGGTGTATTGTGAAGTGTAACCACTGTATCTTGTTACTTGAGCAGCTTAACCATATTGTGATAAACAAGCTTGTTCCCTAAGCTGTGAGACTACTGTGAAGAGTTTAGACTCGCTCATTGCAATCACTTGTACTTAAAACTTTGAAAATCTACCATAAAAAAGTGTAAATCCTGCCTATCCTGATGCGCTGAGTCCGCATATTTTTGTACAGACATCTAGACATCAGTGGGTGAAGAACATAACTGTGGAAGACTGCCAGGTGTTATTAGAGGAAAGAATGTAGCATGATCTGGGCTCCAGTCATCCTCAAAGCACAAGAAAGAAGTCAGAAAAAAAGCTTTGCCATTCTGTCATTAGCTTAGCCCGGAAACATAAAACGGCAGCAAATTTCCTCTATATTTGATATTAATTTGCAGAATATTTCTATCCAGTCCAGACAAGCAATAGCAGCTTGTAAAGAGTAAAACAGCAATAAAAGCTCTGATTCCCAGAGCTTTTGAACTGTTTTGGACATCACTAATGACACTTTTTCTTTAGTAAGGGACAATCAGGAATCGTTGCACATCAAACTAAAATGCAAACACTTCAAAGAGACAATCAAAGCTGGAGGAAAACTGAAACCACCGTAGACTTGAAACAACTGTGCATGACCAAAAGATGGCGGTAGAGACAATCAGCTACTCAGAAACAAATCAAATATTGTACAGAAGCCTTTATTGTACTTTTGCAGATATTTAGGTTCTGCTCACTTTTTTTCCTCTGACCCCTGGTTCTGTTGATGCAACTCATATGAAATGTCCTTAAAAACTCCTATTTATTTGTGTTTTCACTTGTTCTCACGGGTCATTTGTGTTGGGGTTTCATTGTTGTCACGTGTTGTGTTAGTACTCAGTAGCTACCAAGAGTCAACCCTTTTTTGTGAAGGCCTTGGATCCCTTTAATGAAAATAAAACGATGTGTGATAAACTTAAGATGTGGATTTCTGATTTGTTTTACTCAGCACAAGTCTTAATAAATGATTAACATTAAGATAGTTTCTAATATAGAAAGAAAATTCTGTTCTGACCTGAATCTGTTGTTTAATGTTGATTTAAACTATTATTTGACATTATTTTCTTGTAAAATGAAAGTTATACATAGTTAGAAACTAAAACATCAGCTAAAATAATTGTTATTAACTGTTCTAAAATCCAATTTACTCTTCCTGCAGAAGACAAACAATAACAACAACAAAAGAATACACTAAACACTAGTTTGGAAATACAGCTCCTACAAAATCAGTCTTTATCTGCTGAATGTGTAGAGTTCTGGTCATCTTTACATGTAGACATTTTAAACCCCTTACATCTCGAAGCAAACAAAAACAAGGTAAGTTTATTCTGGATTTGATTCTTTGTCCAAGAACAACCCAGGAACCACCATAGCTCATGGTTGTTACAAACTAAAAGCTGTGAATTCCATATGACCCATCTTCTCTAAAAGTCACCCCCGATGGCTTGGGGATTGTTTTTATGATAAAAGTATCATATGGTTTATCTCTGTCAATGCTATTTGCAAGCTGTTCTGAGAAGTGTACTGAAAATTCACCCCCACCCCCCCCCTCCCTTTCCATAGAGCACAGTGCTGTGCTGCAGGACACGTTCAGGGTCAGGTAAATTAAGTGGGAAATTACAGGTATTAAAGTATTTTATAACTTTCTGCATTTAATATTTCCTTTACATTCTTTTTCAATTTAGAATTTGAATTGAATATATATATATATATAGACAGATAGCTCCCTAGGCTGCCACCAAGCCCTCCTATGCCTGGGGCTGGCTCTGCACAGGTGGGATACTATCATGGTTTCACTCTGAAAGTCACAACTGACTGGAACCCCTGAATTCAATGATCTGGAGGGGTGAGCAAATACTTTTGGCAGTGGAGTGCAAGGCAAGGCAAGTTTATTTGTATAGCACAATTTATGTTACAAGACAATTCAAAGTGCTTTACATAAAATATCAAAAGCGTTACAGCAGGGTGCAGAAAAAGTACAGGAATAAAAACCAAAAATTAAAATGAGAAAAAAAAAATCTTAAAAGAAGCCGTGCAGATTTAAAACTTAGAATAAAATCTAATCAAAAGCAGCTGAGAACAGGTGGGTCTTTAACCTGGATTTAAATAAACTGAGTGTTTCAGCTGATCTGAGGCTTTCTGGGAGTTTGTTCCAGACATGTGGAGCATAGAAGCTGAACGCAGCTTCTCCATGTCTGGTTCTGACTCTGGGAACTGATAAAAGAGCGGATCCAGATGACCTGAGGGGTCGGGTAGGTTCATACTGGGTCAGGAGATCACTGATGTATTTTGGTCCTAAACCATTCTGAGCTTTATAGACCAGCAGCAGAACTTTGAAGTCTATCCTCTGACAGACAGGCAGCCAATGTAAAGACCTCAGAGCTGGACTGATGTGGTCCACTTTTTTGGTCTTAGTGAGAACTCGAGCAGCAGAGTTCTGGATGAGCTGCAGTTTCCTAATTGACTTTTTAGGTAGACCTGTAAAGACGCTGTTACAATAATCAAGCCGACTAAAGATGAATGCATGGACTAGTTTTTCCAGGTTCTGCTGAGACATCAGATCTTTTATCCTTGAGATATTCTGAAGGTGATAGTAGGCTGATTTTGTGATTGCCTTAATGTGTTTTTCAAAGTTTAGGTCTGAGTCCATCACTATACCCAGATTTCTGACCTGGTTGGTGGTTTTTAGGTGTATGGACTGAAGCCCTGTGGTGACCTTCAATGTTTTCTCTTTAGCTCCAAAGACAATTACCTCAGTTTTGTTTTTGTTCAACTGCAGAAAATTGTGGCACATCCAGTCATTAATTTCCTCAATGCATTTGCCAAGAGCCTGTACAGGCCCTTGGTCTTCAGGTGTCATTCTAATATATATATATGTGTGTCATCTGCGTAGCTATGGTAACTTATATTGTTGTTATTTATTACCTGTGCCAGTGGGAGCATATAGATGTTAAACAGAAGAGGTCCCAGGATGGAACCCTGGGGAACCCCACGTGTAATTCCCGCCTGCTCAGATGTAAAGTTACTTATTGACACAAAGTACTTCCTGTTCTCTAAGTACGTTTTGAACCAGTTTAGTACAGTGGCAGAGAGACCCACCCAGTTCTCCAGTCGTTTGAGTAAAATAATGTGGTCAACTGTATCAAAGTGCACTATACATTCTGATAAAAACAAATAGCAATTTATAAAATAGTAAAACCAAATCAGTGATATTATATGTGTTTGGCCAAATTAAAGATAAAGTTGGCTATTTTAATTTCTTCAATCAGGTTTTTTTTTGTTAAAATGCCCTGAATTCAGCTGTTTAACCGCCTCCAAAGTCCAGTGCAGTCAGTCTGGTAAAAAAGGACAAATAAAACTAGGAAACAAAGGGATGCATTTATCTCAAGAGCAGAACACTTCAAACAAGTCATAAATATTAGATTTTGGATGATGGATCTACAACCCCCTAATAAATAATGTTTCTGTCTGCTGAATATGTAAATGGATAAGTGCTTAAAAACTGTTTCATTGTATATGACAAGAAGTACTGGTATCATGTTGCAGTTGATGTATGCTGCCTGAGCTGGGCAGAAATCAATATGGAGGGTTGGATGTATACCTTAAAGAAGAACAAACATGGAAAACATTCGTGGCTCGCAGGCCTGTTGCCTAATTTACCAACATCAATGTGACGCTGGGACACATTGGCAACACTGAACAGCTAAAAAAGACTATTCTTTTCCCCACAGGACTGAAGTAAGAATTGGACATAACAGAAGCTTGACAGCCATTAGCAGTCCAGCATTATGTGCTAATGGCATGACTCACTTGGGTCCTGGGGGATGAACAGGAATTAAAGACGAGAGGAGAGCAGGAGGGGGAAAGAGGGTGGAAGATGGAAAGATAATACAATGGATGGTTTGCAGTAAGAATAAAGATGTGGACCTGCAAACATAATGGGACTTTAAGATGAGACAGGAAATGCCTGAGCACTTTAGCTCCATGCTGCATCATCTGCACCCTAAACTGTGAGATTTCTTTGGAGCAGATATGGATCAATAGTTCCTGTTAAAATGTGAAAATGATATTTATAGGAAGTTTTTTTAACTGATTTTGTTCTTTTCATTCAGTGTCCAGAGATGAAATTATACTGATCAGCTTGAGATTCAGATATTAAACACATTGACATTTCATTTAGAAATACCTTTTCATTTCACTTTTTATAACTGATCATACATAATAAAAATCTGAGGGTATATGTTGGATTGAATGGTAACGAGTGAAGCAAATAAAGTTGTTATTCTTTTAAAATGGATCTAACTGGCATGTTTTTCCAAATTATACTTGTGTAAACTCTTGTTATAATGTGATGAAGAGACCAGTTTATCCCAGAAACTCTGCAAAATAGGAAAAACAGGAGAACATACCATTTGTGTGAGGCAGATGTCTGCACGAACCAGGAAACAGCTGCAACAAAACAGCCAGTGAACTCAACTGGCTCATCTCTACAGACAGAGGAGAACTTAACAGCTTTCAAGCAACTGTGCCAACAATCCTGGACGAGGACCTAAGTTCATCTCTTCACCTCCACAGTGAGGAATATATTGCGGAAAATTGCAAGAAAATCTAAAAACCTCACTGTCAGAGAAATGCCATCTTGAGATTGTCGAGTCTCCATGACAACAAGCGTACATGACCTACGGTACATCCAAACTGGTTATTTAGGAGTGACAACAGGAAAAGCCTTTTCTGTCCTACCATCACAAATGTCACCATGTGGAGTTGGTTAAATGTTATTTTAACTTGAAATGTTTGTTTTCATTATAAAGCATTTCGGCGAAAAATACTCCAGTTAAAAAACAGTTGGCTTTGTCATGGACAGTCAGGCACATGGTATCATAAAGTCAGAAAAATCTGATGTACTCTCTCAGGAAGCTAAAAATTATGATCAAAAGGAGGTGGACTAAATAATACTGAAATAATTCACCAGACAAAAATTAACCTTCTTCCACAATCATCCCAGTTTCTAGATATAAATTCTACAGAAAACATGTCGGGATCATATCCCAAGTGCAAAGATGGACGGGGGTAAGCCGATGGTTTTAATAATTAACAAAGGAAAGTAATACAGGGTTTGCAGGATAAAGAACACAGGCGGAGAACAGGGGAATCTAGCGAAGAGCAATGAGAACCAGTGAACTTAAAAACTGAGTCAGGGGTGGAAAATTATAAGTAAATCAAAAGAACTTCTCAGAAGAGACGTGGTGCAGCTGTGACAAGATGAGAGCAGAGAAAGTGAGCGAGGAAGAGACTTTTTAACACAGAGGGAGCTGAACTAAGACTCTAAGAAAACAAAGGGAGAAGATAAACACTGATCTAAGAGAACTGAATTCAAATGCACAAAGAACAGAGCACAGGAATAACTAAAACTAAACACTATGTAGTGAACTGATATGGCAACACCCTTTGAATAATAATAAACAGCATCCTATATGGCAAGACCTACTGCACAAAACAAATGAGAAAATGATAAAGCCAAAAAAAAAAAAAAAAAAAACACCCAAGGATCATAACAGAGATCCCTTCAACCACAAGCTCCAGTGTACTAAGATGTTATAGGGTAAAGCTTAAGGCTTTCCTACTGGGAAAAAGAAATGTAAACAAATGATTCAATTTAATTCAGTTTATTTATATAGTGCCGATTCACACCAGATGTCATCTCAAGGCACTTTATAAGAAAAGTCATTTTCAATTCAATCATATACATACATTCCAATCAGTTTAAAATGTTTCTGTTTAAGGAATCTCTGCAGATCGCATCGAGTCATTGACTGGCAGTTGCGTCCTTTTGATGCAGACTCCAACCACAGCAATCCCTCATACTGAGCAAGCACACAGCGACAGTGGAGAGGAAAAACTCCCCTTTAACAGGAAGAAATCTCCAGCAGAACCAGAACCAGAACCTGGCTCAGTACGAGCGGCCATCTGCCACGACCGTCTGGGGGTTTGAGAAGACAGAGCAGAGACACAGAAAGAACAAAAGAATTGATGTAACAGTACTTTCTGTATTAAAGACAGTAAAAAGTTGATAACAGGACATGGGGGACGTTCAGTTACTGGGAGCATCATCCCAGTCGATGTCCCAACAGGGAATTTCAGCTGAGCAGGATACCAGACCAGGTGTAGCTTCTATGGAGAGAAAAACACTGAGAAAAAAAACAGTGCTGACAGTCAAAATTACAGCAAATAATGCAACTGGAGAGTAGTAGAAGAGAAAAGTAGGAGAGTGAAGACAATTCCTCATTTCTTTATCTCCTACCAGATAAATGTTGCAAAATTCTTAAAACTGCTATTTTTTAAAAAACGTTTCACTTTAAGATTATTCGTCTACAATACAAAATAAGCAGATTTTTAAGGTGTTTTAAAATCTTTACAATGGCTGCACATCCATTTTCAGGTTTGCAAAAATACGGTTCTGAAGCACTTTAGGAATGGGTTTAATTTAGACATCGTTGTCAGAAACCCCCTTTCTGCAGAAAAAGCAAAACTTCTGTTGAACACAGACATTTGTTCAGACTATTTTCTGTTGAGCATAATGATTTCACAGTCAAGCTGACCCCTAAAGCTATGGAAATAAAATGTTATCACCTCATCTAAAAGACTTTTGTGTGAAAATGGTCAGAATTAAAGAATGAATCCCTTTGATTTGTCACTTGAGGTCAGAGCTGCTGAGACCTTTCACCTGTGACCCTTAAGATTTAATCATGTCTTTGTAAAAGTCCAAGTGGATGCTGGTGCAGAGTTGGAACTTCCTCAAAGCATTCCTAAATCGGTCGCTCATGGGAATGGGACGGAGGAGCGGAGAAAGTCAGAGAACCAATGTGGGCATTGCAAAAACCATCTCAACTCGAAAACCATCTCAACTCAGGAGGAAACAGGCAGATTCTGCATTTTGGGGTTAAAATGCATAAGATTTTTGTCTCATTATTTTCTAAATAGGTCAAACCTGATCCAGCTGGAAAACCTTGAAATCAATTAAACTTAACAATTTAAAACATAATTCTACTCATGATATAAAAAGAAACTCTGAACATTTACAAAAACACAATGTATGCGTTTTTTTTCACACATTTTGCTGAACTGAATGGAATTTAATTTTGCTTTTTTTGTTTTATTATATAACAATAAACTAATAATAATATTAAACTATTATATCCCTTAGGTTGGGTTTTTCGTATCTTGGAACAGTAACCACACACTTCAACGCATTCTATTGGGATTTTGTGTGAGAGATCAACACAAAGTTCTTTTCTGAGAAACTGAATTTGGGTGTTTCATTTCCATTAAACCATAATCATCTAAATTAATAGCTACTAATCTATAAACCAATCACTAAGTGTACAATGAATCCATGTAATGTGAATTTCACTATTTAAACTTAAGTACAAAGATTCATTTCAAAGATTTTCTAGCTACATAAATTAAAAATATCAGAAGGATGGATGGATCCCCTCCCTGGGCTGCCACCTTATCGTGGTGGAGGGGTTTGAATGTCCAAATGATCCTAGGAGCTATGTTGTTGGGTGCTTTTTGCTCCTGGTAGGGTCACCCATGGCAATTTGGTTCTAGGTGAGGGATCAGACAAAGTGCAGCCCAAAGACCTCTATGATGAATACGACCAATGAATCTAGTGTTCCCTCGCCCGGACGCGGGTCACTGGGGCCCCCCTCTGGAGCCAGGCCTGGAGGTGGGGCACGTTGGCGAGCGCCTGGTGGCCAGGCCTTTACCCATTGGGCCCGGTGGGGCTCAGCCCGAAGAGGTAACATGGGTCCACATTCCCATGAGCTCACCACCTGTGGGAAGGCCATAGGGGTCGGGTGCATTGGAGGATGGGTGGAGGCCGAAGGCGTGGACCTTGGTGGTCCGATCCTTGGCTGCAGAAGCTGGCTCTTGGGACGTGGAATGTCACCTCTCTGGTGGGGAAGGAGCCGGAGCTGGTGAGCGCGGTTGGGAGGTTTTGACTGGACATTGTGGGACTTGCCTCGACACACGGCTCTGGCTCTGGAACCCGTCTCCTCGAGAGGGGTTGGACTCTCTTCCACTCTGGAGTTGCCGCCCCTGAGAGGTGCTGAGCTGGGGTGGGCATACTTGTTGCCCCCCATCTCGCCGCCTGTATGTTGGGGTTTACCCAGGTGAACGAGAGGGTAGTCTCCCTTGCCTACGGGTGGGGGGAAGGATCCTGACTGTTGTTTGTGCTTACGTGCCATGGTCAGGCATAAGGGTGTCCATATGTGCACTTGGCACCAGGACCTCCTAGGCCACAGCTCGATGATCGACTTGACTATCGTTTCATTTGATCTGCGACCACATGTTTTGGACACTCGGGTGAAGAGAGGGGCTGAGCTGTCCCCTGACCACTACCTGGTGGTGAGTCGGCTCTGATGGTGGGGGGAGGACGCCGGACAAACCTGGCAGGCCCAAACGTGTTTTGAGGGTCTGCTGGGAACGTCTGGCAGAGTTTCCTGTCAGAAGGAGTATCAACTCACACCTCCGGCAGTACTTCGAACACGTCCCGGGGGAGACGGGGACATTGAGCCCGAGTGGGCCATGTTCCGTGCCTCCATTGTCGAGGCGGCTGACCGAAGCTGTGGCCGAAAGGTGGTCGGTACCTGTCTCGGTGGCAACCCCCGAACCCGCAGGTGGACATCGGCGGTAAGGGATGCTGTTAGGCTGAATGTCCAATCGGGTCTTTTTGGCCCGTGGGACCCCTGAAGCAGCTGATAGGTACCGGCGGGCCAGGCGGAGTGCGGCTCGAATGGTTGCTGAGGCAAAAACTCAGGCGTGGAAGGAGTTTGGAGAGGAGTTTGGAGAGGAGTTTGGTGAGGAGTTTGGAGAGGCCATGGAGAACGACTTCCGTGTGGATTCGAAGCGATTGTGGTCCACCATCCGGCGTCTCATTGGGGGCAAGCGGTCTGCTACCAACACTGTTTACAGTGGTGACGTGGTGCTGCTGACCTCGACACAGGATGTTTTGGGTCGGTGGATGGAATACTTCAAAGACCTCCTCATTCCCTCCGGCACGCCTTCCAAGCAGAGTTTGGGGACTTTGGGTTGGGCTCTCCAATCTCTGGTGCTGAGGTCACTGAGGTCGTTAAAAAGCTCCTCGGTGGCAAGGCTCTGGGGATGGATGAGATTCGCCAGGAGTTCCTTAAGGCTCTGGATGTTGTGGGGCTGTGTTGGTTAACGGAGCTCTGCAATATTGCGTGGCATCGGGTGCAGTTCCCATGGATTGGCAGACCGGGGTGGTGGTCCCCCTGTTTAAAAAGGGGGACCACAGGTTGTGTTCCAACTACAGGGGGATTACACTTCTGAACCTCCCTGGTAAGGTCTATTCAGGGATTCTGGAGAGGAGGGTCCGACGGATAGTCGAACCTTGGATCCAGAGGAAACAATACAGTTTTCATCCTGGCTATGGAACACTGGACCAGCTCTACACCCAGGACACGCTGGAGGGACTATGTTTTTCGGCTGGCCTGGGACTGCTTTGGGATTCCTCCCGAGGAGCTGGAACAAGTGGCTGTCGAGAGGGAAGTCTGGGTCTCTTTGCTCAAGCTGCTGCCCCTGCAACCCAGATAAGCGGAAGATGATGGATGGATGGATGGATGGATGGATGGATGGATGGATGGATGGATGGATGGATGGATGGATGGATGGATGGACGGATGGATGGATGGACGGATGGATGGATGGATGGATGGATGGATGGATGGATGGATGGATGGAATTACTGTAAATGCATTCGAGCTCTAATCACCAGTCAAGAGTTCTCTGAAGGCAACTGAACTGGGTTTTCTGTGTTTAAAAGAATTAAGGTGACAGAATAAAAAAAGCACGCCACACTTTTCAGATTTTAATAGCCAAAATAATTTTTTTAATATGTATTATTTATTTGTTATCTCACAGATTTGAGCTACTTTTAGTTGATCTTAATTCAGACAAAATACAGATAGTTTTGTTTGAATCGTCTTTATTTTATTTTATTTTATTTTATTTTATTTTATTTTATTTTATTTTATTTTATTTTATTTTATTTTATTTTATTTTATTATGAAGCAATAACATCCCACGCACCTGTGTAGGCTGCCAGGCTTTTCATTTTAGTATTTTGTGGTTGATTAGATCAGCTTAATAATGTATATCACTGAGGAGACAGGAACGTGTTTCAGTCTAAACTTTAATGGGAACTTGTAAGCGCTCGACATTAGTTTCTAGAGCAGGGGAACAAATAACAGAAGCAACAAACTCAGCAGCCACAAGGCGCGCAGACGGTTCAGAGCATCGATCAGCCCAGCCTAGTCCCCAGAGACCGCGACGCTCCAGAGGACAAGCAGCGGTGAGCTTTGTCTCTTCACTTTGGGACGGTTTATAGTGGAAGCTTCTTCAGAGGACAAAGTTTTAGTACATAACGCCGCGCTTTGCTTGGAGGGATGGAACTGGACCTTCTGCTGTGGATGCTGATGCTGAACTTCATGGGACGCACAGGAGCGGATCCCAACCAGTACAGCAGAGCGGTGGTGAGTGGAGCAGTAAATAAAGTGCTAATCTCTTATCATCTAAAGCAGAAAAAAACAGGAATTATGCTTGTACTGTAGGCTACCTGATGTTTGTAGCATATTGGGGGAAAGTGCAGCTCACTGGCATCTTTATTTTGCAAAAGCATAAATATGTTTTTAATATGAGGCCCAGTGAAGCGAGACATACGAGTCATTTCAGAGAAAATCCTACTTTTTGCTGGACGCACCTATAGCCCAAATAATAAATAGTAATAACAATAATCATAATAATAATAATAATAACAACAATAATAATAATTATAATAATTATTATTATTATTATTATTATTATTATTATTATTATTATTATTATTATTATTATTATTATTATTATTATTATTATTATTATATTAATAATATAATATAATATAATATTATTATATTATAATAATCCTTATAACTTAGTATCAAATAACTTCACGTTTTCTAGCCCGTTATCCAACAAACATGCCTATTTGGGCCCACCATGGGCTTTAGTGGTCTGTGTCTGGGGTAATGTGGGCAGGGCAAACCCACACTCACCCGAGAGTTCCCACGCAAGGATCTTGTGTAGGGATGCATGAATGGGGTCCATATATTTTTTACCACGTGGGCCCCTTTTAGATTCAGTTAGGGGCAACCCACAGATGGATCTGCCCAAATCCATCCCATGCAAGGCCCTTGTGGGCTGCCCAATGCCAGCCCAATGGATGTTTGCACTTGTGGTAACTGTGTTAATTTCCCACAGTGGTTTGTGCCTAAAAATCTCAGCTTGTATGGGCAATCCAGCAGTTTAACAATCTTATATCCCTCATCAGCATAGAAATAACATTTTCTAACTAAAATAATTGTTCACATTGAAATAGTGGTAAAAAACCATAACATTTCTAAAGCAATTTCATTTTTGTCAAATTTTCCAAATTGTTCATAGTTTATTTCAATTGAGTGTGAATTCCAGTACGTAATCTTTTTACCAGATTTTGAAAGTGTAGTTTTTATTTTAGATGTGTTTTTCAGTTAAATGCATATTTTTTCAATGGACAGGGAGACAACCATTGTACACAAACCAATAATCTGAAACTCTCACATCCACAAACAACTCTTTGAGAAGAAGCTACGTTAATAAAACCCTAAAATTTGACAAATGAGCAATGCAAACTCAACAGATCTTTGAGAAAACAAGTTTATCTTCTTAAAAAGAGAGAATATAAACTGAGGCTAAATCAAGATGATTGGACTGGGCAGACAGAGGGGGAAGCAGCTTGGAAGGTGGCAGAATGGCAGGAGGAATAAAGATAGAAGGAAAATAAAGGTTGAAAAATAAAAAAGAAGGTCAAATCAAGGAATAATCCTGGATGCAAAAAGAAAAAGAAAACGAGTGCAGAGTAGTAACTAAAAGTAAGATCCAAGTAAATAAGAAATAACAGAGAAAAAGAGAGAAAAGGGGAAAACATAGTAGCAAAGATAACGGTAAAAACACAAAGCAGAACTCGAATAACAAAACAATCCAAATTCGAAAAATAAAGTAAAACAGAACTAACCGAGGAGAAAATGATAAACAAAAGACTAAAACCCAAACATAAAGGAACTAAAAGATCCTAACAAAGGTATATTGTAGCCATGTGTATTGGATTCCAACGTGAAATGTAGAACATGCGTTGCCCCCACAGTGGGAAACCCACATGTGCGCTCCTTAGTACCGCTGTGACATGGGGAGGGACTGTGGGTCCCACAGCAACGGACCACTGTGGGGTCACAGGTGGCAGCCCACATATGCGGGCCAAGCCCATATGATGGGGCCCGTATGTGCCCTGCATTTCACGATGGCGATGTGTTCCGCTGTTGGCAAGCCTTTGTGGGCCAAATTACTGCCCAGAGAAATCACACATGGGGGCCCAAACAGGCATGTTTCCTGGGTATGAGTTATTTATGCACAAAAGGGCTTTCCACTTCCATCCAAGTAGCTGATATTTCTTCAGATTAAAAAAAAGGCAGTTTTGCTGTAAAGCAATACAACAAATTCAGATTTAGGCAGGTATAAGGCGGACGAAAAGCCACAAAAAGACAGTTGTTAACGCCTTTTCCTCTCAGCTGCAGCCTGCGACATCAAACGCACAAGTCAGGGCGGAGGCAACAAAGAACTGGTTTCAAAATCCGTTTCAAGAAATTATATTTTTCTTTCTTTCCCAAGACATTTCTTTCAAATCTGTGCTGTCTTTGGTAACCCTGAGTTGACACAACGTCTGACTTGCAGAATGAGGATGGAGGTTTTTCAACACTGAAGGCCACCATGCTGGTCTGGGAGAGACTCAGAGCTGTTCTAGTCATGAGTGTAGCATGTCAAATTTGTTAACGTGATCTCTTTATCTTCGTTGTTGTTGCAGTAACCAACAAGTAATTTAATATCAGCGGAAAACAAAGCTGGTTCTTTTTTCCATGTGTTCATTCTTTCAGGAAATTGCTTCATGTCTTTTAGTTTCCTTATTTCGTTTCGGGTTTAGGATTGGCTGAGTAGATATGGCTACCTTCCTCCTCCGGACCCACGCACAAGCAAACTGCAGACCAAAGAGGGGATTGAACAAGCGATCCGTGTCATGCAAAGATTTGGAGGGATCCAGGAAACGGGCTTAATTGGTACAGTACACATACAGTACATCCCACTCCAGCTCGTGTGCATGCAGTACCTGGCTAAAGTATTTTTAGCCCTTCACCTTGTTAATGTTGCTGCTACCTTCAGTGTGTTTTATTGGGATTTATCTCATAGACCGACACAAAGTAATTAATCACTGGAATGCGAAAGGGAAAGAATACACAGTTTTTAAATCAGAAATCTGAAAAGTGTGCCATGCATGTGTCTCTGTTCCCTTTACTCTGACACCCCTATAGAAAATCCAGTACAACAATGTGCCTTGAGAATTTTGTAAACAGATTCCACCTGTGTGTAACTTAATTTCAAGGGCAACGCAACCCTGGGGGATGTGGGCAGTTTAACATCCACACGTTTGCTACTGAGATGGTTAAACACCCTCACTTTTCTGGCACTTTTGCTCATAAACTATATGGTGTTATAATTGTTCCCCTAACCCATGTGCAAATACATGTTCTGACATGCACTCAACTCTGACAAACCTTTGCTCTGGATGCTCGTTGCTCGAGCTTAGCTCTGACTCTCCTGCTTCTCGTGATTTTTCTTTGTGTTCGCGTTCAACCTTGTGTCTGTAAAGATTTTAAGAGAATGACTCAGTCAAGGTAGCTCCTGCTCCCTCCGCACGCTTTGAATGGCACAATCCGGCAACTCACATCCCCCACACTTTTGAAAGGCTTGTTACGCCACTGCTCAATCCATCTGTTCTGTTTCTGGCCTCAGGTTTGTCAAAGAACATTAGTGAGGATCAACCAGCGTCATGAAGAAGACAGAACACAGCAGACAGGGAGGAAGTTGTAGAGAGGTTTAAAGCAGGGTTAGGTTCTAAAACAATATCCCAAGCTTTGAACATCTCACAGAGCTCTGTTCAATCTATCTGTTTAATCAAGACATGGTCATCCACCTAAACTGACAAGCCAGGGAAAATCGAGCATTATTCAGGGAGGCAGCTAAAAAAACCATTGTAACTCTAGATGAGCTGCAGAGATAGAACAATCTGGCGACACTGCAAGTAATATACATGCACTCAACAAACCTGCTTTATATGGAAGAGCTGTGAGGGGAAAAAAACGTTATTAGAATCCTGCAATTATTGTGGAGGACACATGTGGAAGAGGAGCTCTGTTTAGATGAGACCAAAACCAAGCTTTTTGGCAAACATGCAAATTGCTGTTTGTAGCCCAAAAAAAACTATGCTCCATATAACCATGAATAGACCATCCCCACTGTGTAGCATGATGGTGGCTGCATCATGCTGTGGGAATGGTTTTCTTCAGCAGGGACAGGGAAGCAGGTCAGAA
This sequence comes from Valencia hispanica, assembly GCA_963556495.2. Classification (NCBI taxonomy): domain Eukaryota; kingdom Metazoa; phylum Chordata; class Actinopteri; order Cyprinodontiformes; family Valenciidae; genus Valencia; species Valencia hispanica. The sequence goes on along the minus strand of OY747721.1, from coordinate 6,646,359 downwards.
TCAATGGGACAATGGATGGAGATTAACAACGACCCTAAACATACAGACAGGGCAACAACGGAATGGTTTAGATAATCGCATATTCATGTGTCAGGATGGCCTAGTCAAAGTCCAAACCTAAATCCAACGGAGAATCTGGAACAAATCTTCAAGATTTGTGTTCATGGATGCTGTCGATACAATCTGTCTGAACTTGAGCTATTTTGAGCTATTTTGGGGGGGACTACATGTCACACTTTTCAGATTCTTATTTTTTAAATAAATAAATACAGTAATTAAACAAATAAATAAATGCAAAGTTATAAATTTTTCAAAAATAAATTATACAATATAAATTCGCATTAAAACAGACTGAAGTTTGTGGCTTGAACATCAAATAAAGCGGAAAGGTTCCAGCTGCGGGAAACCTTTTGCACAGCAATAATGCCTCTAAGTTTTCCTTTGATCCATTTAGTTCAAATACATGACATTTATTCAACTCTTCCTCCAGACAACGAAACGCTGAAGCTCATGTCTACGCCCCGATGCTCCCTCCCGGACATTGTTGGAGGAGAGGACATGAGGAGGAGGAGGAGGCGCAGGAAGAGATACGCTCTGTCAGGCCTTAAATGGCCCAAGACAGACCTCACATGGAGGTGGGTCATGAGGCTTCGTAGGTTCAGCACGCAAAGGCATGAATCATGATCAGGGCTTTGACCACAGGTTTTCACAATGTATGCACACCAGTCATATTAATAGATCTTCATGTAGCGTATGGAGGACCATCCCTGCCAAAATTCACAATAAAGAAATAAATGTGGAAATAAATAAATCGGTCAATACAATTGAAAATAAATAAACAGAGTGCTGTGGAGGAGTACGTATTTATTGTTTTAATGGTTTTCTTTCACATTTTCTTAAACATTTCAGGTCATGAAAGGAATTTAAATAACAAAGACAACCTAAGTAAATACAAAAAGCAGTTTTCAAATGACTATTTAATGTAATAAGAGAGAAAAGTTGTCCAAACAAACCTTGCTCAATCTACAATAGTTCCTATCCCCTCGTTACATCATGAAGTAGGAGTGCTTGATCACAGTTTTTCCTAAGATGGGATCAATTTCTCTAGCCTCACCCTGCCCTGATAACTGCCTGTCCGGTGGAAGCAAGAAATAAGTTAAATAGCACCTGTCTGACAACATGAAGTAGTTTATAAGTTGTAGAAAAGCACACACTGACATCTATCAGTATGGAAAGTAGGAGTAGGAGAAAAACTACCAAAATGACTCCAAGAGTGTGTTTACATATCAACCAGGAGGTCACAGAAGAACCCAGAACAACATCTAAAGCTTTGTGTTCATCAATGCTTAAGTCAAGGTCCAAGTTCATGTTTTAAAGAAGGAAATGGCCTCCATGGGAGAGTTCCAAGGCCAAAACCTCTGCTGACCCAAAAGAACCCGAGAACACTTCAGTTCTGCAGCAGGATGAAAATATAAAACATACTGGCAAATCTATCTCTGAATGGCTAAACAAACAAACAAACAAAGAACACAACAACAAAATGTAAGTTTTCAAGTGGCCTAATCAAAGTCCTAAAGAAGACTGTTCATGTTAGAAAACCCTCAACGAGGCTGAATTAAAACAATTCTGCACAGACGAATGGGAGAAAATGTCTCCACAGTGATGAAGACCAGTGGTTCCCAACCTTTGTTCCTTGAGGACCCCCTCGCCTGTGTCCAAGAGAACTTACTGAGAACCCCAACACCAAATCTTACCCGATTACATGCAATAAAATGATTAATTACAAGCTTTATTTGCAAAAAGTAAATAGCTGTTGTAGGTTTTCATTCTTATTCTTCTTGTTTTACGCACCGGGCTATATAGATAATTGTCTTGTTGTCTTTTGGATTTTATAAATGTAATATTTACAAATATAATTTTGGTGACCTTAGCAAAGACAAAATTGTGGGGTCCCCCTGCGATCTCTATGAATCCATCCCGGAGCCCAGACTGGGAACTACTAATTTAAACAACCCAGCTCCAGTTATTGCAAACACTTGATGGCTGTTGCTGCACAAATATAAAAAGAGAAACAAAATGTGTACCTCTTTATTGAACATACTTTTCATTACACAGACATTTTTTTTACGCAAGTTTTTTTCAAAGTGTTTTCATTTACTTAAATTATCATAATAAACAGAAGGCTTGAAAACATACACATGTGTATATATATTGCAACAAAGTGTTTGTATCAAGGTTAAAATTAAAAGCATAGGGTGCTGATGGGTGAATATTCCTTTAAGAGCAAGTCCCCCCTCCCCCCCTAGCAGAGTCTTACTCCATCCACATTTCCTGTTTAAAAAATGTGCTAAAAGGAGGCGTTGCCTGGTGGACCGAGGGACGCAGAGCGTAACACTTGAGCGTAAACACTTGATTGCTATTCAAACTCCAACTTGCGTCAGAGGTGTGGCCGAGACTCGCCTGCTGATATACCCCACAGCGGCAGTGCAGCTGTGCTTCACACTTACTGGCTAACGTCACAAAGCACCGCTTAGCCAATAGAGATGGCGGATTCTGATTCAAATGTAGTGCAGACTTCTAACCTGAAAAGGGCGCCAAAGTGCCACTTTCAGGCAGAAAATGTACATTTTAATATATAACATGCTCTAACATGCCAAATAATGACTACACATGCAGACAGCACTATTAGACACTCATATATATAGCTTATCAGCAAAAGGAAAGTTGAACTGGGGTTGACTTGCTCTTTAAATAAAAGTGCTTCTCTTATTTGCAGCATCCAGAACTACCCAACGTCCTACGTTGAGCCAGTTTCGCCCGACCTGGTGAAAACTCTCCTGACTTATGCCTTAAAAGCTTGGAGTGACGCTGCTCCGCTGAACTTCCAACAGCTGCCGAGCAACAGCAGGGGCAGTACAGCCGGTGGGGACATCAGAGTGTCTTTTGCCTCCATGCTTCATAACGACGGGTATCCTTTCGACGGGCCCGGCGGCACCTTGGCCCACGCCTTCTTTCCTGGCATGGATGAACTCTCTGGTGACACACATTTTGATGACCATGAGCTCTGGAGCTATGGAGGTATATCATTGACAAATAGGATGGAGCTTACAGCTACAGAGTTAATTCTTCATAGTCACTAAATCTCCACTGGCTTCCACAGGTGGGGGCAGCACCACGGATTTGTTCACAGTAGCGGTGCATGAGTTCGGCCATGCTCTTGGCCTCTCTCATTCCTCCACTGATCCTTCCATCATGAGGCCGTATTACCAGGGTCCTGTGGGAGACATTTCCAAATTCAAGCTGGATTTGGACGACAGACTGGCCATCCAGCAGCTGTACGGTCAGTGACACCCAGAGTCTCTGAGGCAACGTGTTGATGTTGATCCAATTGTTACGAGCTAGGATGATACTTAAATACTGGGAAAATGTTAAATAATTTAGCCTAAACTTAGAAATTAGATCACATACTTTGCACATGTCTTGATTAAATTCCAGACTTATAATTGATTCTTAGTGTTGACCCTTATATCATGCCAAACTTTGTGTTTGGGTAAATACACTCAACAAAAATATAAACGCAACACCTTTGTTTCTGCTCCCATTTTTCATGAGATGGACTTAAAGATCTAAAATTAATTCCAGATACACAATATTACCATTTCTCTCAAACATTGTTCACAAATCAGTCTAAATGTCTGATAGGGAGCACTTCTTCTTTGCTGAGATAATCCATCCCACCTCACAGGTGTGCCACATCAAGATGCTGATCTGACATCATGATTAGTGCACAGGTGTACCTTATACTGCCCACAATAAAAGGCCACCCTGGAATGTGCAGTTTTGTCTCACAGCAAAATGCCACAGATGCCACAAGCATTGAGGGAGCGTGCAATTGGCATGCTGACAGCAGGAATGTCAACCAGATCTGTTGCTTGTGCATTGAATGGTCATTTCTCCACCATAAGCCGTCTCCAAAGGCTTATATTCTTATATATATAAATATATATATATATATATATATATATATATATATATATATATATATATATATATATATATATATATATATATAATAATATATATATATATATATATATATATATATATATATATATATATATATATATATATATATATATATATATATATAGATATATATATAATTCTGCTCTTGGTCTATGGGCTGAAATACATGTCTGAGTTGCTGGTCAAATATGAACTGTATAGACCATTCAGATCACCAGAGACCTGCTTACTCAGTGCTTCCCAGGACCAGAACCAAACCAAGTGAGACAGCTTTTTGTTTCTAAGCTTCTCAGCTCTGGAGGAAAAACTCCCTGAAAACCTGGAATTTGCAGAAACTGCTGGTTCTTTTAAATCAGGACAGAAATTTTTTTTGGGTTACAGCAGGTTTTAAAATATGATGACCATATTGAGCTGTCTTTTTGAGCAAAGCAGATCATTTCTTTTGTCCCGTAGAGCAGTGGTCCCCAAGCCCCGGGCCGCGGACCGGTACCGGGCCGTGGGTCATGTGGTACCGGGCCGCGAGCCACACATAAAGAATAAATAACTTCCAGTATTTCCGTTTTATTTATTATCCGAGGGTGACCGCTGTTTTATTTAGAAAAATAACCGGATATCCCCGTTACATAGCTCAGTCTTGACACGTAATCCCACAAGCAAGATGGCTAGAAAACAAACGTTTCTTTGGAAAGGGGAAAAGGCCCAAGGCTTTCACTGATTCAGCGTTGTGGTGAGTTAGATTTTTCATGCACTTTGTATTTGTTTTTGTGTAAAATCTTGAATTAATAAAGATACGTTTACATGTTACCATGGCGACCGGAGAGCGTTACGGGGCTGGGTGTTACTCGTGTTATGACGTCTGCGCGATGTTAGGAGGACGCTGTTAATAAAGCTGCGAATACACATTGGATTTACGTCTATATTATAATTTAATAAATAACCCGTTTTTATACCGTTCATTACCATTTATCCGCCACACCTTAAAGGCCGGTCCGTGAAAATATTGTCTGATATTAAACCGGTCCGTGGCGAAAAAAAGTTTGGGGACCGCTGCTTTAGAGTACTTTGTATTTTCTTGAGTTATGTTATACATAAATAAATGGCCTGTCTTTTTAGTTAATGTTTGCTTTGGGCAGGATAGCAGCTCAAACTATTTACTTAGTGCTCAGTTTAAACTGAAGCACCTAAATAGTTTAAATGGTGCTATTTAGTTAAGGTGAAACATTCATTTGCAAACATTCTAGATAATCTTTAAAAGGTTTCTTTGAATAGCATAATATGTCACATTTGCTGATATCACATTGCAGCAATGAGGCATAACAGAAAAGATTACATAATTCTGAGACGAAGCTATGCTTTTTAGATCAGTTGTTTTTTGTTTAGTTTTTTTGCATTGGGGGGAAATCTCAGTCCACAACCAATTTGACAAAAGTGTTGAGTTTGTTAAAGTCATTAAAAATCATAATTCAGATCAGTGTGTTTTGATAGAAAAACCCTAAATAAATGCAGTTAACTGTTTTCAGGATCTCTAATTTGACCAATAAATCTATAACTTCAGAGTAACAGTCGTTTAGAACAAGCATTTTGATTGGCTATAAAAAAAATGTATGTCTCAAGATTAAAAAAGCACCTCTTCAAGGAATCAGTAATTAAAGTAACAATAATGTGTGTACAGGTCCAACAAAACAGAGCAGCTAATAAAAGTCCTTCTCTCGAGAAATACACATCAGCAGGTTGTGTCCAGTCTGAAAGACATCCACACTTACTGAGAAGAGCGTGGTTTCCTCGAACCAACTTTTTTCATGCTGTCATCAGCTTTCGGTTCCGATTTGACCTCCTGATTCTCTATTTCAGGCGTGAGAGACAACACACAACCAGGTGGTGTTAATCCTGACCCACCGCTCTTTCCGAGTCCTCCTCCCCCGAGACCAACAAAGCAGTGAGTTCATAACAATAAAATACCACAATGTCTTATACTTACTTTTCTGTTCTTTAAATACACCCATACGAATTATAAGTACAGTATAATTAGAGTATAGTAAGTATAATTGTGGTTAGAGTTTTAAATACAGCCATGATAGAAGTGAGTCATGCTGATTTGGGAGTTTTAGTGATTTCTTGGAACGGTCCTTTGCAGTCATATGAAAATACAATGTCAATAAACGCAAGCTTCTAAGGAACCACATGCTTTTGTTAAACACTCTACAAGGTTCTGAAATAATTCTCTCCAGATATTTGACCATTGTACTTGAACAAGAATTGGTAGAGCTAAGTTTAAGTGGTTGGTTTCCTGGCCAAGGACTGTTTTATTTAGTCCAAAACCAGTTTTTATGTTTGTTTTGGTGTTATCATCCTGCAGGAACAGCCAAGTGTGAACCATCTAACTGTTGAGTTAATTTAAAAAAAAAAATTTTTTTGTTTATTAAACCTTTATTTAACCAGAAAAATTCCATTGAGATTAAAAACCTCTTTCCCAAGGGAGTCCTGGCCAAGAGGCCAAAACAGATTATGACAGGTAATTACAAATCATTGAGGCAATCTCTGATGCTTTCAGCTTACTTTTGAAAGCATGTAAGGACAATAGCTCAGTCAATTGCCAGTCTTTCTGCAGCATTTTCCAAGCAAAAGCGGCAGCATAAACAAAGGCTTTCTTACCAAATTCTGTGCGGGCAAATGGGACAGAGAGCAACAGGTGATCATTGGATCTCAAAGAGTAGGAGTCAACACCTGTCCATGTGATTAAAGTACAGATGTAAGGAGGCAGTAATCCAAGCATAGCCTTGTAAATAAATAGATACCAATGTCCCTGCCTCCTAGAGGCCAATGATGGCCATCCCACTCGTGAGCACAAATCACAATGATGTGTCGTGACTCTGCACTTGGTAATAAACCTTAAAGAAGCATGATAAATCGAGTCCACCATTCGAAGACAAGAAAAAGAAGCATTCATATAAAAAAGATCATCGGAATCTAACACAGATAAAAAAGTTGCAATGACAGGGAGCTTTTTTACTTCAAAAGAAAAAAAAGCCTTACTTAAGTTTTAGTTTCTTCACAAGTTTTTCTATGTGTGGTTTAAAAGTGAGGGAGTCATCAATCAAGACACCGTTATACCGGTATTCATTAACCACCTCTATGACATTCCCTCTAAGAGTGGACACTACTGGAATACTTCCGGGCGCTTTCTTATTAGAAAACAAAATTAGCTTGGTCTTGTCAGCATTGAGGATTAGTTTTAGCCGAAGAAGGGAATGCTGGACAACAACAAATGCTTTATGCAGGGTTTCAATTACCTGAGAAAGAAGCTCCAAAACAGTAAATAACTGTATCATCAGCATAGAAATACATATTGGCATCAGAGACATTCTGACCCAAGTCATTGATGTACAAAATAAATAGGAGAGGCCCCAAAACTGAGCCCTGATGCACCCTTTTGAAATTGAAGTCGAAGTACCAAGAGAGAGTCCACACTTGCCCACGGAGTAAACACCATGCATAAAGGGTCCAGGATTCAAAACATGACACCATTACCACCATGCTGGACAGTTGCTACAGCGTTTTTATTTTGAAAGCCCCACGTTAACTCCTCCAAATAATAATTGTTTGATTTTTGGAATAGATAAAGCATGTTAACATTAAGCTCCTGGAATAGCGTAGACCTTGTCTCTAAAAAACCCTTTTACATGACCTCTACCTCATCAGATAAGCATAGAAGTCAAATATTCTGCCAGATTTATGCCGAAGCTTGATGGTAGCAGCAAAAAGCGTGTGGTTTCCCTCCAACTTGTTAACACAGACTCATTCAAATATTAGTGGGTTTTTTGTAGTGTATGTATATATTTGACCCTGTATGTATAATTTTGATCCTGTGGGGATTACAGAAACCTAACAATATAATCAAACTTGTGCACCCTAATTTAAAGCGATATGTTTTAATATGTGTCCACTGCTAAAATTTAAATAATTATCTAAATTGCTGCAGATTAAATGAGTACCTAAGCTTCTGACCAGAACAAGTCTGCCTCAGAGCCTCACTGTGGTCACATTTGATCTTGTTGCACCCTCTAGTGGTAACTGCATCTTAAAAAAAATCTAACTGAACTCTCCCTGTCCTAGCTCTGAGCCTTCATTCAACGAGCGATGTCAGGGAGGATTTGATGCTGTAGCAAACATCAGAGGAGAGGTCTTCTTTTTTAGAGGTAAGAGGAAACGCATGAAGAAGAGTTTATTGGTTAAAAATAAAAACATTGTCGTCATGGTTAAATCCTGTCTTTTCTTCAAAAGGTGCACATTTCTGGAGAACTGAGCGAGACGGCTCTCTGGTTTCCTTAAGGCCGGCCCTGATCACCAACTTCTGGATGGGCCTTCCGACAGGAACAAACAAGGTCGACGCCGTTTATGAGAGAAAGAGTGACAGCAGAATCATCTTCTTTATTGGTATGGGTGTGATAAAGCTGCAGTTATTTTTGACCACAAGATTAGATCCTGGTTTATTCAGCAGACAAGTTTGATCCTTTCTCAAAGTCAAGTCAAGTCAGCTTTATTTGTCAATCCGCTATATGTACTAGACATACAGAGAATTGAATTTACGTTACTCTCAACTCCTCAAAATGTAGATTAAAGAATAAAAGAAATTAATAAGTAATAATAATAATAATAATAATAATAATAATAAATATATATACAAGTATATAGAAAAAAAAATATATACATACATATACACATATATCTATACATATATGTACATAGATGTACTCATATATATATCCATGTATATGTACAATTCGGTAAACACAAGATACACAAAAAAAGAAGAAGCCATGAATGGAGTTTTAGTTCAGGATGACATGTCGGCATCCAGAGATTTGCCCAAATATGCATTGTGAGAACAACGACAAACTAAAGCTAAGATTAACAGAAACTCTCTTGATATCCAATATTTATTTAATACTTATACTATTTATACTGTTTTTTTATTTTGCTGACATGTTGACACATCTTAAAAAGTAAAATCCAGTAAAAATAAATATCCTTCAGTGTATATAGAGTGTCTTGCAAAAGTTTTCACACCCCTTGGCGGTATGTTTATGTTTGTTGTCCAGCTGGATGCTGAAACTCCACCCTAGTCTCAAGTCTTTTGGAGCAACTAACATATTTTCTTTTTGGATTGCCTTGTATTGAGCTCCACCCATCTTCCCATCAATGCTTACCAAGTTCCTTGTCCCACCCCCCACAGCATCATGTTGCCATCACTATGTTTAATAGGAAGGATGGTGTGTTTCTGCTAACTGAGCTGTGTATGTGCTAAGCTCCTCTAGAGGTACCACAGGCCTCTTGGCTGCTTCTCTGATTAATGTTCTGCTTATCCATCCTGGATTGAACAGAGCTCTGGGAGATGTTCAAAGCTTGGGATATTGTTTCAGAACCTGACAGTGTGTTAAACATCTCCACAACCAGGGGGAGGTTGTGGAGATGTTACTTCCTTTCTACTTCATAATTATCTGCTGCTTTGTTTTGGCTCATCAGATAAAATCCTGACCAAAAAGTAATGAAGTTTTGTGGTTGTTATAAGTCACAAAATAAGGGTATGAACACTTTTGCAAGGCGCTGCATCAAACCGGGTAGCCACTGTGTGTTTTCAACAATTTTGACAATATGTTTCCTCCATGGGTTCAGGCTCTCAGTACTGGGTCTTCAAAGACACAAAGGCCATGAGCGGCTACCCTCGGCCCATCTCTGATTGGAACATGAGGACGCAGAGCGGTGCCGTGGTGGACAGGGTGGATGCAGCCTTTGTCTGGGCCCACAACGGCAAGACCTACCTGTTCAGCGGGGGACAGTTTTGGAGGTTCGACGAAAGCCAAAATCGTGAGCAAGAGACCAAGGAGCCAGACCTAAACTACCCGCGCAGCAATGACCTCTGGGCGGGAATGCCAACTCACATGGATGACGTCATCACCTGGGGTGAAGGTAAACGTCTTCAGTAGCACAAATATGATCTGAATGTGGGACATAAGCTGCAGGCAGAAAATCAAACGGTATGTTTGGTGACAGGGAAGGCAGAAACCAGACAGGGAAGAACGACAACAAACCAGCGAGTAGTGACTGAATGAGAGCTGATTATATACTGAGGAGAGAGTGAGGAAGTGACAGAGAAGACCAAGGACTAATTAGTGAAAGCAGATGCAGGTGAGGGCAATGAGTGAAACTGGGTAAGGAGCAGAGTGGCAAGGAGACAACAGGAAAGGGAAGAAATGGCAAGGGAGACAGAAAAACTTTTAAAAAACTAGAAACTAAAGATAATATGTCTAAGGAGGAATCTAAGGGGAACTTAAGGAAACACTGGAGAACAGAAGGAAGAAATAAATTAGGAAACTATCTAAAGAGAAATAAACTAAGGAAATATAAATAAGAAAGAGGACACAAACAAAAAGGTGAAAACATCTAAGAGCATGAAGGGAAAATGAAAACAAGGAAGTGCCATAAATTAAATACCAAAGAATGCATTAAAATGATAATTAAACCGAATAAGGAAAATAACTAACTTCGAACACCAAAACTGAGAACTATGACATATATGGGTGTATGTTTAGTTTAGAAGGAACCCAAAAAACGTCATAAATTAGGTTTTCCAAATGTGTGTGAAAAGTTTTTATTGTATCAGCAGCTATGTAGCGTTGCATGAATATTCCAATGCAATAAGGTTTTAATTACTTATTCTCTGTCTAGTGAATGTATCTAGGGCAAGATTTCAAGTTATGGAAAACAAGAAGATTGAAGACGTGCTGGAGAGATAAACAGTAATAGCTCAATACAATTTAAACTGTTAGAAGGATTGGGAGTGAGCTCTGTCCTCTCCATGTTCTGGCCAGACATGTTAAATTAAATACTTGAAACACCTTGTGGGACTCAGTTTGATCTTTCTTCTAGAAGAGCTGTATTTTCAGCTATGACAGTAGTCATCAGAAACTGGACTCAGCATTAACCTCATTTTCAACACATATTTTATGTGTACTTTTTGGCAACCCAAACAGCAGCAAGCAAGATAAAGTAATAACTTTGTTTGCTTTCAGAAATCATTACATGTCGTTTACAGTGGCTTGTGACATTCTTCTTTCTGTCAGAATTGCCACTGTCAGTTGACAGCATTTTACCATTACATGGATCACAAACAGCACTGGTCTTTGAGGATGTGACACAGTTTGATCTTGATTTAATTCACATAAATATTGATGAATATTTGCATGTATTGCATGTCTTTTTTCTACCCCTAAATCAGGGGTGGCCAACTCCAGTCCTCAAGAGCTACTGTGCTGCAACTTTAGGAAATATGACCTCCTCAGCATGTCATTCAGTTCTGCAGAGGTCTTCTAATGATCCTAGTAACTCTCGAGTGCTGGACATGGGTGGTGGTGTTTTAGCAGCAGAACTTTAGTGTAACGTTCTTAAGAATTAAACGGACACACAAACTATGGCTTCTACACATTTAGCTTGTGCAAATAGCTTTGTGAATTGTCCCCTGATTGCTTTAACTCAACTTTTACACATCAAGACCCTTTTCATGTTAGTGTTAAAGTCACAAACATTGTCATATGGAAAGTCATATAATGTCTATATTAGATCATCAGACATCAAATACATCTTAAAATCTTAAAATTATTTGGAATTATTATTTTTATTTGGTTTTACAGATTAATGTATGACCCTGCACTTATAAAGACGGTTTCTTAGTGCTATTGCCACAAGTCTCACAACAAATAAGTGACTTTGGTACAACATTACTCAATACATTTGAAACTACTTTAGTATGCTTTTTTTGTAGTATCAGTGCAATTTATTCACAGTTATTAGACAGAGAGAGAAAGCATGCAGCAGAGCTCCAAGGTCGGGACCCCGACTGATAGCCTCTGTATTTGGGTCAACCATATACAGAATCATAGACTGGATAGCTATGAAGACAGACGCAGCTGTCAAGAGCAGACAATTCAGGTGTAGCTTTTTTTGTTGGCCTTTTCCTCACTGAAAGTTGCTTCCATTTTTGTTCTTCAGGAAATGCCTACTTCTTCAAGGACAACTTTTACTGGGTGCTCGAGAGTGGAGGAATAAATCAGGAATATGTCTCTCCCAAGTCCACTGCAATAGATTGGCTGCGGTGTCCAGGTCCACCTCCAACGCCCAGTCCGCGGATTCCTGGAAAGCCAAAGCAATGTGACTGTCTCTTTAATGGATCGTCTCTGTCGGTCAGAAACAGCTGTCTGATCCTTGTTATGCTGATTATTAATGGGTTGATTTCTGTAAATAATTACTAAGGTGGGATTATTTAGAGGCTGCTTCCTCCGCAGGATTGTAAAAGAGACTCTTTTTTTACCATCATACAGGCTTAGATTGCTTCCTAAAGGCTTTATTTGCAGAAGGTCTTATTGACACCCCTAACATAGCAACACTCTCCCATCCTGGTTGAGTTTTATATGTTTGTGTTCATAAGATAAAAAGTGGACAAAAATGAAGTCTATTCGGGAAAGATTTATGTTTAACACCATTATACAGCAAGTGGAGCACTCCTTTCACATCCTAATATCTGATCCAGAGACCCAAATTAAGAAGGTCCAGACAGAAAATAAAAGTTAAGGCAACTACATTTGATTTCCAAATCTAGTTCTTTGGATATATTTGTAGATGTGCTTAAACATGACTTTAACCAATTATTTATTGACTTTTTTGTTTTACATTTTAAAAAATGACAACTGGATTTTTTACATCTTGCACAAGTTGGGATTATATATTTTTTTCAACTCTGTTTGTGGACCTTGAACGTTAATAAGGCTTGGGTAAAGTGCTGTTATGCATCTGAACGGAAGCTTGCCAGGTGCACCGCAACTTAATGGACAAAATAAGAACAGAAAGTTGTTGTTTTTTTAAATTTCAACCAGATAAACTATAAATGTTGGTCTTAATGGAGCTGCAAGTTTGTAAAAATGAACAATCAGACCGATAATTGAAAATATTCAAAAATGTAATCAGAACCTCTCACTATTTGTCTTTTTTTGTAATAAAAGAGTAGATGATGGACTTTAGTGCATACCGTTTTTGTTAGGTCTAAAAGGGTTTTGACTGGGCTACCCTGAACCCTCTTACCTGGAACTTAATTTCCCAGAACCTTTTATATTTTCCTGGCACTCTGAGGGCCAATGCTGTGTTGCTGCTTTGGAAACATAATAAACTTTGCTTTTATTGCAGCCTCGGTTTAGCTGGTGAGACACTGGATGACCCACAAGCCACACCACAATTGAATAAAGAAAAATGGTGAAATCATAAAACCATATTACATTATGAATCCCAGTATTTTTTTTCCATATACTAGGTTATTGTCATGGTAAGTAAAGTAAGTCTGCAGCTGCAATGTATTTTGAATGAATTACACCAATTCTGATATTCTGCTCGGATGTCTAGGAATAGGAGGGAGGGAGAGAGTAAAAAAAAACGAGTTCTGTTACAGCAATTGCACTTCGGATCAGTGGTTCCCTAGAGATTGCAGGGGGTCCGTACAATTTTGTCTGTGCTGCTGAAGTTGTGAAGTTACCTAAATTGTGTTTGTAAATATTATATTTATAAAAGACAAAAAGAAAATTGTCTATTTAGCCAACAGTGTAACACAGGAAGAATGAGAATAAAAATCTGCAATTGCTGTCAATCTTTTGCAAATAAAATTTTTTAATTAATCACTTCTAATATGTGTATGTGGGTAGAAGTTGGGGGGGGGGGGGGGTCCTTAAGTAAAACAGGTTGGGAACCACTGCTTCAGATTGTATGTAAAGTCCCCCCAAAATTCATACAGTAAACTTTACCTGCATTTTGAAGACTGGCTTCCACTGGCAGACAGTTTAACATAAATCGGATCATTCATCCCTGCAAGAACATTCTCTGAGTGATTTATTACGGTGTTAAGCAACATGCAGTGTTTGTGAACACTCTATCATAAGATATCAGTTGTAATTGCAGCTTGATTTGGTGCATTGGTCTGTTTAAGCTCTGGAAAGGTGAATTTCAAAATAAGTGGGTAGGGGGATAATTGATAATGAAGTTATTTGAAAACTGTGTTTTCAGATTTTTTTATTGTTAAAGCTTTATGCTTTTGTTGTGGTTTTTTGTAAGGAATTAGGGCAGATTGAAAGTGCTACAAACATGGTGCTCACAGCCGTTTGGCTATTTATTTCCTCTGCTCCAACTTAGAACTGGTGCAGAGCATGTGCTTGCGAAAGTCGAAACAGAAACAGTTTATAGGTAACAGACGTTTACCATTGGAACCACTTTGATGGGAAACCTTCCTACAGAAGTGGCTCAACTTGGAGGCTGTGTTTGTAAAAGAAAAAAGGCAAATCACTTCTGTGTAAAACTTTAAATAATTGGCTATGGAAAAGTTGAAACACAAAATAATTTAAACATATTGCTGGGAATATTCAACTCATCACAAATGCTTAACCCAACACTCTCTCCAAAGCCCCTCCCTGAAAGTCAGGAAAAGTCCCATAAGTACTTTGCCCTTACCAGTGTCGTTTTATGGTGTAAATTTCCACCCTTTACCCATTGTCTATACCAACTTATGCTTGCAGAGGCTGGTTACACCCGGTAGAGGTTGGCAAACATTCCCCAGATAGACACACTCTCAATTCTAGAAACATTTTCAGGACTGGGCCAAGACATTTGATTTTAACATATTTAAAGCGTGTATTCTCCATGTGGTTAGAATGAACAGTTAAATAATAAACTTCAGATAGACTTTTACAAGTGCAGAAAAGAGTTTAAAATATCTGGAAATGAATTAACAGAAACAATTACTCTTCCAAATTAGAAAATTAAACAAAATCTGAAATAATATTCTGAGAAAACAGAAATTATTTTCTTTTCAACATAAAAGTAAAAAGCAACGGTCTCAAAAGACAATGTCTACTCCAGTTTTACGTTTTCATCTTCATCCACCTCCTCAGTCAATTTAAAGATGAACTCTCACTGCACAGCATTATTATAGTTTTTATGTCCATGTGGACCTACTGGATCTTTGCCGTTTTTGCCACACAAAGAAAAATATGCCAGCTATGCCAACTCTGTTTGTAAAGGTACACCTGCGCTTTGATATCCTGTAAACAATCATGTCATGTGCACGGCACATCACCGCCTGCTGTCTGCTCCATCTATGAACGGATCAGAAGCATCTACTCTCCACCAGCTCGTTGAGGACGTCAGATGAGAAAAAGCGTGTCCTATTGCATGCTTCGCACCAGTCAATTTAAGTATGTTCATTAGTCCCCTTAAAAGCGATTAAAATCTGGACATTTTCAATCGATTAAATCCACCCGGAGAGCACGTGAAAAGTGGACATGTCCGGGGAAACGAGGACGATTGGTCACCCTACTGTTGTTTTCATAATCCAAAGCACTTTGAATTGTCTTATTGCTGATTTCTGCTATGAAGCATAAACTTGCCCTGCCCAACAGATGAATCAAATGAGAAAATGGACATCATTGAAAGGTTTTGAAAGCATTTGTGCATTAACAAGGGCCGCATTCCTTTTCTAGTTCTGTGCATCTGTTGAGTGTACACAAAAACAGGTGGAATATAGACCTCCACAGTCTAAACAACCTTTTACATATTAGGATTATATAAGTACTACATTAGGTTACCGAGTACTGAACTACAACCTTGTTTAAGTGCCCAGAAGCTAATTTTGTTTAGAATTTTTGGTGTGCGACGACACCAAGCCACAGAGACGACTGCTATTATATTGACATACCTTTGTCATAGCACACATGCATGACCCGTATGGCAACTATGCTGATCATTCTCAATGACTCTCCAATAAATCATGAAGATCACCAACAGATAGTTTTAAGGAAGCATATCTCCCACAAGACTTGACCTATTTATTTCAAAGACATCAGATGCAGGTGTCTGCTGCTTGTGGAACTGTCAGGGGTGTGTGTGTGGAGTATGGACCCAAATGCAGACGCTGAGGAAGTGCAGGATGTTTATTTAAAGGTGAAGGTGGTGATGATGATGGTGGTGGTGAAGACGGCAGGAACGGAGACACTGGACATCGGGCAGGAACGAAGAAGCAGGAAGACAACACACCATGGGACACAACAACACTAGTGTTAATGATCCGGCACCGAGTGGAGAGAAGTGAAGGGTTTTAAAGGCAGGAGGTGAGTAGGATCAGGTGTGAATGATTGGAGAGACAGGTGACGACAATGAAGGAATAGGCCAGGAATAGGCAATGAAGGAGGGCCCCCCGAGTCTTTCTGGGTACGTCCTCTGGCTGGACGGAGGTCCGGAGGACGGCCTGGTGATCCTACCTTGAAAACCTGGAGATCGGGCGGACAGCCCGGATGGCGTCCTCTGGCTGGATGGAGGTACGGAGGACGGCCTGGTGATCCTCCCTTGAAGACCTGGAGATCGGGCGGACGGCCCTTAGGTCCTCCTCTGAGGGTCAGGCAGCGGGTGAAGAGCCTGGCTGGTCGGGGGCGACGAAGATGCCTGGCCGGTGTACGCCGGCCGAGACGAAGAGAGTCTGGAGGCTCGGACGCCGGCCGAGACGAAGAATCTGGAGGCTCGACCGGCAGCGGTCGGACGGGGACAGGTCCTCCTTGACCCTCCCTGGGAGCTCTAGCGACGGGGACGGGTCCTCCTTGACCCTCCCTGGGAGCTCTAGGGACCCATGGGGAAATGTCTGTCGCTGGAGAGCTACCGCTGTGACTGCTAAGAATACAGCAGCCACAATAACGGCAGGTTCTGGGACTGGAGCTGGAACGGGCTAATGGACTGGAGCTGGAACAGGCTCATGGACTGGAGCTGGAACAGGCTCATGGACTGGAGCTGGAACGGGCTAATGGACTGGAGCTGGAACGGGCTCATGGACTGGAGCTGGAACAGGCTCATGGACTGGAGCTGGAACGGGCTCATGGACTGGAGCTGGAACGGGCTCTGGGACTGGCTCTCTGGCTGAGGCAGACTTCGGGACCGAGCTGGCTGAAGCCAGCTGACAGGTCAGAGGGGGAGCCAAAAAACTGACGAGAGCTGAGGGACTGGGAGAAGCCGATGCGCTGATAGCAGCAGGGAGGACCGGAGGAGAGCAGACAGCTCTGAACTCCTCCCCGGAAGCGGCCCCACCTCAGCGGCGTCGCTGCCTGCAGTGAGTCGGCAGAGGAGGCTCATGCCGTCGAGGACCAGTCCTCGGGGAACAGAACGCCAGCCTTGTGCCGACGAACGCGGACCGCTGCTCTGAGTCGTCCTCCGCCTTGGATGTTGTTTCAGCCGACGCAGCCAGACAGGGAGAGACTGAACAGGCGGGCGGGGGTGCTGCGTCGGTCAGCGAAGGATCCGATGAGGAAGCAGCGGCCGTGCAGGCAGCCGGTGAAGGTGCGGCGCTCCGCTCCCCGCTCCCGGAGGGGTAGTGGGACCTCTGGCGGCGCAGCGGGACCTCCGCCGGCGGCCAGATGGTGGAGAGGGAGAGGGCGGACCGATGATATTCAACTTTTATGCTTTTTTTGCTCCCATTGAAATGAATGGAAAACCTCAAAAATTCCGCTAAATCTCGTCTGTTTTGCAAAACTAACTACTTCCACATACTTCCACTTAGAAACACCATTCAAATCTTAAAATGTAGTCATACTCTTCAGCTATTACTGTATGTCTCAGCTTCTTCCTAACTTGTACCGTTTTCATACAATCTTTCCTCAAGTTTCTGGTCCCGAAATGATCAGATTTCTGAAAATACATCTGTTGCTATGGTCGCTAGGCAATTAAGCTCACTCTAGCAGAATTACACTTTTCCACTTTCCCGATTTTGCACGAACAACTTCTGCTCACTCGCTCATATTTCACTCTTTCTGCACATATTATATATCAAAACGTAGGTTATCAATTTTTGATTCAGGAAATGTTACCAAAATGTATGTGACAGTTACAGTTTTTTGGCAAATCGACCCGAAGCAAAGTGGCCGTACCCAGGAGGGACCATTGGGGACCATTGGAATGCATTGGGACTGAGCAAAAATTCAGGGGAGGACAGCTGGATTCTGACCTATATTCATAAAGTCATATCTCATAAACGATGCGACGTAGAAACATGAGCCTTGTACCGATATAACTTCAGACCGTCCTGACGCTCATGATTCAACAACTTCTTTGATACCTGTTACCGTTTCTCCATAAGTTTTGGTTGTTCGAGTGTAACAAATCTGCCCTTCGCTAAAACGGCTCAGATTCAAAAATGCCAAAATCCTGCTCATTTTTACAAAATCTCTGCTCCTAGACAGATTGAGGTACACATATGAAACGAACCATGATTCTTCATCAAAGCCTGCTGATACTTACAGTGAAAAAATAATTTTGATAGGCCTTATATTTTCAGAGTAAGAGGATGTAGTTCGGGACCAAGGAAGGACAGATTAATGTTTTCATCCAATTTATCAACATATTCGACGTCATTTTACGGCGGTAATATTATATTTTCAACAAATTGAGTGGTTTGAGAGCGTTCCCCTATTCGTTCCGATAAAAACGGTACATTGGTGACGTCGATACGCCTTTCGGTTCTTAAGTTATTAAGAGTAGTTCGGAAGCTGCGTTACCTGTTAAAACGGCTGAGAAATTAGGAGACATAAGTGAGGTGCTGCACTTAAACTGTCTCCCCCAGTCACAGCCTGCGTGTGATTGGTTGAAAAATGGCGGGCCTTTTCATGGCTTTAGGTGGAGCTCCCTCTTGTGGTAGAAAAGAGAATTACTATACATTATGGCCTCCACTGTAAAACTGACGTTTCAGGGTTATTGTAAGATATCTCATACAAATTGTAGATTTAATACAAATCAGTTCACCAGTACTTTTGATTACTCTGTAAAATATGATGATCAATACAGTCTCATAGGTACTAGGCAGGCAACAGCGGCCATTTTACGGTTCCAACACCTGGAAAACAGTGATTACTTTTTAAGGGCAGTTACACAGACTTGTATGTTTAGGGGATTGCAGGCATTGTAAATGGAGTAAGATATTGTTAGCTAACCTGCTATTTAATTTTATTTTTTTAGCTAACTTGCTATTGTTATCCATTATACTAACACTAGCATTTAAGCTAACATTAGCATTTTAGCTAATTTTGACTTAATAGCTAAAGTTAACATACAGAATGGATTGAGATACAGTTAACCAACATGTTAGTGTTTGCCAACATGCTATCTGTGGCGTTTAAGCTAACATTAGCATTTTAGCTAATTTTAGCTATCATTTGATTTTTGGGTTGATTGTAACATACTGAATGGTTTGAATTATTGTTAACCAATATGTCCATGTTTGCCAACATGCTACCAATAGCTTTTTTACTAGCCATTGCAATGTAGCTCATTTAAGCTAACAATAAAATTTTAGCTAATTTTGACTTAAGTGCTAAAATTAACATAATAGATGGAATGAGATACTTTTAACCAACATGTGTTTGTGTTGGTGTTTACCAACATGCTATCTCTAGCATTTAAGCGAACATTAGCATTTTAGCTAATGTTCGCTAATATTAGTATTTTAGGAAGATTTTAACATATTGAAAGGATTAAGTTCATGGTAACCAACATGTTAGTGTTTGCCAACATGCTATCTGTGGCATTTTAGCTAACATTAGCATTTTAGCTAACATTAGCTATTATTTGGTTTTTGGGTTGATTTGAACAAACTGAATGAGTTAAGTTATTGTTAACCAATGTATTCATGGTTGCCAACATACTATAAATAGCTTTTTTGCTAACCATAGCAATTTAGCTCATTCAAGCTAACAATGGGATTTTAGATAATCATTTAATTATTTAGAATATGTTAACACACTGAAAGGATTAAGTTTATGGTAACGAACATGATACTGTTTGCCAACATGGTACCACTAGCATTTAAGCTAACACTAGTATATCAGTTAGTATCAAAATTTAAGCTAATTCAGCTAATTTTAGCTAACACTTCCCTTTAAGCATATTTTTATTATACTGAATGGATTGAATTATTGTTAACCAACATGTTTGTGTTTGTCAACATGCTACCACTAGCATTTTAGCTAACATTAGCATGTTGGCTAATTTTCAATAATATTGGTGTTATAGCTTGTTGTCAATTTACTGAATATAATAAGTCTTCTTTTAACCAACATAGTTGTCTTTCCCAACATGCTACTACTAGCGTTTTGGGTAATAATTGGAGTTTAGCTGATTTTAGGTAGCACTGGCATTTTAGCTAATTGTGAGTTTTTCTATGCGGTAGGGTTGGTAGACTACTTTTCTTTTTTTTGCTGATTCTGTGCATTACACTTCAACAAGTCTTCTACAGTTGACTTCAAATACTTCAGGTACTAGGTAGGCAACAGTGGCCATTTTACTGTTCCAACACCTGGAAAACAGTGATTACTTTTAAATGGCAGTTGCACAGACTTGTGTGTTTAGGCAATCTTAGGCCTTATAAATGAAGTAAGATATTGTTAGCTAACTTACTATTGTTATCCATTATACTAACACTAGCATTTAGGCTAACATGAGCATTTTAGCTAATTTTCAGTTAATAGCTAAAGTTAACCTACTGAATGGATTGAGATACAATTAACCAACATGTTAGTGTTCGACAACATGCTATCTGTGGCATTTTATCTAACATTAGCATTTTAGCTAACATTAGCAATTTAGGTAATTTTGACTTAATAGCTAAAGTTAACATACTGAATGGATTAAGATAAAGTTAACCAACATGTTAGTGTTTGCCAACATGATATCTGTGGCATTTTAGCTAACATTATCATTTTAGCTAATATCGGCATTTTAGCTCATTTTAGCTATCATTTGGTTTTTGGGTTGATTTTAACAAACTGAATGGGTTGTTATCGTTAACCAATATGTTCATGTATGCCAACATGCTATCAATAGCTTTTTTACTAACCAAAGCAATTTAAGTCTTTCAAGCTAACAATGGAATTTTAGTTAATTTTGACATAACAACCAAAATTAACATAATGAATGGATTGAGTTAATGTTAACCAACATGTTGGTACTTACCAACATGCTATCTTTAGCATTTAAGCTAAAAAAAACCATTTAAGCTAACATTAGCATTTCAGCAAATGTTAGCTAATATTTGAATTTGAGGAAGAATTTAACATACTGAAAGGATTAAGTTCATGGTAACAATTATGTTAGTGTTTGCCAACATACAACCACTAGTATTTAAGCTAAAACTAGTATTACAGTTAGTATCAAAACTTAAGCTAATTTTGACTTAACAGCTAAGGTTAACTTGCTAAATAGATTTTGTCAATGTTTAGCGCCATGTTAGTCTTAGCTACCTTACTACCACTAGCATTATAGCTAACATTACCATTTCAGCTAATTTTAGCTAACACTTCCCTTTAAGCTTATTTTAATTATATTGAATGAATTGAATTATTGTTTTTTTTTTTTTTTTTTTTTTTACGTATCTTGTTTGGCTGTATGGAGCTCAGAATTGGTGTCTGAGTACCAAGTAGAAGCCCAACAGATTAACTTTCACAAGCGGAGCAGTACAGCTTTTGCTATAGTATTCCACTTGATATATGTGTGAAAAATCTTTATTATGAATTGTTGTTGTTTTTTCCTGATGTTATGGACACGGAGACGGAAAATTAAGGAGAAGAAAGAAGGAAGATGAAGAAGAGAGGTAGGAAACAAAAAGTCAAGAGAGAGGGTGAGTTGAAAATACAAGAGAGGAAAGGGAACAAAGAAAACACAGGAAGACATTGAAGTCTGCCTCCATACCCACAGGACGGCAGAGAGAGGGGGAAAAACAAAACAAAACACGAAAAAGGAACATCGACAAAACAAACCAAACATTGTGAACTAAGAATTACACAACCACATCACACAAAAATAGATATAAAAATACAACAACAATGTCACAGAAAAACTCATGGTACCGCCCAAGAATATATCCTTAAACACCAGAGACCCCACATCTATGTGTGTGTGTTAGCATGCTGGTGCATATAAGGTTACTCCATAAGAGTGTTCGATAGCTGGTGTGAGCAGACATCAATCCGTCTCCCAGGAATCGATGCAGACATGAAGGAGATCGGAGCAAAGACGTCCAAAGGACCCCCAGAGCCCCAGGCGGACCCGGGCGGGGCCGACCGCATCCCCCAAGAGTGGAGCAAAGGAGAACCCCAGGGGAACATCCAGCGGCCACTATCCAGGGGCCCGGGGGGCAGCAGTGACGAGCCCACGGGCCCCGCTGGTCCGGGGGAGCCGGGGCCCAGGGGCCCAGGGGCGCCCCACCCCCCAGCAGGGACCCGACAAGGGACCGGCTGACGTGGGGCCCCCGGGCACTGGAGGGCACGCGCCGCCTCCACCCTAGGCCAATCCCCACCGCCAACATCCCAGCGCCCCACCGATAGTCGCAGATGACGGACAGCAGAATTGAATTATTGTTAACCAACATGTTTGTGTTTGGCAACATGCTACCATACGCTTCTGTACGTTTTTTGAACTTCAACTACTTCTGCATACTTTGTGCTATTTTAACCATTCAACTTTTCAACTATTCTGCTCATTCTGCTTTTTCCGGGTATATCTTTTGGTATTCATAACCTTTATACTTTTCATAATATTCAACTTTTTATGTTACCTAATTGTGACAGTTTTTCTTTGTGGTAGGGCTGGCACACTATTTTTCTTTCTTCTGCTGTTGCTGTTTATTAAACTTCAGCAAGTCTGACTTCAGTTGACTTCAAATACTTCAGCCATTTTCTGCAAATAAATTCAGCTTACAGCATTCACACTGCATTTTCGCAGGAAATGCAACTTTTTCTAGTATTTTATTAGTTTTTCTGTATTTACTGTAGCCAAACCTAAAAAAAAAGAGATTTAAGGGAAAAGTGAGTTCATATTTTGTTCCATTCTGGAGTTTGATTAAAACTATAAACATTGGTTGTGTCACATTTACTTACCGGCTCTTTCATCTTGCATTTCAAACATAGCTTAGCTGTGACTCCAACAAGTTTTTTAAGGTCTCTGCAATGGTATTTGTTCCGATTCTGAGGTTAGGCAAAAATATAACACAGTTCGTTTGTTTGGGTTTACGAACACAAGCTATTGAAAGGTCAGATAAGCCACCTGATTTTAAAGGAATAGATCCACTTTTTATGCTGCGTTACTGTGAAGGTAGCAGTAATAGCTCCCTTAGACAGAAGTCATATCACAATAAGCCAGGCTGACTGACTGACTGACTGACTTTTGGCAACAACCTCCTTCCCTCAGTGGGGAACCATTGAAGATGGGTTGTAGCTGAGTCTTTCGGCATATCTTGAACTGAGGAGTGGTTGTGCAACAGGTATTTCGAGATACTAGAGTGACCAACATTCTGTGCAAAACATATTTTATTGTATCAAACACTTATTCTTTTTTAATGCAATGAGATGTAAAGTGTTTATTTCATGTTTTTTTATTTTTTTTATTCTGTTTCTCACAGTCTTTGAAAGTTGGGAAACTTGAAAAATCAATGGTGTATCAAATACTTATTTTCTCCACTGTAACAGATTTATCGGAAGATAACCAGATTGTATAAACGAATAGGAAAACTAAAGAAATGTTGATAACTACATCAATGCGCTTGACTTGGAGGCAATCAGTCTGGGACTCTGCTGAGTTGTTCAGAAAGCCCCCAGGTAGCTTGGAAAGTGGCCTTGAGCTGTATTGTTGGCTATGAACAAGTTCATCTGGATTCTTAGCTCATGGTGTCTCTCATATTCTTCTTAACATTAGCAAAGGTGAGTTTGCTGGAAAATCAAGCGCAGAGATACTATGGTCATTAAATATTTGTACTTTGGCAGAGAGGTCAGGTACCAAGCCCTGCTGGAGAACTAAATCAGCATCTCCATAAAGCTTGTCTGCAGAGGGAAGCATGAAGTGCTCTTACATTTCCTGGTAGACTGTTGCACTGATTTTGGACTTACTAATAACACACAGTGGACCAACAGTAGCAGATGACATCAACATAAGTGAGACACTTGGCGTCAATGTTCTGGTTATGTCTGTCTATGGTTGCTCTTGAGGCAACAACTCCCAGACCTGATTTATGGGTTTGCAACTGGGTTTAAACAGTTAAATAGTATATTATATGACTTAAGGTGATGATTGAAACTCTTTGTTTCATCTTCTGCTATGAAATTTGAGAAACTTGGAAACAATTTTTTCAAAATTTGTTGGAATAAAATGCATTTCTTCCCCATAATCTGCTCTCTTACGAAAGTTGGCGTCTGGATTGTAGCTAAACCTTAACTAAAGAGTCATTGCTGCTATGAGATAGTAAAAATTGGACAATTACAAAATACATTGTACAACTTGTTAAGTCGTCATTGTACTACAAACAAAAATGTTTTAAAGAATAAGAAATAAAGCACAATGAATGTCTAGCGGAACAGGAATCTTTTTTATAACCAGTTTTGAATTGTTATTGACTAGTCCAAGTTTGTTATATCATGACTAGAGCTGGTGAATAGTTCAGACTCCTGAAAGCAGGGAAATATTTTTTGAATTAAGATAGGATGCTGAGTTCAGTTTCTTGGTCTCAACACAGAGAAAAGGAAGATAAAGGCTTGTGGCAGAAATAGAATGTTAAAAAGGATTTCTTCTGTGGTTTACCAGTGATTGATTTTGAACTTGACCATTGTCTGGCATCAGCGGGCGGCCTGAGGATGTTTCCTCAACAGTTCCAAAGCTCACGATCAAAAGCTCACAAATCTAAACATTTGGGGTAACATGGGAAGTCATCTTTTCTGAAACACAGACAGAAAAGGTAACCAAAGACTGCGATGACGTAAAAAAATAGAAGCAGCATACGCTCTACATCACCATGCTTTTATGCATAAAATGTGCAGCGGCCATGCAACGGGCAGGTCTCTGCGTAGCTCTGCAAAGATGAGGAAACTGATTGGAGAAGGAGACTGAAATATTTAAATAAAAAATTATCTGTTCCTGCAGCGAAACTAAACAGCTTCTGCAAATTTAACTTGAGGTCTCTTTATCCATATGGCCTAGTTAAGAGAAAAAAAGTGGAGGCTTCCTACTTAAAGGTTTTTTATATATTTACCCTTTATTACTTTGAGATTGATGTTTTGAATGTTATGGGTGATGAAAAACATAAAAAAAGCTAATATAAATATGTCTACATTAATTAAAAATAAAAAAGCTACACAGAATGTTGTAAAAGTTCACAGAACTCCATCTGAGCAGGTAGACTTTACAACTTTCAGCACTTTCAACAAATGCCCTTCAATATGACATCCACAGGTCAGGGAACTATTACTGACAGCAGTTCACAGAACCTCCTTCACAAAAATTCTAAACTATCCCTTTTAAGCATGTTAAAAGTTAAAACCTGAGAGCTTAAAAGTCATTGATAAATATTTTAATGTTTCGTTTTCAAGTGGTAGCTTCATACAGTTTGCGGCTCATGCCAGAAAAGGAACAGATGAAGGATAGATTCAGATAAGTTCTTAATAAACCAGAGTTACACTTTAAACCTTCATCACACAAACCAAAAGGGCTTCAGGTTCAATTTTAGTGCAATTTATACATTCAGACGTTTCTACAGAGTGCAAAAAGAGCTAAAACATGTTTAAAAAACAAAAAAACAGATGCATTGATGTTGCAGAGTAATTTCAGACATGTAAGTCTCATCATTCTATACATATAAAAACTGCAAAATGTGCAGGACTGAGGTCACCAGTGCTTAGTATTTTATGCATGTTTATTCAAAAGTGGAACAATTTAAATAACAACTGGTTGACCTGCAACCTTAGCTTTAATTTCTTGCTATTACAAGGGCGAGGGCCATCAGAGCCAGAGAGTAGCCCGTTTTGGTGGAGGAGCTGGCCTTCGGCTGCGTTGAGACTGGCTGTAATGGCTGGATGCTTCGAAACACATTAACCATCGGAGACGGCTCTGTTTCGTTGAAGTATAGATTTTTGCTAAAGAGATCAATCTGGAGAGAGAATTGACAACAATTACCTTTATGGGGGGAAAAAAATAACTCTTTAAAATCTATATCAGGACCACCCTATAGAGACACTCACCAAGCCTTTGCTGACTTTAATTGGGTCCTTGAACACCGTCCAAACGACGGCCTCATTACAGGCAGGGGTGGTCAAGGAGCCAAGGTAGCGGTAATATTTGGTACGGTCCACCCCAGAAAGGAGATCATCTAGAGAAATCCCAGGTGGGAGGTTTGTCTTCTGACCTGAGGAGAGAGTTAATCACCAAGGTGAGGAGCTTGCACTTGATGAGCGAATATGCTTCGCTATAGGAGGTCCAGCTTACCAGCAAGTGAGACGCTTGACAAGAAGAAGGTCAAGGTCTTCCAGCTGACATGACCTTCTTCTCCATTTGGAAGCTCCTTTAAAAGTAAAGAGGGATGCTGATAAAGCAGCTTTAGAAAAGGAACAAATCTCTCTCACTTTAGCTCATCTCTGCTCACCTCAATGAAGAAACCAAGAGCAGCAAGTCCTTTAGGATCAGCGAAAGCAAGAGCGGTGTCCCGCTTGTAGGAGGATTTGGTGTTTACAATGTGAAGCTGGAGAAGAAAAAAAAAAAGAAAAAAACGTTTTTATAGCAAGATACTATATTAAATTCTAAAAAAAAATACAGAAAGATTAGAAATACCTCCATAGGAAAGCGCTTGCCATCCACAGCATGTTCTGATCCGGGGGTAGTGCTGTTTTTTCCCCAATGAAGGTGGAACTGCAGGCTGTCGTAGGTCTCAGACAGGTCTCCTCCTGAGATCGTGACGCCCGTATTGAAGTTTATTTTCACTGGAGAAAGAAAGTGAAGGTTCAGATTACACTACACGTTTCCACAGCACACCAGTTTTGCTATTCTTTGGACTTAAGGCAACATTTAAATGCTCTCCATCGTCCTCGGGATAAGATTATTTAAAATTTAAAATTCTGAATTTAAAATAATGCAACACTTTAATTCATTTACAATTCAAATGGATAGACACGTTCACTTGGAGAGAAAATGAATTGAAATTTATAGATAAAAAAATAAAGAAAAAATTGTTGTTTTAGAAAGGCTTTAGAATGTTATGGTCCAAAACAGGTCAAACTTTTCCTCTTACCCCCTTGTTCCTGGGGTCTTTTTAATGAGAAGCTAGGGTAAGCACATGCTAGACAATTGTTCTCCAGAACGTCCCATCCCCACCTGTTGCTGCACATTGCCCATCACCTTGCTGGAAAGCTATGGTGTCCAGTTTTTTTAAATATCAGTTGAGAAGCTAATCTCTGGTTAACGAGCTCTTTTGAACAAAAATTATACCATTTTTTACATTTCCAATTATTTAAAACTATTTTTCAGTGAAAGTTATCATGATAGAAGAATCATATACTGGCCCATGCCTAGCCATAATTTACTGTGTCTCTTTGTTCTGACTTGTGGAGAAGGGTGAATGCCTCACCTCAAGGACTATCTTTACAATAGAGTGACGGATATATTCATTGTGATAGGCACATGGACTTCATATACAAATAATACAGATCATACATGTTTTTCAATTTTAATTTAAAAAATATTATAAGTTTTATACATTTGTATAAAACCTATAATATATTTTCTTTATGCTTGCATTTGTACATATAGGAGTCAGTGCTTCACCAGTAATGAGGTTGACATGTAGCCTCAAAGTCAAAGTCAGTCAGTTTAGCCTTGTCGAAACATACCAGTGTTTGTGACGGGGTCTGGGTACCCACCGAGCATTTTTCGGTCTAAAAGACGTCTAATGAACGTCTATATTGTCCACAGACGTCTAGGCTAAAATAGGTCTACCACTGGTCTAAAAATGAAAGTTTTTCAGCCGTCTAGGTTTAGACTAGCCGTCTAATAGACGTCTAAAAGACGACTACCTCTATACGCCTCTATACATTAATGAACGTCTATTTATAGACGTCTAAAATTATACGTTTGCCAGACGCTTATTTTTATACCAAATGTATACACCATTAGAGAATCTAGACGTCGTATAGACGTCTATTAAATGTATTATAGCCTAATGATATTCTAATAAATCCAGCTATTACAATCTATTAAATTAATAACAACAAACCTATTAAAATTAAATTAAAGTTGTCAAATTGAATCTTAAATCAGGTTCTCTAAAAAAAAAGAGGGGGGACCAAATTTAAACTATGATCCTTTCCTTTATGTCGTGCCAAGATGTTCTGACAATTATCCTTTAAAAAGGTTTCAGTAACATTATGCTTATTTTACCACTGGATATAAATACATCTCTTGATGTTAACATTTACCAAACTATCCTACTGTAATGTAAATTAATACATTGTTCAAACATTATCCAACCATCACAAACATATGAATGTGCAATATACCTGTTTTTAATTTCAACACATTTGTAAACATACATAGCAATAAAATAAAAGCACAAACTCAAATATATAATATTACCAAAATAAAAATAAAAATTGTTTATTTTATTTAAACAAAGATTGTGGTGAAAAACAAGTAGTCTAGGAGTAGAAGGGGGTCTTTCGAAGGCGCTCTTTCCATGTGGCCCACCACCTTGCATATGTTTTCTATGACGTCATTTGTGAACGTCTAAACCAGGATTAAATCTAGACGTTGATTAAACATCTAAATCAATGCTAAATCTAAACTTTATGTAAATAAATTTATGTATGTAAATTTACTTAATTTCCGTCTGGGATCAATAAAGTATTTTGAATTGAACTGAATTTGAATATTGATCAATGGCAATTAAAATTATTTAAGTCCAATATTTGGACACCAGTTGTGCAACTTACAGTTATTTTATAATTTAATATTTAATAATTAATGTACTAAATTCTATCGTCTAGATTCGGGCTAAAATATATACCGATTATAGACGTGCTAATTTAGGTTTGAATTTAGACGACACCCCTATTAGACGTCTATTGCTTAGTAGGTATGCTGTTTTGACAGATCTTTGCTTCATTTAGAATACAGTTAGGTATGCTGTTTCGATAGCCACTTGTTTAGTAGAAAATACAGTTTATGAGGGAGTATGCTGTTTTTCATGGCAAGTCTGAACCCGGGAGAAATCGTTCTGATCCCGAAAAAGAGCCGCACGAACCATTTTACACCTTAGAAATGATCTCGTCGTACAAACGTGATTTAAAATCTCTTTTTCCTGACTTTACAATTTCAGAAAAGATCTTCGTTCAAATGTCAAAAGTTTACGACTTTTTAACATGAGAGTATTTCCGAGTGTTTTCTTGAAAATGCGTGAAATGAATCTCAAAATACATATTTTTTTTCTTCTTTTATATACACCGCGGCCCCAATACACAACTTAACACTTTACACGATTTTACGACTCCACTCGCTAAAAATAATACATGGAAAACATTTCCTGTGATTCTATAAGGCATGCAATTAGGTAAAATGAATATAATATGTGATAATACACCAAATCTTACCGGCCGCTTGTAGTCTAAGGTATGCTGAATTGATCATTTGATTTTAATGCATGATAAATACCGAGAGTTTCACTGCTGCGCATGTGCATTACCCGAAGGTATGCCGTTCTGACGGGTATGACGTTCTGTCAGAACGCCTGTTCTGTAAGGGTAAAGAGATGCTGCGCGCAGCCTCACTACATACATGTATCCCCGTTGTTCTCCATTGTCGCCAGGGCGCTTTTGTTGTCATAGCCCGTGAAGGTGAACTCCGTCAGGTTTGCGTTCTCCGATGCGTTGGCCGACAGGATGTTGATGGGCGACTGACGCGTCCCATTGCAGTGCGCAGCAGCGATGGACGCCCAGGTGGTCTCATCTGATGGAGAGACACGGCGGGGTGAGTCGCTGGGACAAGTTGATGTTGGAACGCAGAGGTAAAAAAAAAAAAAGAACTTGATACTTACTGCATTCTGGCTTATGGTAACACCACACTGGAAGAGATTTAAGTCAGTTAGTAGGTTAAGTGTGTTGCAAAGACAGAAGGGGAATTTTTTTTAGAATTATTTTTGTTTTTCTACCGATTGATTCTGAGGCGTAAGCACTTGGTGCAAGGACGCACACAGCAACAGCCACTACTGCCAGCAGATTCATCTGAGAGAAGGGAAAAAAGCGTCAAAGCTGTTACACACCACTATAACAATAAATAGGCTACATGAAATATGTTTTATTCACATTTTATATTTTCTATTATATTAAATGGAAATTGATTAAATATCAAAACCGTAATTTATCAATTTAGAGGAGGAAATAACTACAGGGAAGAAGAAAAAAAAAAACCTGACTCCAGCTGGCCTACCTTTGCAGTGCAGGTGTTTCTCCTCACAGGTGCGCGCTGTCGCTCTCATCCTCACCTTTTATAGCTCATCAGCCCATTTCTACAGGAATTCAGCGGGCCTGACCCTCTGCTCTCCTGGAACGCGCAATTACGTCACCAGCTGATCTCAGGACCAACACCTGCAGACCTAAATCTCGGTATATATGTTATGTTAGATGGGGAAACCATTTAAAAGGGGAATGCATGATTCTAAGAAATATTGGCAGGTCTGTGCTATACTTTATTCACATTGTTTTTATTTAGTTGATTCTTCATAGCTGTAAAAAACAACAACTTTAGTTATACATTTTACTTAGTTTCACATTGTAATTGCCATGTATTGTATCTTAGGACGACACAGACCCTTACCAAACCCCCATAAAAAGGTATATAACCTGAATGGAATCAGGATTGCACCCTTCATTATTCTTCAGTAAAGAAAATAAAAACAATTATTAGGTTCAGTTTTTGTCCTGACATGAGTGAGTTTGTACACCACCTCACTTTGACTTTAGTTTTTTGTGTCAAAACAATAGATGTCATTCAAAGCAGCGAGAACAATGCCAAGCAACTATTTCCACAGTTGCTGTGCCGTAAACTTAAAGCAAAATATAAGAAATATCGCTTTTTAAAATCAAATAACTTGTCTGCATATTTTTAAAATGAGTTTTTCAGCTGTTATACAACTTAAGATTATTATCTGTACCACCAGTTTAGCCTTTTATGTGCCAACCACAAAACTGCAGTGTAATTTACCAAGGTTTTATGACAGGCGAACACAAATAGTGCATAATTGTGATGCGAAAGAAAAATAACACATGGATTCCAAAATATTTTTTAAAAATAAAAGTCTGAAAGGTTTTGAATTCAGCCCTCATTAGTCAGTAACCTAATTTATAAAACCACATTTGTCTAAGATTTGTCTAAATGTTTTACACACTGATATATAAATGATCAGTTTGATTGTCTTATTTTGGTTAATGTGCCTTCCAAAAATAAATATGCTGTTTTACGCAAAAGGAGCTGTAATTATTTTTCCATTGGAAAATAAAAGAAAAACTTTTAAAAACTGTTAATTTGATATTGTTTGTTTGTTTGTTTGTTATTGAATTTGTTTGTTTTTTAACAATAAATGAATGTAGATTTCTTTTTTATTTTGCGCCCTGAGCTGGATGTTGTAACATTACACAAATGTTCACCTTGACAGACCTAAATAATGGAAATAATAGGAATAAGATTGATGACTAGATAAATAAAGTTATGATACTAAAAATGTGACAGTTCAGGAAATAAAACATTTTAAAAAAATGTACAAGAGGAAGAGAAATGAAGCAAATGCGGGCAACGTCTACAGGAATTTGTACTGCAGATGTCAGAATCTAGATAATCATGTCGATTAAAATTATATGTCATTTCACAGTAAAACACCTGGACAGGCATTTGTGTTTTGCACATATTGCGACAAATTGATCTATTTACAAGAATCTGGTTATACATTCTACGAAACTCTAACGTTTTAACAGCAAGACATACAATATTTAAGAAGTATGTTAAGTATTTTCGCATGCGTATATTATCACAGGGGTAGATGATGAACACAACTCCTCGCATCTGCTCTGAATTTAGAATACAGTCATCAGTCCCGGTTATTGTTGAACTAACTCCTTCTTGATGAAGCGAAGCTTACACTACAGTTTGTAACGCTGAGATGTAAAAATCAAACCATGGTGTAAGCATGAGAGATGCGTCTCAGAACAAAAGCAAAAGCCTTTTGTATGTTTTTTTTTAACATCTTCCTTGAGTCTCACTATACTTCCTCGAGAGTATATAATGACTCATGGCGTGTTAAGGTGTGATGTCAAGGAAGCAACTCTGATTTATTAAGTACTGGCAGGTGTTGAGTGATTCTTGTCCTGGC
The DNA here is from genome assembly GCA_963556495.2 of Valencia hispanica. NCBI lineage: Eukaryota > Metazoa > Chordata > Actinopteri > Cyprinodontiformes > Valenciidae > Valencia > Valencia hispanica. Next base: position 6,614,045 of record OY747721.1, on the reverse strand, counting down.
TTTCCTTTTGGCCTCCAATTAAAAACAAAATTCAAGAAATTATCTTCATTTTTCAGCATACCTAGTGTACGTACACTAAAAGCATGTAAAATAGTTTCCTTATCGTCGTGAGCAAGTAGGGGTCATCGACTTTCCATTCAGACCAGAAGCGCGAAAGCAATAGAAATCACTAACATTTTAAGAACACCAAAACATAATTCTCATGAAGGTTTTTCTCTACAAGCAATCCTCACTCAAAAAGACATTTTAATATTTGTCAACCTCACCTGACGTTAGGGTACATATTTATTTCTCAACTTTATTTTAGTTTTCAGCTGTGATGACTGGTGACCTGTCCAGAATGTATCCCTTCCTCTCCAGAGGTCAATAGGTCACCGTTATCTATTTTAAGACCATCTTGGATCTGTGTTTGTGATCATTGTTCTGTTACAGCACCCAGCTGCATTCATGTTTCAACCATCCAGTTGTTTTTAGGAGAAGTAGAGTTGCTTGAGAGAATGCTTGAGAGTTGATACATTGCCCTTAGGTTTGAAAGTGTCACCGTGATTCTTCCAAAGATATTTCTTCTCATCGTGATCAAGTTGCTCAATCTTTGTCTTGCCTAAAGGCACGTGGCTTCTCAAATGGAGTAGAAGACTTTTTTTTTTCTTGATTGGCATCCTTCTCAATCCATGACGGACGGGATCATTTACAAAGATAAGATTGGTCTTTTCAGTCACAAGGTTTCTACTCTTCAGGTGCTGACAGAAGCAATTATCTATTTTCTTACAGCAACAACTTTCTGACATAAGCTCTGAAATCTGTTCTACTGGACAACAATTTTCTTGACAGTTGATGACGCTCTGATGAAGACTGAAGTGTACAGTCAAAACTTTCAGCAGGTATACAAAAATCTTTAAAATCTTAATGTTTTTCTTACTAAAATAAAATTATTATACTACGAAAGCAAAATGAACTTCTGAACTCATGACCTAACCCTGCTTTTTTTTAAAGTTTTACGTGTCCAGTCTGGCAGTGTGGCACTCAGAATTGATATCTGAAGAAGCCCAACTGATGTACTTTCAGAACGCAGACATGAAGGAGATCAGAGCTACAGACATCCAAAGGACCCACAGGAACCCCAGGCGGACCAACACAGCCCTGAGCGCACCCCCCAAGAGAGGAGCAGGGGAGAGCCGCAGCTACAATGCAGGGGCCCTCGGGGGCAGCAGCGACCCTGTTTTAAGTTTCTCCACAGCATTCTCCCAGACCTCTCTGCTGTGCTCGTTGGTCTTCATGGTGCTGTTTGTTCTCTAATGTTCTCTAACAAACTTCGGAGTCCTTCATAGAACATCTGGATTCATACTGAGATTAAATCACACACATGTGGAGCCTGGATACTAATCAAGACCTCTGAAGGCAATTAGTTGCGCTCAATTTTATCGAGAGTTTTCAGAGAAAATAAAAATGCCAAACTTTAGGAAAAATTGGTAAGTAGATTTGAACGACTTTGTGATTGTGTGTTGCATTAAATCTAAAGTAAATACATTGCAGGGAGCATTTTATTTTAACGCAAAGGCAGAAATGTTTTCAAAATGTTTTTTCCTCTTCAGCTGATCCGCTTCATTCATTCACAATTTTATTATTTTGCCTTTTTACATAATACTTTGGGGAAAGTGGGATGGTCTACTTTCTTCTATTCTTTCTCATAAACATGCAGAATCTTTGTTTCATTTTATATAACAGCAAACCGACCAAACAGGAAATGTTCCAACAAAATGAGGTGTTAGTAAAGAAATAACTCACACGGTGGAGCCAGGGGCTTATACTGCTGGACAAACCTGAACTGACAAGTAGGCTGTCTAACCTGCTCCAGGAAGTATTGTTCCTCCTCCTCCTACACACACACACACACACACACATCCATATGTGCTCTAAACCATCTTGGCAGGGAAATTTAGAGACACCAATTAGCCCAACTTTAATGTTTTTTGAATGTGGAAGGAAACCAGAGTACCCTGAGAGAACCAATACATGCCTGAGTGAAGACATGCAAACTTTAAGCAGAAAGAGGCCAAGGGCATCTAACAGGGATTCCAATAGCAGACTAATCTTATGACATGATCAGTCGTGTAATCTAAAAGAAATGAGAAGCAACGAACATATTATACAATTTTCCATGACAGTACCCCTTCTCTTTTCCATTTATATACCTTCCTTGGTATATTCTGAGAAAACATACGGTCAAATATCATAACTATGCCAATGACTGCCGAATCTACTTCTCCATAAGTCCTCAGGATTGTCTGGTAGAAGTTATATACCAACTGGCTTCCAATTTTCTCGCTTTAAATGATGGAAAAACAGAAGCTATTCTTTTCACATAAAAAAAGCCCCGGAGATAAACTTGATTCTGATTTGTCTATTGTTGTGGAAAGAAATGTCTTCTTCCCTACATCGGAATGAGACTGGAGTCTGCATCTGCGTTTTTCATATTTTATTACAGCCAGTCTTAAACATGAGCCTATCTGGGCCAACGCTCGAACTCTCTCGCACCCAGCTAATGTCTGCCTTCAGTCCCCTGATGTTATGTCTTCATTGCAAGGTTAACCCAAACACTCCTTACTGCTGAGGAGTGGGCAGTTAGATCAGAGTAGGTGAAAGGTCTCTTCCCTGACTCTAACAATTACTTTGATCAAATTATTACATCAATATCATAGACTTTAGATCCAGTGATAATTTTTCCACATCAGTATCCTACCTCAGGTTAATGCCACTATCAAATCCAGTTTCTTTCACCCGGCTTAAACACATTCTTGAAAGAAAACATCTAGAATCCGTTATTCATGCATTCATCACATCTAGACTTGATCACGCAGTCCTTTTTGGTGTAAACGACCCTCACTTGAGCGTCTACAGGAGGTTCAAAATGCAGCTGCACGTTTTCTGACAAACCCGGATAAACAATCCCAAATCACTTCAATTAGCTAAATTACACTGGTTCCTGGATCCTTACTGAATTTGGTGCTGCAAATTTGGTGAGTGACATCCATGTTTTCTTATAGGCTGTGGTGTCACTTTTTTAGTATTTTATAATGTACTTTTTCCCAGATTTATTCCATATTGTCTATTTGTTTGTTGTATTTTATTTTCTGTCTCAATTTTTCTGCACAGTCCTTTGGTCAGCTGTCTTTTTTTTTCAGGGCAGTTTTAATGAATGTATAGTCCTGAAACATAAAAAAACTCAAAAACGTTTTTTGAATCTATTTTATCTTTATTTATTAGTAATAATATTTGTATATTAACACTTAAAACAATGATACACAAGGCAGAATCTGTATTACAGACGTACAAAACAAAAAAGGGTGGCTCCTTTAAAATCTTTAAAATATTGTGTTTTACATTAATTTCTATTTTCATTTACTGTGCAAATGACAAAATAAAAAAATAAATTTTAGACATGCAGACATAATAAAACATAGATTTCAATCATGTTCCAATTCAGGCAGGAACAACATTATTATTACCGATCAAACATTACATTCAGTTTTTTAAGCAGATAATCTTTGAGCAATGATCATTTTAATTAATATTTTAACTCTAGTTTTTACAAGCGGATCTTAACTGAAGAGAGCAAAGAGACATGACAGCAGCAAATAAAATAAGATGGGTCCTGGGACAGTGGCTGCAGCCGTGGTGTAGACCTTTCTGGAATGAAGAGACTGCCTCGGCCGGAAGACATTGTGATATCCTGCATTCTTCGGGAACATCGCCATCTTTTAGAGTTAAAGGTGAAGTTGACAGAAGGCACACACAGTGGGGAAAATAAGAAGTAGTGAGCATCTTCGATCAGACTGTGGACAAGAAATTCATTGTCAGTAGCAACCTGCCATACAGTGTAATGACACAGGAAAATACATATCAGTCAAATGAAGAGAAAAAGGTCCAAATAGGTAAAGAAAGATTTGAATAAGTAAGTATGGGAGGAAAATTCATCTGAGCTGTTTTAATCCTAATTGATGACTTCTTAACATGTTTCTTATGTTGAGCAAAAGCAAGGAGCACTCTCAAGACCTCTGCAACCCTACTGCTGCCAAACAGTGATGGCATTGGTTATATATGTATTTCTAACATTTTGAATGTTCCACTGATCAATAGGCGCGTTTCCACTATGGGAACTTCGGGGTAATTTTACTGGAACTTCACCTCCTAGAATTCCACTTCATCAGGCCGGACCACACACCACCCTAGGGCAATTTTCGGGGCCATTTCAAGAACCAATGGAGTATACACCCCGATACCATCGCAGTATGGTGGTATGTACTTGGAATGGCCCGATCAAGTCACTGAGCGAGAGCTGATTGGTTGTAATTCAAAGGGAAATGAGCAGATGTTGCCAACAACCAGCTTTATAAAAATAAGAAGAGTTGCTGGCGAAGCAGTTTATAACAAGAGCAAACAGAAACGTAGCAGCAAGCCCTGCTTCTTCCATGTCGATCTCTTGTTGTTTCTGCTGCTGTTGGCGCCTTTATGCATTGATCCGTGATGCAACTCGCTGCTGAAGTAGTTGTGATATGCGGACGTCTTAGCTCACTCCATGAAGGGCCGCTGTGTATGGAGACACGCCGGCTGAAAGGAGTGGGCCAACAGATTACCCCGTCCAAAAAGATCTGGTTAAATTACCCTCAAGTTCCGATAGTGGAAACGTGCCTAAAATCTGGAAGTGGAAGGAACATTTCTTTACCATAAATCAACTATAAGCAGGCGCTTCCTGCCAGAATTTTGACATGGGATTCAAAATAATCAGAAGAGGTGTCCAAGAACCCTGAACCTCCTGTGGAGAGGAAGGGGTTCAAGTTTTATTATGAAAATAAGAAGTAATATGAGCCACTTCAATGGCCTCCACTGCTGAAGAAAAAGCATGCTGAAGCCTCTTTAAATGGAGTATAGTCTGGTAAGTTGTTGGTCAGGTCCTCAGGTGTCATTGCACGCATCATGTTTGAAGCAGAAATGCAGATTACCCTAAACATTCTGCTACAACAGTGTTTTTAGAGGTGGGCATTTCATCGTATGGGGCTGTTTTTCAGAATAATGTACTGGCAGACGTCATATAATTACTAAGCATAAACAGAAAAAAAAATCCAGACATTACTGGCTTGTGAAGAGTCCAAACACAGCCTAAGGAAATCTTAGCTGGATTTAGAGAGAGTTAATAAAGTTCTTAGAATGATCCGGTGGGGGGGTCAAACCAAAACAATGGAAAAATGCAACTAGCTTCTTCAAACAGGACTTGTTTCTACGAAGCAGAAGTTAATAACTTTCAGTAATTGTAAATAGCCTGTTCTTGTATTGTGCTTTATCTTTTCCGATGACTCCAAAGTACCTCAAAAGTACATTCAGAAATTGACCCACTCTCACACACACATTCACAGGCTGATGGCGGTAGGCTATTCACTGGGTACTCTGACCACCACCAGCAGGCAAGGCAGGAGTAGTGTGTTGCCCGAGGGCACAAGGCAGTTGGAGTGGCAGATCAAACCGGTTACCCACTGGTGACATGAAGAACTCCTACCTCCTGAGTCACCATCGCCTTTCAGCATTAACACATACTACATATATGTATGCGCTAATTTGTTGTTACCAACATCTAATGGGAATTTTATGTCAGTAGCCCTATTAGAAATATATAATTACTGCGTTTGTTTAAATCCAAATACAAAAATCTTTCTTTACAAATAAAGTCACCTCATTTGTAGTCTGAAAACTCCCTGAACAGAAAGCAACAAAGATTAGATCTAAGGTGTCTTTGTGCGCTGTGTCTGTACAGGTGTGACGGGGGAAATCTAACAAAAAGACACATTAATCAGCAGAAAGGGTGACGTGGTGTCATCACTTATAGATTAGAAAAGAGGCTGAGTTATTTTCAGTCACATGGTATTTCATCGCATTGCTCTGTTATGATAAGAGCTGTACTGATAGGAGCTGATCACAGCAATTTCAGCAAAAGCAGGAAGACACACAGATATGTTTTTTATTGTAATTATTTAGGGATGACACATTAATGCGAAAATGTCTGGCCTCATTTAAAGGTCTAAATTTGTTGGTGAGTTTTTTGTTTAAGTTTCCAACTACTGACATAAAGATATAAACCAAAAAATAAATAAACTCACAAGGTTTAAGACAAGGTGCTTTGCTTTGCAATTTGTTACACTTTGATTCCTATCAGTTTCCTCCCTACCCGTGCTCTTAAGAATGCACCGCGTGCCATAAGGCTGCTGCCACCATGCCCTACTGGTGCAGGCATTTTGCAGGTGATAACCTCTGCCTGCGTGCATCTGTTGTATAAAAAGAGAATGACAAAACTCACCCAACCACTTGCTGAACTACTTTCAACTACTTTTTAAAACCAAACACAGAAAAATGTTTACATTTGTTGTAGCTGACGGATCTTTAATACCAGGCAGCAAAGATGTTCAATTAAGGCCAAAAGTTTTGGCACTGCAACAGATGTAGCAGATATTAGATGTTTGCAGCTTTAGTTTCTATGGTGGTGATTCAGAGAGATTTTTGATTATTTTGCAAAGTGATCAGATTCATATTAGCTCGTTACAGAGAGCGCTATTACAAAGCTTTGCAAAAGTTTTCAAACCAATTGAACTTTTCCACATTTTCCCACATTATAACCAGAAACTTTTAGGTATGTTGGTGTAGATTTTATGTACCAGAGCAACACAAAATAGCACACAACTGTAAAGTGGAATTAAAAAGATGCGTGGCTTCAAATAAAAATATAAAAAGTTTGGGATGTCTTTATGTTCAGCCTCCTCCCTCCTTGTCTTTTTCCCAGTCTTGGTTGGATCGGACTTCTAGCTATTTTCAAGTCTGGCCACAGATTCTAAGTTGGATTTAGGTCCAGACTTTGATTAGGTCATTCGAACAAATGGGTCAAGTTTTGATCTGATCTATATATAAAAGGCTTGACTCAATTTGGAAATAAATGTCTTAAAATCTATGTCTTATTTATTTTAATTGCTAAAACCTTTGCCGAACCAAAATATGTATCCATAATTCTGGCATTAAATGCTTGATCTGCCAAATGTTTGGGAGAATGAGTGAAACATACCAGCTCATGGTCCACCGTAACTGATTCTTTAAAGACTGTCCAGACCACCGCTTCATTGCACGAAGGTGTGGTGAGGGAGCCGCTGTAGCGGAAATATGATTCACGGTTCACGTTGCCAAGCAAGTCATCGATAGAGATCGCATCTGTGACTTCAACTTCTGATCCTGTGTTGAAGTAAAAAATGCAACAGATGGGCGGATAATATCCTTATCCTGTGTTTATCATGTAACAAGGTAAGAAAATCACTCACTGATGTTTTTGATAGACGACAGGTAATGGGTCAGCGTTTTCCACGCTTCCATGTTAGATGCTGGACTCGATGTGGGCTTCGCCTGCACAGAAAAATGTGGTGAATAACTGGACTCGTAGGAGAAGGACTGCTGGATTCTCAAACATACTGATTTTGGATGCAGTTAAAACAAAAACAAACATAAAACAATTGACTTACTGTTTCTACAGAATCTGAGTGGGAGGCACTTTTAGCAGATTGTGGAGACTGGAAAATGGATATTGAGAAAGTTTATTCAACCGATCTGCTGATTTAAAAAATAAAAAATAAAACAGGAGACAAAAAGGGGGCAACTGAACTGAATTATTAACTGCACATTTTTAATTTATTATCAGAAAAAAACAGAAGATCTTGTGGTTTGAGCTCAACCATGACAACGCTTTAAAACACATAAAATCAGACTTCCCTAAAATGATTATATGTTTTTTCTAAATGGATCATTTTAAGGTAAATGTGCAGTTTCTTCTTCCTGTTGCTGCAATCTTCATCTGAAAACTCTGTATCAGGCATGAACCATACTGGTAATCAGATAACTAATGCTATGTGCTGTGTACAATGGGGGTAAGGTGTGCTGTCGTCGTTCTGTGCACACCTTTGTGTCTAAAATGCCAAATGAGAAATGTTTACAGTTGAGGTTCATGGCATTTAGATGCATTCTTGAGAGGACACCACCCATCAGGGTATGGAGGTCAGCCAGACATGGTTAAATCACTTTTTTTTTTAAATGCTGTATGTTTTTCCTACATTGAAAACTTTAAGTTAACTACTTTTACCTGAACTACCTTGCAATAAACCAATATATTATTGGACCGGATAGAAAATCCTATCACAGGCCCGTTTCCTGTCCAATTGGGCGTCATATGTCAGAGTTTAGCTGTTGATTTTACCTCAATAAAAAACCCCAGCACTGCCAGGCCATCAGGAGTCTGTACCGCCTCATCCAATGTTAAATCCTTCCTCTTGTTCACTATGTGCATCTGGACAAAACAAGCCATTAATGGGATAAAACACCCAGAAAATAAACACTGTAGAAAATCAATTCATTTCAGTTTATTTATATAGCGCCAATTCACAACAGATGTCATCTCATGGCACTTTAGCCTACAGGAAGAGTCATTTCAATTCAATCATACATACATTCCAATCAGTTTAAAAGTTTCAAATTGTGGCTCATAACTACCTCCATTGGGTATCTTTTCGAATCCAGAGTGTGCTCTGAGCCCCCAGAGTCAGCTGATTCGGTGCCCCAGTGGAAGTGGAACTGAAGAGTTGAGTAGTCGTGTTTCAACCCACCTCCTGACACCTCAACCAAACCATCTTTTAACACGCACTTCACTGAAAGATTAAACACATGTCACGCTGTGGTAACTTTGAGGTTTGATTTAGCTCATAGGAATAGTTCAGGATTTTTAAATTAATTTCTATTTGCCATGTTTAAAATACTCAATATATTACCTACAATAGATAACTCAATTAGTAGATGCATTTATTATAAATCCAGATAAGTTGGGCATGGAGGCATAGCGGTTTATGCAAACTTTATTTTAGGAACTTTTAACCTATCATCACATTTTTATTGAGAGGTTATGGAAAAAGAAGATGAAGATGATTTAAGCAGAGAATAAAGGTAGAAGGCAATGCAACACTAATGATCTTCCTGTGTGAAACATGCACTGAAAAGGAAAAGTGGTGGCAAACAACCTCCTACCATAAGTCTTTTTACATAAATAATCCAAAACATCCATGATAATGGTTTACAGCTTAATTAAGAAGCGTTTACATAAGCTGCTTTGATATTTTTTAGATTTGTTTTAAGGACTAGCCTTTAGCTTCAGCCTATGATACCAACTAATCTGGATTTATAAAAAATGAAATATACTGCATGTTAACTCCTTAAAAACCAACGCTGAACTATCCCTTTTGCCTTGAAATTTATTTTGACTTATATATGTATTTTACCATCTAGATTTGACCGTCTATACATTAAGCACTACTAAAAACAAAAAGGTCCAAACCTGTGTGGCCTGTATTGGTAATAGACTTTATGGCGCCCTTGTGGTTAAAATTTTTAAAGGTGAAGGAACTGAGGTGTTCGTCCTCCAAAGCGCTTTTGGTGTCGATGTCAATGGGTGACTGGCTTTCACCGGCACAGTGGGAGTTGGGCAGTTTGGCCCAAAGAGACGGGGTGTGTTCTTGAGTTAAAAATAGTTCAAACCAATCTGAATTTCAGTCCGCTGAGGATTACACTATAAAATTATTTTTGACATAGTTGTTACATACCACAGTGGTCATCATAGCACCACGCTATAGATAGAAAAAACAGAGAAATTTAATGAGAACAATTTTATAAACCAGGAAAGTTCTGGAAATATCAGTGTAGTCATGGGAAAGTCATGGGAATATAGAGTATACACAACACATATACCTTTATCTTTAAATTAGCTAGAAATTAGAAAATTTCAGGTTTTGCAGCTAAGTGTGGAAAATAAATCTAATTCAATCCAATCCAATGCAGTTTATTTAAAAAGCACTATTACAAACAACAGTGTTGACCAAAGTGCTGTACAATACATAAAATAAAAGCACACACTACAGTTCCACCCAATACAGCAATTACAGTAAAAGTTGACAATTTTACTCAAATGCAAGAGAATAAAAATAAGCCTTAACGAGATTTAAACTCTATCTGCGAATCAACCTGTTTAACACTTTGGGGCAGGTCGTTCCATAGTTTTGGGCCTATAACCGAGATCTTTTAGCTTACAATAAAAGGCTGCTTGGTGTATTTATTAGTTCAAACAAGATTTTGGAAGCATTCCCGTTCAATATTAAACCACTATTCTTAAAAAAAAGGGTACAATGCAATGAAATGAGATGTTTTCTGCTCCAAACTGCAACTGTCTAGACCTTTTTTCCTTGCTGGTAACAACAAAAACTAGAATAGCTGAATCTTTAGCAATGTTTCTTTGATTTAGGCCTCTGACTTTACCTTCCAACAGATTCTACCCACATCCGTCTGTTTGAGTGAATCACACTGAAAGTGTTCCTTTCACTTATTGTTGTTTAGTGTAATAGTGCTGTGTAACGTTGACAGTTAAACCAACAAGGTCAGTTAGCGATGTGACCCTGAACCCAACGTCAAGCTAAAACACACTTTCAAGATGCTTAAGTATTTACAGTAAGCAAGTGTACTTGCTCCTAATTATATTTGAAAGCCAAACTTTCTACTGCGCCTAAATTTATGATGTGTGGCTGCAGCCTTTTCACCTTTCCTGTATGTCTTTGAGGTTTTAACTCACCTGGAGGAAGAGGAGTTGCAGGGGAGGCGGTGATGTGTCGTCCATTAAGAGGTTGTACAGGCCGGTAGTTATTTATTATGGTATTTATCTCCATTTGGAAACGCTGAAGCTGAGAACACATATATTTAATCACAGTTTCAACAGTACTTTAATGGTAAAAAAATATACAAATGTCCTTGTAAGAACGTTAGATGAGCCTATATGTACAGATCAGCGTTTCAAACCCCTTAGACAGGGTCAGTTTTCTGGTCAGCACTGAAAACCAGTTGATTATCAGGGCTTTCTGAGATACTAAAAGGTTCTCAAGACAGTTTTTGGATTTATTTGATGCTACTTTATGAGAATTTAGAAGTATTGCAATAAACCATAGGGTTTGTCATAAAGGATGCCTCTCCAAACTCAAAATGTAGAGCCCTCTGCGGTAATTACCATTTATTAGTTATCTGAAATAAACTGCTGCATTTCTCCAACAGTGGGCTATGGAAAAGTTGTTTTTACCTCCCCTACCTTCTACAGAGTGTGTATGGTGGCAAAATAAACAAAGGTCTTCATCCCACTTTGCTTCTCACAAGACTGGCTGTATATATGGGTGTTTTTCTTCTGCAACTTACTGACCTAATGCACATATGCATACACCTACATATCAGTTTATATTGTTTTCAGTTTATTTTTTTAACTTCCTTTAAACAATGTTGTTTTTTATGCACAAATACACATACACATCCTGTAAACAATTTTAAATTATCCTGCTCAGTTGCACATTCAAATCTGAGTATGCCATTTTTTTTTTTTTTTTTTACTGCACAGTACTACTCTAATTTTGTCCTTAATCTAAATATATTATTCTTAATCCTGTTTTTTATATTTTTCTTGTGTGAATCTAATGCTTCTGTTACCTGTTACTTTGCTGCTGTTACAGCTGAATTTTCCCTCTGTGGGACAATAAATGATTATTCTATTCTATTCTATTCGGCATGTTCTTTCAATTTTAAAGTTTTGAGGTGTGAGTGTCTGTATCACGTCACATTTTGACCCCAGGGAAAGAACAGGAAGAGGCAAATTAGTAATGAGAAAATGCCTATTAACTTGTAATTTTAAAAGGTGTTGTTTATTGGTTAAAAATAATTACCTCTTCTTTTTTTTTTTTGCTCCACTGCAGAGATGTACTGACACTTTTTTCTCAGTGTTTAAAGGTGCAATTAAAGATGAACTTCTGAGGGCTGCCAAAGAGTGAGGTGATTGATGTTCAAAAAATGTTAAGGTGTGACACCTCACCCTGTAAGAAAATGTATTTGACTCCTGAAAGCCATATCTGTTCTTCTTTTGTGGTTTTCAGCAATGCTTTCTTTTGTTTCTCTTTCTTAAAAGCTGCATACTCAATCAATCGGAGTTTAACATGTTTAGCCAAGCATCCGCTGCACAACGAGATTATCAAGTATGAGCACCTCATAAATCAAAGTTTTGTTGGCTGACAGGTTGATCAGATACAGAAGATTATCATCCTGCAACACTGAGATACTTCCATGTTTGTTTTGAGTGTTGTCGCAGTCACATGTGATATCCCCAACATGTTTGCTTGTTGATACAGTCAACAGAAAGAACAAAAAAAAATCTATCTTGATTGTGAAATACCAAAGCAGACACTGGGAGGTACCAGTATGTCTGCTGGTGCCTACCTGTATAATCTCATGAATGAATCGGTAGATGCTAATATAAAAGATGTTGTCGCTACAGGTCACTTGCTAGTTCAGCTGCTTGGAATGACTAAGAAGTGGATGAACTGATACATACAGTATGTGTAACACCTGCTGAGATAACACCTCTCCTGTCCAGCATGTTGCATCCGAGCTTAGAGGACTACTGGCTCATATAAAAGCGACCCTTTGCCCTCTTGGTTGGCCCAACATCTCCTCACCCTCACTTGATCCGGGAAGTGGACTTACCAGAGCTTTGTGGATTTTGATGGGCTCATGAAAGAGCGTCCACACGACAGCTTGATTGCAGTTAGGTGTAGTCAGAGAACCCATGTATCGATAGAACTTTGAAAGGTCCACATTTCTGAACAGATCCTTGATAGAGATGGTATCGTCTAGTTCCACATTAGAGTGCTTTTCTGTGAAATGTTTTTTAAAAAAACACCTCAGTCCAACACCTCACATTGATGAGAGTTTAAAATAAAATAAAGTACAACAAAAATGCTAAAATGATTAAAGCAAATGGTTATTAAACCTGACTGAGCTCAAAGCGAAACAATTCTCAAGACTTTGACACTGAAATGACTTTTCTTGTTAAGTGCCTTGAGATGACGTGTTGTGAATTGACACTATATAAATGAACTGAATCGAAAAAAATTATTGTAATTTGCTGCATTGTTTTTGAAGAAAATGCTGACACAAAAAAAACAGAACTATGTAAGATATTTGTTGTCCTTTCGCCCTGTGTGTGTAATTGCTGCGGGTGTTACTCGTGGCATGTCTTTCACAGTTCCTGTAGACAAAAACACAATAAGCTTGACATTTACCCTCAACCGCAGTGTCAACATTTTCCACTTTAGTCTCTCTACCAGGTCAGTGACAATATTTAAATACCAAACAATGGAATCTAAGCGTAATGAAGAAATAAGTCTTACCTGTGATGTTTGCCAGGTATGATGTGAGCATGTCCCACGGCCCAGACATTTCTCCGTCTTCTGTTGCCTTTAGAAATAAATCGTTAAGTGTCAGCGATGTACAATAAAATAAATACAGTTTTAGATCCTATATCAGAGAGCACTGGTTTCACTCTAGCTGTTTGAATAAATTACACCTTTGGACATAAGCATAGTTAGATCTAAGCTAAGAAGCCCCTAAAATGTTGCTAAGCACCGGATAATTATTGTAATAATATATTTTTCATAAAAGAATTCAGTGAATTCAGTAAAAAACATTAAAATAAAAAGGCACAAATATCGAGCTTATTTCTGGGTGCTCATATTAATGTGGCTGTTTTGTTTACATATTGAATTGGAAGGGAATGCAGTTCATCCTGACTTTGGATAGGCCAAGGAGAAAGCGTTTACACAGGCAGCACAAATTCAACTGTTGCACACAGGCCTGCCATGGGTACAGTTGAGTCTACGATAAGTCCCATTCTGAAATGTGCTCACCACTAAATATTCCACAGTGAAAAGTTAGTGGTTTTTCATCAGCGTGCAATGTAAGCACTTTGTGCCATTTTGACAGACGCTGAGGTCAGGAAATTTCCTGCAGAGTCAGTAGCTACAGACCTCCAAGCGAGTGTTCTGTGGAAGAATCTGGATTTCCTACAAAGCCTTGAGAGGAATAACAGTTAACAGTACCAGCCAGGCTTCTGGTCTAACATCACTGTTTGACCTCACACATGATCATGACCGGATATTTCTTTACCCCGTCGGTCAAATTGATAGACAACAAAAATGTCTACCGCGACCTCTGCACCAGACTCTCTGATTTCTCTCCCCCCATTTGCAATACAAACCATGTTGTCCCTTACATCTATGAAAAACCCAAGAACAGCAAGTCCATCTTCGTGATCAAGAGCCTCATTCGCAGGAACACCTTTTTTTGCTGTGACTATATGCATCTACAGAAAAAAGAAAACATAAGATGATAATCGAAGATTGGAAAATCAAGTGAAACAATAGGAAAGTAGAAGATGTTGCAGTATTTTACCTCCATTGGGTATCTATGGTCATCTACTGTGTGCTCTGAACCTGAAGTGATGTGTTCACCCCAGTGGAAGTGAAATTGCAGTACAGAATACGGACCACTGAGTCCACCTCCACTCACTTCAACTTCATTTTCTTTCAAGTTGCATTGCACTGAAGCAAAGATTGAGAAAAAATGGAAATAGTAAACATCAAGTTGTGCATGTTTTAATTATTGCATAAATACTCCCAACACTTTTGTTTTGTACCTGAGTGTCCATTATTTGTGATTGTCTTGATGGCGTGTTGAGAGGAGAAATTGACAAAGGTGAAATCTCCCAGTTGTGAGTCAGTGGTAACAATGCTTGTGACAATATCAATCGGAGACTGTTGATTTCCTCCACAGTAAGTTCCTTCTAACTCTGCCCAATGCTCTGGTGTGTGACCTATGGAAGATTGAGATGCCTTTAATATTGCCACTGAAAACCAGTATGTATAATAAAAAAGTGCTGAAACAGTAGTTTACTTACTACAATCAGTGTAGCACCAGTCATTGGCTAAAACAGAAGAAGAGAAAATACAAATGAGATCGTGTATTTAAATCCTAAATGAAATGCATGTAACTCGGAAACTGAAATCCACATGCAAATAAAGAATGTCATATTCTGCCAATTCAGCTACAATTTACACATAGTTACAGAAGGAAATGGAAACAAACATATATAATAGGCATGAAAATCATTCACCAAAAATACTCACGTTTCACCAGAGCCACCAAGGTCAGACATAACACCAACCTGAGGAGATACATCTCCAACTGGAGAAGAACATGTTTTAATAACAAATAGTTATTAGGCCAGTATCAAACAACTCTGTTTTGTCCAGTCACTGTTAAAGATTAATTTACTTTCAGTTTATCCAAAATAAGCT
Source organism: Valencia hispanica (assembly GCA_963556495.2). Taxonomy (NCBI): domain Eukaryota; kingdom Metazoa; phylum Chordata; class Actinopteri; order Cyprinodontiformes; family Valenciidae; genus Valencia; species Valencia hispanica. The sequence continues at coordinate 6,598,761 of OY747721.1, read as the reverse complement.
AAATAACGTTTCAGTTCTTTAGACTCCGCGGTATTTTACTAACCTTACTGCCCAGGCCTCAAACCAACAAGTCTTCTACAGTATAATATTAAGTTAAGGTACAAGCTTACAAACTAACATCCATCCAAAGAGGAGTTTCTGAACAAGAACGTAGTGAAAAGATGCCCCAGAACGAGTCATGGTAAATATATAGACTCGGAGGGTGCTCCATTGGGAGGGGCCCCCTGCTGTGTTTACAACACTGAGCCATGATGGAGGAGACACAAACAGGTGTTTAACCTGTTAAGAACAAATCAATCAGCTGTTCTAATTTGCATTTCATATCAAAACTACAGTGTGGTCTGAAGGCATCTGAGCCCTGTGTTCAGGCTTTGTTGTTCTTTTCTTAGCTGTGATGTTTTAATCTCCCGATATAAAACATAGATTCATTGATATACACTGCCTAGCCAAAACTATATATGCCAGCTTATCTTTCAGCTGGCAACACGTTATTTATCCCCAACTGATTCAATGAGTAGCTTCTTGTTTCTTAACCATCCTATGGTCATGGAAAAGATGTTAGTCTGATTAAGACAGGTAAAACTATTGCCATCAAGCAGAGAAAACATCTAAGGAGATGCAGAAACTACTTAAACTGGGTCAGGAACTGGAAGGTTGGGAACCATCGTCTGAGGAAGAAATGTGGTCAGAAAATAATCCTGAATGGTTGTGATCAGGCGATCACTGAAACATGTAATGAAATCAAATCAAAGAAAAACAACACTGGAGCTCAGGGCTATGTTTAACAATAAAAAAAGAGCCTTTTTCACATTCACAATGTGAAGAGAACTCAAGGGATTGGGACTGAACAGCTGTGTATAAAGCATAAAAAAAACAATCATCAGTGAGCTGGAGAAAGAGGCTTCAATCTGCAAGGGAGCATAAAGATCGGACTCTGGAGCAATGGAAGAAGGTCATGTGCTCTGATGAGTACACATTTACCATCTTCCATAGTGAAGAGAGGTAGATCAAGTGATACACCCATCATGCCTGGTGCCTATTGTACCCTCCTGTGGAGGCAGTGTTGTGATCAGGCCCAGGCTCAGCAACATTATGAGGTCAGAATATATTATTCCATCAAGGGATCTAATTCGCCCCTGATGGCACAAGCGCATTCCAAGATGACAAAGCCAGGATGCATGTGGCTCAAATGGTGAAAGATGGTCAGAATCTCGCATCATCACTGCAGGCTCTTGATTAAAAATGAATGCAACGCTGGGTGGAAATAAATTCTGAGACATTGCAGAAGCTTATCAAAACAAAACCACAGCAAATGTGTACAGTAATCAAAACTAAATGCGGTCCAACATAATACTACAAGCGTCCAGCCTTTTCTTTGGTGCCCACTTTTGCCCAAACTGTACATTGACGTAGCAATTTTAATAGCTACACCTGTCTGCTACCAGGTTGGACCCCTTTGCTTTCAAAAATAAATACAGTAGATGGGATCAATTGAACGAGGTCCAAGAAGGCATCAGACAGATTTTAATGGCTGCAGATTGGTTGGCTGTACATCGATGGTGGAGGTCTCTTCTTCCACCACATCCCAAAGATGATCTGTTGGGTTGAGATCTCATTAATGGAGAGGTCAGTGGAGTAAAGCGAACTTAATGTGATGTTCAAGAAATCAGAATAGGATGATTCAAGCTTTGCAGGAGATTGGTACACCATGGTCTTAAAGGGATGGACATGGTCAGCGCCAATACTTGGGTACTTTGTTATGTTCAGTAGGTTTGGGAGGGGATGGGGGGTGCTTGGGGGCAAAGTATGCCAAGAAAAAAAACCTACTATCTGAATGTCCCAGCAGAAACCATAACTCTTCAAACTAGGCAACTTTTATTATAATAAGCTATTGTGTAATAGGTTTGAGGCAAGGTGAACCATGGCCTTTTTATTGTTTTGTTTTGTTTTGTTTTCTTTCTATCTATCTATCTATCTATCTATCTATCTATCTATCTATCTATCTATCCTTAAAAGATGGTGTTATTCCTTAACTGTAACAAGCTGTTAATTAAATTACATTTGTCATTATATCATCTGTAAGCTTTTTGTTTGTCTTCACCAACCATGCATTTTATGTCCATTCAACTGCCTCTTGAGCAACTGCATCCCTGGAGGGTGCATTGATCTCAGTAGATCAGACTTTTTTAACTCTCTTTGACCTTCAGCAAATTGGCATTCAAGTTGCTTTCATGCCATTAGTTAATTAATTTGGGTTAACAAGCAGTTGAACAAATGGCTGGTGAGAGTTTAAGTAAAAAAACGAGCGTCTTTGTAATACCTACAACAATGGATGTGTCTAGATTTCCATTTTGCCCTGATGATTGACATAAGTGCACTGACTCAGAATGATAGACTAATCCCAGCAAAACACCACATATAATTACCAGCATACCATAAGTAAAGTCGGGTTTATTAGTAAAGCACAGCAACAAAGCAGTTCAAAGTGCTTTCCATGATAAAAACATAACACAATGAACAAAAGAAAAAGGACATCACAGTGACAAAACAAAGAGAAATAATGTAAAACTCTGATCCACACTAGAATTGATGATGTTCCAGCGATTATTGATCAAAAGAAGCTCTAAACAAATTGGTTTTTGGCCTTGATTTAAAGGAAATCAGTTTTTCAGCAGTTTTCTAAACGTTTGTTCCAGATTAGAGGAACATAAAAAGCATGTTCAGAGGACTGATTAGCCACTTAACTGTGATCCCTGAAGGAATTAGGTAAGAAAGCAGGGCTCCTAAACTAAATTGATTAACCAGTTTTATAGTTTATGCCACAGATGATATTATTGTTTTAGCTGACACCTCGGCTCATAGATATTCTGAAAAAGAACCATATATCTTTCAGGTCTTGGGTCTGGTCTTTGCTGGACTATCCTGTTTCTAACAGAATCCGATATCCAGATGCTGTTTATCTGCTGCAACTCATTGTTAAGCAAGAACTGGATGGAAAAGCAGAGTCCAAAGAAACAATGTGAAAAATTGAAGACCAGCATTACATCCAAAGTGTGGCTCCTTGATTCAGAAGTGCTGGAGAAATAAAGGATCTTTTAAAACTTTTTGCGTTGCATTTAATATCTGAATTCAAATTTAGTCATTATATTATTGTCCTCCATGCATCAATAAAATGCTGCAACTTTTCCCCGTACTCATTATAATGTTATGAAAGTCATATTAATTAATAGGATGTAGCCCTCCTCCTTTATTGTTCAGTCTGTGGTGTGCAATGCCTAGCACCACTGGCAGCCATACAGCCCAACATTATGATGCTACCACCTCCATGCTTGACGGTTGGTACTAATGAATTTGAGGACTTTAAAAGGTAGTTCTCCTCCTTCATTGTTAGATCTGTCCTTTGCAGTACATCCGGTACTGCTGGCAGGCAAACATCCCCAAGGCATGAGACTATCATCATACTTAACAGTTGTGACAACGTTCAATTCCATTAACTTTACTTACTGTAAATAGCGCCAATTCAAAACATGTCATCAAGGCACTTTACAAAAAAAAAAGGAAATTCAGTTGAATGATACAGACAGAGGTACATGTGTACATTCCAATTGACTGGTTATCAAACAATGCAGTCGAGTTCCATTTATTATTCAAATTGATTAAAAAGTTTTCTATCTAAGGAAATTCAGCAGATTGTATCGAGTGATTGACTTGCAGCCTTCACACCCCCTGGACGAAGATGTAGCAGCAGTGGACAGTCGCTTGCATTGTGTTGTTGACTTTGCAGCAACTTCTCATACTGAGCAAGCTTGTAGTGACAGCGGAGAGGAAAAACTCCTTCCTTTGACAGGAACAAACCATCAGCAGAACCAGAACCCGGATGAGTGTGTTTGACCATCTACCACGACTGACTGGGGGTTTGAGAAGACAGAGCAGTCATCCAAAAAAACAACACAGAAGCACTGATCCAGGTGTACTTTCTATGTTAAAGAAAAGTAAAAAGTTTTTAGCATTAGTAGCTCCTTCAGTGGCTTCTTCTAGGAGAGAAACACAGCTAAACAGATAAGGTTTTGAAGCATATTGCACAAAATAGAGCACATCGAGTTAGTCACGTTATCATCCATAAAGAGGATTGTTAAGTTGTTAGCAGCAGTAGCTCAGCTGGAGCTCCTTCCAGAAACGTATCACATCTAAACTAGACCAGATGTAGCTTCTATGAAGAGTAAAACAGAGCGTAAAGTTAAAAGCTGAACCTAACACAAAATAATGCAAAGTTGGCGAGTAGTAGGAGAAAGTAGCAGAGTGCAGAAAAGTAGTCAGCATGTCCTCCAGCAGCCTAAGCCTATAACAGCATTGACTGAACTACTAAAACGCTCTAACTACAAGCTTTATGAAAAAGGTTTCATCGTAAAAGTAGACAGGGTGTCTGCTTCCCAAACTAAAACTGGGAGCTGGTTCCACAGGAAAGGAGCCTGATAACTAAAAGATCTGCATTCCATTCTACTATCAGAACCTCTAGGAGCCCCCCATAAACCTGCAGTCTGAGAGTAAAGTACTCAGTTAGGAACAGATGGGCCAGTCAGATCTCTGATGTATGATGGAGCTTGATTATTAAAAGTTGAATGGGGTAGTCCTAGTTCCTATTGTCACTCTGCTATACAAAACTAAACTGACTCCATACCAGAAGCCCAGGTGTTGGATGCTTCTTTTCTTGTTGCCCTGGGGAAAAAAATGTTTTTTTACAAAAGAACACTGAGAGAAAAGAGACGAATAGCTTGGCATCTGGTTCCAAATCAGTACATCCCAACAATACATCTAAAACAATATATATTCATGGAGCTCAGAAAGGTTGAGCTTTAAATTTGCAGGTAGGTTTGCAAACTGATACCACAGCAGGTTACACAAGCCATTGAAAGAGTCCCGGCTGGAGTTTGCAGTAAAAGGGAGACAAAGCGTTGTGTGCAACTTGTGCATACAATAGTCACATGTTTAGATACCCCGAGATAAATTTCTTTAAAAGGAACTTGGGGCATTGCCTTACATAATTGATCCACTTTGAATTACAAGGAAATGCACATTGCAATTTAGAAAACAAACAAAAATTACATGTTTATACGTTTTGCATTTATAAGAGAGGTATGATGTAAACTCACAGCTTCCTTTGTCAGGTGCTCAAATGACTGACTTTCTGAAAATATCCAGGCTCCATTGTCCACTCTGTCCTTTTGTCATACTTTGCATTTTGTATTTATTAAACACGTGGCATTAGATGTTAATAATTGAGCTTTAGAGTTGCTTGCAGGCAGATTTTTCCTCACTTCTATATTCAGTATTAAGCTGAGGTACGGCCATTTTAATATATAATAGAAATCTCTTTAATGGGCTTTTTTTATACCAGTATTGTCTAGACTTGATCTATTTTCCTTGCTGCTTACCAGCAGAAGAAGGAAGTAATGAGAAGTAAGGTAATTACAGTCACTGTCCTGGAACAGGACCTTTTGTCACTGTACCCACTTCTGTTTAATGTAATTTTTCCTATGTTTGCACAAACATCATTGCGGTTAATGAACAGGTTTTTTGACATTCAGTGGGTGTCCTCAATTCATGCTTCGCCACACCTCATTAGTCCTGTTTTTGTGCGCCCTTTAAAAGAAAAAAAAACACAGGTTACTTCCTCTACAAGGCATTCCCCCCATTATTAACAAGAAGAAACCGTGGAATCACTAAGAAGATGAGGAGAGCAAGAAACAGTGCTGCATGAACATCTTTCTTCTGCTTGATTCAAAGCTGGGCCTCGATTTATGACTGCCGCATGTAAAAACCTCCTCAAATAACTCACAAATGTCAAAATATGTGAGAAAATAGGAGTAAAAGGGTTAGAGAAGCTTCTGATGTGATCAGCATGTACAGTTAGTTGTTTATTTTCTTTCTGACAATATTTCACCGGGTTTTACTAAGTTGTGTTTACAGATTTCAGCTAGAAAAAACACCAGTGGTCCTACAACAGTTGCGTATTGGCACTTGGGCCAAACTCGTCCAGTTGAAAGTACCAGTGGGCTCTGTTAGGTCAAGTTCTCTTCCTGGAAAAAGGAAAGTTTATAAGGTTCAAAAATGTAATTATCAAAAGTCTCTTTGTTTAAGATCAACACCCCTTGCCGGGTCTCCACCTTCTTGGATTTTTCCTTAGTCCGTACTGGTCTTGGACAGGTCTAGCATAGCTCTCTGAAATGAAATAATAATTCCCTGTGTTGTCTCCTTGGTCCAGCTGCATACATCAGTCTTATCTGCTTACTGTATATTTTTTAGCTGAGTTATGTCCTCTTGACTTTAATTTACAACAACACTCCTATGTTGTTTCTGGCAGATCTGTGGTTACATAGAGGCATAAAAGCTTTTAGTGAACAAAGACCCGATTCTTACTGAGGGAACTATTAGATTAGCAGAAGTACTCTGCACAAACTCACATTATACGTTCTAAATCCCAGTACAGTACAACAACTCTCTGCATTATATAGTTAAGCTGCACATATAATTTCAACTGTTAGAACTGTAATAGTCCAGTGAGCCTTCTAACAAGAGAGGGTAATGTAACATCAACAATTTTGCAGTAATAGGTAATGAGTAGACCGGTTGCTAAATTAAAAATTTTAAACTGACAGCTCAAATTTTTTTAATATTTTTATTAGTGATAGCTAACTTGCTGGAAGTTTGTGTTCCTACTTACTATGAAATGAAAATCCAACTCATATTGTGTGTTTCATGTTCCATTTTAAAAGGATTTAAAATTGTCAGTGAAACGTGGACCCTAAAAATGTTTTACAAAAGCCTCCATCTGCATCAACTACCAGTGCTGGGCTGCAAAAGGCCCGCGGGCTGCACTTTGCACATCCCTGTCCTACAAGGTCAGTGAAAAATGAGGAATTATGTTAAGAAAAAACAAGCTGTGAAATTTCACAAAGAGTTCAAGTAGTTAATTTTAATCTGGTTTCGAAAATCAAACATTTATTTTAAAGGGAAATCGAGTCAGGATGTGGTGCTTTTGGGCCCTTTTTCCATAGAAGCCGGAGGCAGATTCTTGCATTAGTGGCGACTTGGGAAAACCCCTCCTCCTGCACCACCTCCTGTCTCACCACATACAAACACACACCAATAACTTTGTCTGAAGTACCACAGATACACTAAAAACTTTTACATTAATAGGGATTCTACACCAAAGTAAACTACTTTTTACTCCCAAGCCCAACTGTCAGGATTAACTTAACCTTTAAGCACATGACAGGCAGGGTAAAAAAAAGTGCATCTCTAATGCAGGTCAGAGGGGTGTTGTCAAAATCATCAAACCGTGACAGAGACAAAACCAAGACAGAGGCTTTTTTGGGAGGTGAGACTATGACCAAAGCAATGCAAGAGCTTTTTCAAAACCAATACTATAAATATACCAAGGTTCCAGACTAACTGGTTGCTCTAGTACTCTTTGCTTTTTCAGTTGAACTCAAACTTGTATGTGAATAAAGTGAAGCTGCTGTCAACTTGTCACATAAATGTGAAAAGTTGGCAACAAGTTAAACCGCAGAACCAGACATGCAGCATATAAGTTAGCCTGAGCTGCAGCCAGTGGGTGTTGGCTGCAGGTGGAAGGTATAGCCTAACTCACTTCCCTGACTAACCCAGGTTATGAGAAAATCTGAATTTACTACATAAGTGATGCATGTGTGTAAATCTGGGCCTACCATGATGTGCTTACTTTGCTATGTATGCATGTGAATATCTTCTAATCTGTTGAGTCAGCTGAATGTTGGTGGTCCTGTAAAAGACCCCTGAATGTGGGTGCCAGGAGAGGAACAAAGAAAGCTATCCCTTGAAAAGAAAATATGGAGAAAGTTTATGACTTAAGTTTTTACAGGAGACAAATATTATTTTTGAGAACCATTTTGAGGAAGATTAGTTTCCTTTGACAGAAAAATATCCCTATGTTTAACCCACAATGGTTCTTCTTTTTGTTTTTTCATCCCTCTGAGGACAAGAATCTTCATGTTGCATTTAAACGCAGGATGGAGTATCACACTAAGTTACAGTATAAAAATACATTCCTGCAGCAGTGGTCTTGATTAGTCTTGAGAAAAAAAATCTCAAGAGAAAATCGAGTAAAAAAGTATGTGCAAATTGAGAGCTTTGACTTGGTCAAATGGGTTAAAACACCTTCAAGCTAAAAAGAAACATGCAAACAAATCTTCTCGGGTTTTGTTTTCCTTTTTGTACTTCGCTTAGATCTGGACCCATTGTAGTAATGTACCAAGACATTTATTAAATCAGACATACTAAATAGAATACTTTAACCCTCCATTTTTATAAGATGTAAATGGCTCTACACATGACATGACATTAAAGTTATACTTTTAAATTTCTAAATATGGCGTCCTCAAAAATCTCCAAAAGCAACAGTCGTCCATTATTTTATTTTATCTCTAAGTAGCTGTTGTGACTGACATTAAGTAAAGGAGGTGAGGCCTGAATATGTTATGTGACCCCCTGGATGAGGCATCAGTGCAAACTTGGAGTAATTTTGGTAGGTTGGACACTCCTGACACAGGTGACCACTCTTCTAAGTTTTCTCTATTTATGGATAATGGTTCCAACTGTGGTTTGCGGATTTCTTTAGGTGTTTGAGATCTTTAGATCTACATCATGTTTTCAGGCTGGTGCTGGTTACCGCATGTAATTTCTTCCCTCCACAGTTCTGACAGTGATGAGGCTTGATTGTGATTAGTGAAAAATGTGGTTATATCACAGTTAGTGATACGAAGACGTTGGTTTTCTATATTTTCAAGGTATTTAAGTGGTAATAAATATCACTTCTTTTGTTTTTTTCCAGTTTTATTCATATTTTTGTCCCAACATGAAATGCGTTATTGTAGCTTTTATTTCTTACAATAACATTCATACAAAAATGTAATAAACCTCAGAACCTGACCTCCCAGCTCTGAGTTTAAAATAGTGTAGTTTAAAATAACATTAAAGCTTTTCTAAGAACATAAACAATGACTGAAGACTAGCTCCTGTTGGATGTCAAGTCCTTGTTTTGCTGCTGAACAAAAAGCTGCATCTTCTTCAAATAGGCCCCATGCATTTTTCTCAGAGTAGAGAATAAACTGACCTGTATAGGCATCAGAAACAGAAGTCTATTAATACCATGGGAGCTTTTCTGCTGTTTAAATATCAGTGTAATGCAAGAAGGGATAATACTTACTGGAAAATGGAGCCGGTTAGTTCATCAACGAAACCGCCTGAGCAGAATCAAACAAAGTTAAGCATTACATCAAATCGAATCAGCGGTGTAGTGGAAGCACGTGTTGTGATCATTTACCTGGTGTGCAAACCGTATCGCACAGAATGGGGCAAATGTAGCAGGATGAGCAGTCCTGGACAAACACAAAGGGCTCACATGAAAAGAAAGCCGTCAAACTGAAATCATCTGCAGAGTCGTTAGGGTAATCTGTTATTCTGTTCAGTTATTCTTACTTCACAGTGCTCACAGTGATCCGACTGGTCTCCCTCTGCACATGGACACTTGTCACAGTGTTCAGAGCAATGCTGAAAGAAACAGAGGGTTCAACAAGGCAGAGTGAGCTGAGAGTGAGATTCATTAGAGGGGGTCCAACAGTGAAAGTCAGCATCATCACTCATTTCTAAAATGACACAGCTTTTGTCTATGGGGTGCCTTTTCTAAAGTTACACAGTCAAAAATGAACAGCAATAGTTTGGGTTATTTTGCCGGTCATTAGATAAATAAATGGGGGTTCATTTTTCTAAGTCATATTTGTGTCCATGTTATTTAAAAATAACATGGAAAAATAAATATTTAGCTTGCTAACTAAATATTTAGTTTGCAAATTAAACATTAAGCTCCAAACTAAAAATGTAGCTTCAAACTATTTCTGTATTTAACTAATATGCAAATGTACTTGCCGATAAGCGGAAGTGGACTACATAATAAAAGCTGGGTCTTGGTAACCTCTATATATAAACTGCTTGCGAGAGGGAAAGTCTTCTCTATATCATTGTTCGCATCATGTTCAACATTTCAGCTTAAAACATGGGCTGAGCCATTTCAACAGTAATACATACGTTTATTGATGGATTTGCAGCAACAGTGATGCACCAGGAGCAGGAGTTTTTAGAGAGGTTTTATTTTGATAGTCCACATCCGCTTATCGGCAAGCTAAATATTTAGTTCGGAGTTAAATATTTACTTCAAAGCTATATATTTAGGATACAACTAAATATTTAGTAAAAAGCTATATATTTAGTTGACAAGCTAAATATTTAATTTGTAAATAGCCTATATAGATATTTTATACAAGAATAAATAAATGGACGTACTTATGGCTTTGAAAAATGAACCTCCATTTTTTCTTTTATGACAGGTTAAATAGCTTATAAATTATTGATGTCAATTTTTGACTGTGTAATTTTACAAACGGCACCCCATATTTGACTGTTGATTTGACAGAATAATGAAAAGAATTGATGTAATGTGGCAAATAAAATGGGCAACTTCAGCCTTCTCACCATGACAGTCCCTTTCTATTAAAGATTTCCTGTAAAGTTTTGTAAATCAGTAACTAGCAGCCACATCCTATACCTTTTTGCCTCATCTGGCATGATATGCAAGCAACTAAAACTAACAAAACACGTCTCTTTTCTTATGTTATGCTTTTATTGACAAAAGTTGCATTAAATGACGATAAGCGCGCCTACTTTCCCTAAAAAACATGATGCGGGGAAGACGGAGGAAGGACTTTATATTAAATCCATCTATAAAGAAGGCTGCATTTTTGGACCTCAGTGCTGCATTTGACACGGTTCATCATGATATATTATTGAAACGACTGGAGAACTGGATCAGACTCTCTGGTACAGTACTTGGCTGGTTTGAGTCTTCCCTAAAGAACAGGAACTTCTTTGTGCCAAAAGGAAATTCTTCATCAGAACTAATGAAAATCACATATGGGGTGCCCCAGGGCTCCATCCTGGGGCCCCTCCTATAAAATATCTACATGCTCCCGCTAACCCAGATTATAACAACCAATAAGATTAGTTACCATAACTATGCAGATGATACCCAGCTCTACATGAGAAAGTCTCCAGGTGACTTTGAACCCATCCAAACCCTAAGTGAATGCATAGAGCAAATCAATGCATGGATGTGCCATAACTTTCTCCAGCTGAAGAGAAAAAAAACCTGAAGTAATTATTTTTGGACCTAAAGTCAGTAAACAGCTTCCGTTAATACAGCTAGAAACTACTGATCAGGCCTAAAATCTAGGTCCAGTAATAGATTCAGACCTGAACCTCCAGGGTCACATAAAGGCAATAATACAGTCAGCCTTCACCTGAATAACATTTCTAGGATTAAAGACTAATGTCGCAACAGGAACTCAACAGACTCTTCCATGCGTTATTCGTTCGTCGGATTGATTACTGCAACAGTGTCTTCATAGGTCTGCCTAAAAAGTCAATCAGACAGCTGCAGCTGAAGCACTGGAAACCATCTGCTTAGAGCTGCATTAATAATAGCTGGAATGTCATATGTTTTCATCTGTCATATGTTATTGGTCTCTAATGTGTTTTATGTTTTTACTGTTCTTTTATTACCGCTGTTATTTTATCCCCTACTCACCCAAAGAACCTCGAATTTCCTTATTGAATGTGTGCTAAACAAATAAAGTTGCCTTGCCTTACATTGTTGTATTCTTCAGAACTAAAAAAATAAACAGCTTGTGTACCTTAGAGATTACACATTCAAAAACTGGAAAGTGAAAAAGGTTTAATATGATCTACAGTAGAACTGTAATCGCCTTGTGTCTTTAAATTGTGGGGTTCCTCAGAGGCCCACTTTTATTGAAAATATGTATGATTCCCCCAGCTCAGATTAGTAGCACAACATCTCTCATCATGTGTATGCTGATGATCCACAACCTTATATCTCTGTGCAAAACCATGACTAAAGTCCAGCATAGTCACTGATGGCGCTTTTCCACCAAAAAAGAACCGGCGCTAGTTCGGTGCTAGTGCCAGAGCCAGTGCTTAGTCGTGTTTTTCAGAGTACCGGTTGCTTTCCCTCTATAACGCAGGTCCTAGTCGGTGCTGCCTCATAACATAATCTAAAGCATTGTAATGCACCTGTATGCACCCACATGGGGAGAAGAAAATAGTAAAAAATGTGAACAGAGAAAGAGATTTTAACAACAGAGGAGTTCCTCATGCTCTTACATGTTCTTTGTGGACCATCCACTGTTCATTACAAATTACACAGAGCGGCGACTTCGTTTGCAAAGAAAGGTAAATATGCCACATCACTGCAACGTCAACATGTGGGCGGGGGGGAGAAAGAAGTTCTTTGAAAGCAAACAGCCAAGAGTTAGTGCTCGGTTAAGCTCTAGTTTGGAACCAAGAAACGGGTGCTTCGGTGGTGGAAAACCAAAGAACCGATGCCAGGTCAGGGCCTTGCACCGAAATAGCACTGGAACCAGCTTGGTGGGAAAAGGCCCCAACTTAGTGTATCCAGACATCAATGAGGGGGTAGATCAAAATTTCCTTCAGCTTAATGCAAAAAAAACAAGTCATTGTTTTTGGCAGCAAAGATAGGTGATGTTTTGGAATCAGAGCTGAATTTTAACAACAAGACAATCACAAATCTAGCTGACTATCATCTTAGAAACATTGTCCAGTATTAGGTTGGTGTCAAAGCATGGTACTATAAACTGGAGCCTGCTTTTGTTTTCAGTAATTTGGATTATTGTAACTGCCCCTTTATTGATCTCTGTAATAAATAAAAAAATCTGTCATGTTGCTGTAGCTTATCCAACATGCTGCTGGCAGAGTACTGACCAACACAAAGAAAATGGATCATATAGCATGTTTTAAACCACCGCGCTTTAGTTTAAACGAGCAGCTTTTAAAAAACGGTTCTGTAGGTTTCTAAAGCACTGAATGTTTTATGGATGAAATACTTTCCTGAGGTGTTTGTCATGTATGAACTATGAAGCTTCAGTATCTGTTTTGCAAATGAAATGGGGGACAAGCTCTTTTGTTTGCTAAGCTGTCTGTGTAGAAACAAAACTCTTTCATCTGTTGACTTGATGAACCTTTATTATGGATGAATGACTCAGGGGTAAAATTAAAAAGGCTAAACAACCCCTCTCCACTGAAAAGCGTCATGGCCTGGACTGATGAGGAATAAGAGAAACACCAAGAAGAAAAATAACTGAAAAAAAACCCAACTTTGTAAAGATTAGAGGTCTGCTTGGCCAGGAGAAAAACTATGAAATATTGGACAGCTTCAAAACAAAAAAACTATTTTATTCCTGGAGACTGTACCTCACAGATGGAGCAAACACTGCACAACGAGCCAGAATGGAACTGCTGCCTGTCAGAAGTTTCTTCCTCCTCGTTCGTTTCACCAAGATCCTCTGTTATGTCGTCCGCTTCATCTAAAACCAACAGAACAAGCAGTATAAAGGGAAACAGAATTCAGTCTAAATGGATGCCATTCCTTGACTTTCAGTTTCCTCTGGTACAGCAGTGGTAGTTCACTCATTGTATTGATTGGAACTTGAACAAACTGTTTCAGATTTGGACACAAGGTGTGTCCGGTGTCACAAGCATTGTTTCAGCACACATGTAAAGCGAAATACGCACATTTTTAATCAAACATAAAATCTTTTGTGTTTTCCTGTTTACATTTAACAGTTTTTATTTCCAAGCAGAGCTCTGTTTACTTTGGGTATTGTTATGACAGCTGTTTTAAAGAAATTTTCTCTGGAATTAATCAATTGAACCAAACCATTAATCTTGCCAGCTCTGTCTTCAGTCTGCAGTTTATGCTATAGCACCCGTCTCCAGGTGCTAAAGCCTGTAGCTTGGAGGTGGGAACATCATGGTATGGGGCTGATTTTTAGCATATGATAATAGCAGACTTTATATAACTCAAGGAAGGATGATGAAGGATTGAAAACATTTTTATCTAAAAATCGTCTCTTTTCTTGATGTGTTTCTAACTTTAGACACATCAGAGCCTCTCTTGGAGCCGCGGCCACAAACCGGACAATGACTGGTGTAGATCGGCGCTGCTGCCAGCTACCACAAAGATAAGCAGCTCTATTTTTGGATTGAAATGTATGACCTTGGTTCAAAAGTAGGTGTAGTGACTAGAGCAGCGTCACAGGGCCGCTGTGAGATCCACTCAAATGACTCGAGATAAAAGCTTTTAAGTTATAATTTATAGTAAAAAGAAGTTTGCGTCCTGAATATCTTTAAGGATGCAAAGAGCAGCTCTACCTTCATCTTCTTGGTCATCCTCAGCAGGATGATCCTCTGCCTCCTCTTCATCAGCATCACTTTCTACCTCAACTGCCTCTTCGTCTGCAGCTTCATCGTCCTCCTCTTCCTCGTCACTGGCTGCTCCAGCGTCTGCAGCCTCATCGTCACCTTCATTAGAGTCTTCCTCCTCCTCATCACTTCCTTCATCTACTTCTGCCGCCTCATCTTCTTCCTCATCAGCACCTTCCTCATCCTCGTCGTCAGCCTCCGCAGCATCATCCTCCTCCTCTTCTTCGTCATCACTTTCACCATCTACCTCTGCGGGCTCATCGTCTTCTTCTTCCTCCTCCTCCTCTTCTCCATCACTTTCATCATGTACGTCTCCCTCTTCCTCAGCTTCCTCCTGCTCCTCATCAGTCTCTTCTTCCTCTCCTTCCTCCTCGTCCTCCTGTTCTTCTTCCTCCTGATCGGTCTCTCCTATCTCTTCGTCTTCCTCAGCACCCTCCCCGTCTTCAGCAGTTTCGCCCTCTTCAGCCACAACTCCCTCCGCATGTCTGGTGTGGACATCTTCCTCTTCCTCAGCTACATCCTGGGCACTAGTTAAACCGAAGTGTGAAAGCTGCAGTGGACACAGGAGCACCAGCAGGAGGGCAACTACCCAGCTTCTCATAAAGGCCATGTTAGAACAATTTACACAGCTATGAAACAGCAAGAAATATCCTACTGTCTTTGCTCAGCTGTTCCACCTAAAACCCAAACTTTCTGTTTTGAATCACAATTTGAAATGCAAAAAAAGAAAAAAAGATCCAAGAAAAATCTGATAAAGTTGCCGTCCTTACAGGTCAAGGCTGCAGAGAGCCGGCGAGAGGAGGGCCACGGTCAGGAGACTGGGAGAGCGAGCAGCTTGCCAGCCGTGTGCTGGGAACACAGAGGACACAGTGGAAAAGCAATGTGCGCTCTTTGCGTTGTGCAGCTGAAAGCTCATGAGTGACAGAGGCACATGCCTGGGAAGAACACTCCTGATGTCCTTAACAGTGTGTTATAGGAATGGGGGTGTGCCTGCTCAGGGGTCTATTCTGCATGAGGTTGGAGTAAAGGAGGTCAGAAAAGGCATAAGAAAGTGGGACTAAGGGAGAATAATCACAGATATTACTTCTTTAAAAATAGCATACCTATTTTTTTATTTTTTTTTTACAACAATTAGATTAAAAAATGATACAAACATGGTGGAATGTGATTTGTTGCCAACTTATACCTCTCAACATCTCAATAATACAGCTGAAAATGTGTTTCACAAATCATATTTTCATTACACGTTGAGTGATACGTTTAAATGGTTAATTTTGATGATTATTATAGCTAATGAAAATACAGAAAAAAAAATCTAACATTACATCAGACCAACAAAAAAAGGGATGGGTTGCTGTTGCGTGAATGACTATAAAGCAGAGTGGAATTAAGATGAATAGCCCATGACTCTGCTGAAGTGTTGGGGTAGCCCAGGTTGCTTTATTAGCAGCCACGCCCCTCTAGGCTGCATCTTTTCCTGTTGCTTATGCAACTTTTATGCAACTTTTTCCTTCTGTTCAACTTTCCGTTAATATACATCCACACTCACTGTCTGAAATGACCTTTTGTGGCTTACCCTCCTTACTCACGACTGTCAGATCAGCAGTTTTTCTCATAGTGGTTGGGGCAAATGCTGTCAAAGAGTTGGTTCTCAAGGGCCGATGACCTGCATGTTTTAGATGTTTCCTTGTTTCAGCACACCTAAATCAAAAGAATGGGTAATTAGCATGCTCTTGGAAAACTTTAAAACATCCAGGAGCTATTTAAGCCATTTGGGCCAGGAACACATCTAAAACATCCAGGATACCAGTCCTTGAGGATCGACTTTGGACATCTCTGGTCTAGGCAAGTGATTCCCAAACTTTCCAGCTTCTGACCCACAAAATAAAAATGTAAGATGCTCGTAACCCCAACTCTTGGTTGAGCATACAAGCATTTTTTGTGAGTCAGTGAAAAAGGGGTACAATGGCAACACAAACAGCATCAACTGCCAATATATTGACAGATTTTTTGGTCAATATATTCAGTATGTTTGACTTTTATATGATTTTTAAAATACATATGCTTTCTCACGCTATTTCAGGTATGTAGGTTATTTCCTCAAGGGGACCTCAATACCCCATACCTACATATTTGTGACCCCAACTTTGGGAACCACTGGTCTCGATCATAATGTAACATTTCTGTGTTGAAATGTATTTTTAACCATCTAGCTGTGAGGCATAACTATCTAAATAACCAAAATAAACACTTGAATCTATCTCCTTGTGGAGATTAGTTTCACTTTTTGGGTTTAAATTAAACTAATTACCTTTTTAGTGTACAAGTCCCTAAAATTCATAATGAAGTGACTCATTAAAATCTAATAATCGGTTTTGGATTAAAAATACAAACAATTAAGAACAAACAGAAGGATTCAGCTATTATTTAAAACTCTATTAAGTCTACTATTGGAGTTGTTTCAAACCGTATCTACAATCAAGCTGCAGCTTTCTGCTGCATTTCAATACTCTGAGGTCTGAATAAATTAAATCTAATCTAAATAAATAAGTTACACATATTATGAGGTGCCAGTGATAAAAAATAAAGTGAAATATCTTTACATGCCAGCTTGTAAAATGATGTCAGGCTCAGACAGAAGTCCTGAACAGGAGGATTGCGTTTGAGCATGATGTGTGGAGTGGATGTAAATAGAAATGAAGATTGTTGTGTGCACATTCCACAGTTACTTTTTAACAATGTAATGCTTTCACTTTCTTAGGTCAGCGAAAGCATAAGGGAAATAACAGGATGAATGTATTTACTTATTGTTTTATAGACTCTTAAATGGTCTGCTTTACTGTAAACCTGCACATTCATAGACTATAAGCCAAACAGTGATGACACCGTTTCTCAGTGTGAGCTGCTGCTGCTCGATGCAATCGACAGGTGGTCCAGCTAACTATTTAGAGTAAAGGCTCCCTCAATACTTTGCTCCACTATGTGACCTTCAGTAGAGCCATGTCATGTTGTAACCAGGCACCACACACCTTTTGCACTGCCCATGACACTCCTGTCCTCAGTATATCCTTCTCCCATGAGTTTTACATGACCTAAATGCAATTAACCGAATGAGAAAAGCCAAACTCTAACATAAGAGTAAACAACTGGCCGAATTTGAAAAGCAACCCTTCCTTCTTAGTTACTTAACCCTTCTTTGCCCTCAAAGTTTTTTTTCCCCCAGAGAATGGAATGGGACAGCGCCCACTTTGTCTTTCTAACTTATTATTTATCTACACCAGTGTTTCCCAACCCTGGTCCTTAAGGCACACTGCTCTGTATGTTTTAGATGTTTCCCTACTGTGCCACCCCAGGTAAAGACTTTAAAAAACCTCAAAGGAGTCATGACCTGTAATTTTCACTTTTCCACGAGAAAAAAAATTATGTTATGATTGCCTAACAATTATACACTGGCCGGGAAGCCGATATTTAAAATTGAAGTGTTTGTTTACCCTTTGGTTTGTCAACCAGCCCACGTGCACGCGCACTCAAATACGTGATGTTAATTTCTGGCCGACTTGACGTCAAGTCGGCGCAGGATATACCATATATGGACATTGCAGACCTATGCTGAAGGAAACATGCCCTGCTCCTCTCCCATTACTAAATTCCGATGTGAAGTACGAACTCGACCGTGAAATGAAAAAAAATTAATAAATAAAGTTGCCTGGTACTCTCCAAAAATAAGCTCCACATAAAACCACTGGAAACTGACCTTCTTACTGTCACCATTTACCCTTTAAATATAAAAACAAGAACTAAGGCTTCCAGCTTCTGACAAAATCCATCTAATAATTGTGAAAAATACAAGAAGTATCCAAAATCTATTTGAACAAGTGTGAGAAAAAAGAAAAGCCAAGAACTTTCAATAACAATAATAGTTCAATCAACCCATTTAATAAATTGATTAGACAGAAGATATAAAATTCTTAGGCTAAATGACACATAGACAATAACAGTTGTAACTAACTTTAAGCAACCATTTGGTATAAATGAACACACTAACAATAAATACCTAGGATTTCACCAAGTAAAAATACAAAGTTTTAAGCTCAGGCCTTAAAAGTACAGCAAAAAACACATTAGGTTTGCTAGAATGCAAAAAAAGGAAAGAAAAAATGTAAAAAAAAAAGAAAAAAATGACAGCATTTTAACAATGACTACCGTTCCACGTTAAGGTGTGTGAATGTTCATTTGTAGAATCGTTTTTTAAGTCCAGTGCTAATGACGGCTGGGAACCAGTGTTGACATGTAGGTGCCCTCACAAGACGCCAATGTGTCACATTCCTTTTAGGCTCATCCTTACTGGTTCACATGAGTTGTTTAGGCCGATCTATGATGAACTGGAAGAACTGGGAACGCCGTCTATGTGGAAAACCAAGGGAAAATACAAGAGCTTTTAGAATTGAGGAGCAATACCCAACAGTTTTGAGGCTTACAGTTGATGCCAATTAAATGTCTCACATTTAATTGCTATAATGTTCCCACAGACACCTATATGTTTTTGTGTTGTCAGCTGGGGAAATTACCTCTGAATGTAGGTGGCGGTCGGGGTGGTTTAAATGTGCCACCTTGTGCTAAAGTATCCACAATCCATCTCAGAGCATTTGAGCAGTTCTCCATCTGAGCAGAAGGAGGAAAACAAACGTTTACCAGTTATCTTTCCTGAAGAGATGAATATTTTGCTGAGATACCTTAGAAAAACAAACTTTTATCTGTTTTCCTTTTTAACGTTATTACAGCGATTATCAAAGGTCGGCGCTTAATTTTTAGGGCACACTCAGATGTGGGAAAGAGATATGAGCATGCTTGCTTGTGCCCACTATATGATGGTTAAAACAAATTCAGAGAATGATCCAACAACGCCAAAATGCAACATTCCAGTGGCATAGAGAGCAGACTGGATTGATCCGGTGCCAGGTTAGAAAACTGAGAAACACTAACAGGAAATACAAAGTGCTGAAGTGTTGTTAGAACATTGAATCAGCTCTCTAAAACTCAGGTAAAATGATCTGTTAACTTTCTAAAACACAGAATTATGATATTTACAGAGAGGAAATTGAGAAAATTAAAAGAATTCCAAAAGAATATATGTTTAGGTGGCTAAATGGAGGCACACGTTGCAATGTTTTAGGCTATATCAATATTCATTTATAATAATAGCTAAAGAAAATGTGTACCGTCACCTAATTAGTTCATGTCTAAGTGTAAATTATCCTGAAAACCGCTGTCTATACAGAAGGTGTGATTTCAAGTTCAGGCCTCTCCTCTTCATTTCTTACTCTATGTTTTTTTTGTGTGTGTGAAATTGCACCTCCAACCTCTTCCCTTTTGTAATATTCTCCTGTGGGAAAGGGCTTGGACTGGGCAGAACATAATGTGGGTTTTTTTTTTCCTATTCAAAGCAATTGTTACATAACAAGCAAATTCTCTCTCTAAAAGACAACGAAATGAGATGGAAAATTCATCAGACCGCCACAATGGTGTGAAGATCCGGTTACATATGTTTTATAACTGTTTCTGCCATCGGTCAGGTTTACCTTAGTTATTAAGATCACATGAGTTTGTGTTCATTTTTTTTATTCTTCAAGTTTAAAAGAAGCTATGTATTCTGTAATGGATTCACGTAAGCTTATATTAGATTATAAAACCCAAAAATATAATATGTATAAAACAATATATTAATAAAAATGTTAAAATGACCAACCAATCGGACAATAGTGGTTCTGTCAGGAGGGTCTTAAAGATACAGGGGCTGAAACAATAGATAAAGTGACAAAAAAGGAACTTTAAAAAAATTAAGACAAGTAAACCGGATTCTTAGTTTTTAAAATAAAAACCCAAACTTGCCAGATTAAAACAGACTTGCGTTGAAAAAATTCTGCCTGTTACGCAAGGCCAAACTCGCATGTAACTTTCACTCCTGAATACTGTTCCATGTTCCCCGTCTGCATCATTACATGTGATTGTGATTTTCGTCTTTCATTATAAAAAACTTTCCACGCTCAACTAAAGGAAAATGAAGATAGCGAAGAAAAGAAAAAAACTTTTTCGGCTTTAAATAAAGTCTTGACTATATTTTAGGAATAATAAATGAACAAGCAAGGACTGTGGAACATATTTCAAATGGGTGGGTTAGGGTATTTATTTTTGTCAAATGTCTAATTAGGAAATAATTATCCCAACAGTAAATCCATCCTACTTTGATCAGTTTGGGTAGCTTTGATGTAAGTCTATTCTATTTACAATAAAACCACAAGTGCCTTAAAAGCTGTTAAAGAAAATAAATGTGTCTGATAACTTGATTTTATATTTCATATCATTTAAAAAAAACTGAGCATTGTACAAGTCACTTGCATATTGGTTTTATTATATATTCTGACCAAAATTCAACAGTAAGAAATAGAAAGTCAATGATGTTACCTAATACGTTTTCAATAACACTGTGGTTTATTGGAGGATTATCCAGTTTGAGGTTATATATTTTAACCAGTTTATATATTTTTAGTATAGGTAATTTATGAGTTGGACTTAGATGCACCTGAGGTTATTGGCCGTATATTGCTGTGCAGGAACGCAGCAGCCCGGTAGCATGGCCTGTGCACTTTCTGTGGGCACCGTCGCATGTGTCACATCCGTGGCTGAAGCAACAGATGATCCTGAGATCAGAGAGGTCTGAGCTGTGTCCTGGCTTATAATCAGCTACAACAGGACTTGTAAAGTAAAAAGGCTTCCGAAAAGTGCAGACAAATAACAGAAGGGGAAGAGCAGCCAAACAAAACAGGAGCAGGAAGGCTCAGCAACGCATCATCTGTAGAGCAGATCCAGCTGAGTCAGAAGTTGTTCAGACACACTGTTTGCATTCACTGACAAAATCTCGCTTTGAAATTCCTATCACTTTATCTTTTTATTATTTTGTCTCCCATTATTTATTATTTTTTTTACATTCAAGATACCCAAAATTAGTTAGAGCTGCGACGCTTGGAACAAAGAGCGCTACATTTATATTCCACACTTAAATTTAAATCAACAGAACAAGATATTGTTTTATGTGACTTTGGAAGTAAACAATATTGAAAATTGCTTTAGAATTTTCTTATATTGCCAAATAAGATTGAATAGACCCTTAGCTGAGCGCTAAGTTTATTTTCACCTCGTTCTCGAGAGCCTGAAGTCTCTGGTCGATGTCTCTGTTTTCAGTTATATGTTTAACAACACTGTCCATCCTAGAAAAAAAAAAAAAGAAACTCTCAAATAATAATAATAATAATAATAATAATAACAATAAATAACATCTGGAAGCTGCGAACTACTTTACTTAATTATAAACATGGTGAGGACTCACTTGACAGACATCCGTTTCAGTCTTTCTGAGTCGCTGCTTTTCTGGATTTTGTTTAGGGCGGTCAGGAAGTCTTCCTTCTGGATAGTTTCCCACGTCATTAATCTGTTGGCATCCTTCCTGTTTAACTCCAAAACTAAAAAATACGTAAGAGGGCAGATGCTAATGTAAACATAAAGATGATCCTTATGTAGCAGTTTACAAAAGGTGGCTGGAACAAAAGGCAGTCAGCAAAAAAAAAAAAAAAAAACTTGACCTTACACACTCATAAACTTCAATGACATTCATCGACTAAGGAATGTGTTTTGAAAATACTGGATCATTCCAAGAGAGCATTTGTAACGTTAGACACTAATGTTGGACGAGGCTCACAGTCTCTGCTCTAATTCATCCAAAATGTTCTCTACTACAATTGAGGTCAATTCTGCCTTCAGGCCAGTCAAGTGTTTCAACACTAGATACCATAATTGCTTCATAATTTGTAATTTTGTGTGTAGCCATGTTGGAATGGGAATAGACCAAATTTTCTATCCGAAATAAAGACAACAGGCGAGTTTCCACTTCACTGTAATTTTAACGGACTTTCATCTATCGGGGTAAATCTGTTAGCCTGCTCTTCTCAGCCATCATGTCTCCATACAAAATCGGCTCTTTAAGGAATTTGCTAAGATGTCAGCATATCACAACCGTTTCTGCAGTGAGTGGCGTCACTCATCAGCACAAAAAGGCGCTCACAGCAGCAAAGAATGACAAAAAATCGAAATGGAAGAAGCAGGGATGGTTGCCGTATTTCTGTATGCTATGTTGTTATAAACTGCTTTGCCAGCAACTCTTCCTTTTTCGTTTGGTGACGTCTGCTTATTTCCGTCTGAATTAGAACTAATCAGCACGACTTAACCATAGATCCTGCCCAGCGACTCTACCAGGGCAATTTCCCAGAACATACCAAGACTGCACTCGACTGGTTCCTGAAAAGTTCCCGAAAAGGCCCTGAAAACGGCCCTGTTGGGCAGGCCAGGTGAAGTTCCAGTAAAATTATCCTGAAGTTCCAATAGTGGAAACACACCTATAGTGGTTAAATTGTAATCCATATCGTCAAGGCAATGTACAGAAATATTATCCCATTTATTATTTCCTGATTTTTGGAACTTTACACTTGGCATAATGTAGTCAGGCAAATGCTGGTTTCCTGACACTTGTTAAACCCAGACTGCTCCATTGGGTTCCCAAACAGAGGCACGATTTATCGATCCAGACAACACGTCTCCACTGCTTTGGAGTCCAGCGGCGCACATGCTGTACTCCACAGCATCCAGCACTTTGCAGGGACGCTTTGCCCAGTCCTGGAAGAAGCTAAGCAAAGGAAACTCAAACCATGAAGCTTCTCTACAAACTCTTTTTGAGCTAACATGAAGGTCACATGAAGTTTGGAGGTCTGGGGCTCAACATCCACTGACTCAGCCCAGTGATTTTTAGCAGCCTACTACTTTGTGGAAGAGTTTCTGTCATTCCCAGTCACTTCCACTTTGATCTAATACCACCAACAGTTGGCTGTTGAGGAAATATCACGACTGTACTTTTTGCAAATGTGGCATCTCATCCCACAGTTCTGGGGAGAAACCCATTCTTTCACTAATGTGTTGAGAAGCCGTCTGCAAGCGCAGGTAATGGATTTTATACACCTGTGACCATGAAACACCTGAATTTAATGACTTGAATGGGAGTCTAAATACTTTAAAGCTCTGATAAAAATACTGACCAAAGTGCTGAACCTTGACAGAGGGCACTTTACGGATCTTCCTCTTGATAAAGAGATTGATGTGGGAGATGATGATAAAAGGAGGAGCCAGTGACGGCCTGGAGTGATACTGGACAATCAGGCTGTAACGCTGAAACTTCCAGTAGGACTCACTGTTGGCCTGGACTTCAGTGAATGTGTTGCTGTATGGACATGAGATGATTAGTTCAAACATGGAATCCCAAATAGTAATGTAACTGTCTGTAACTGGTGTACCTACCTAAACATGGCAATGAGCAGGTTGATGAGCAGAATGTTGGTAACCAGAAGATAAACAACCAGCAGAATGACCACCAACCAGTTACTGAACGAACTTCTGCACGGCTCGGCTCCTCCTTCAATCAATGTCAGATTGTTCGTACATTCTACATCCCAAACTTTTTTTACTGAAACAGAAACGCACTGAGATCAGAGAAACAAATCCATAAGTTTTCATTCATTCATTCACTGCTGATATTTTTGGGGTGAAGCTTTACATACAAACTCTACAGAAGCTCACAGATTGACTGACGGATAGAGAGACGGGGGGGAGTAGGATGGATGGATGGATTTAAAATTTAAATATGAACTTATATATATACTTTCCAGACACTGAAAATATCCAAAATACGCTCCAGAATGTAATAAAAGCCATAGAAATGTCCATCCTACCATCGACCTCCTCCACAGGTATCTGTCCGTAGATGTGCAGGTAAGGCCTGTAGAAAACTCTGCGAAAGACGCGATCCAAAGCAGGATCATAGGAGTAAAGTAAAGCCTGATTTGCTACTCCATACGCCATGATCCATACTCCCAGAAAGAAGAGGAAGAAGAAGACGTCCTTCACCTTAAAGGAAAGAATAAAAAGTTATTTTATGGCTCTTATACATAGCTAAACAACAATCAGAATAATGTTGTATTGGAACATTTTTCCCACCATTTTGCCAACAATGATGATTTTTGGTCCCAGCTGTTTGTGAATGGCAAAGATGTGAATGAGACGAAGAGTGAAGACCATGAAATCCAAACACAAGACTTCCCTTCCAAACTCATAAGTCCACGAAAACATCCTGAAACACATGTCAAAAATCACTACAGTAACAGCACCATTTAGTGGTCAACCTTTAAAATCACCACACTTAAATCAACAGAACATATTGTTTTATGTGACTTTGCAAGTAAACAATATTGAAAATTACTTTAGAATTTTTTTAATATTGCCAAATAAGATTGAATAAAAACATTAACACTTTAAACATTAAATCACTTTAGAGTTCTTTTGATATATTAACCGGCCAGAGTACAAGTTGTCCCTGAAATGCACCTTCAGTATTGATCTGATCTCCTCCTGTGCATCAATTTAGGCTGGTTAATAGCAACAACAGGCAGCTGGATTGGGACCTTACCTATTTTTTTTCTCCAATACCAGTGGTCAGTGGTGTTTACCTTCGGCTAACAATTTTTTTCTAGTGAGTAATTCAGTTAAATGTAAAAAAAAAAAGAAAAAGGCTGACAAAGGTCTTTTTGGTTCTTATTTCTTTCCCTTTCGTCACTGTAGCTGAAAGGAAAAGCTTAACTTTCCTTACATAGCTGACTTTAGTGATAGTTGGGAGTTCACACTCTTGTTTTACAATTGCATAACTAACGTTTCCCAAAAAAAAAAACACCGTGGTAATTGCTTCGTGTACCCTTTCACCCCTAGTGGTCAATTCTGGACATGGAACACCTGAGCATCCCTCTGGAGTATGTGGAAAGTGTCCCTTTCTCTCCTGTACCTGCTCCTTCTACAACTTGCATGCATGTTTCTGTTCCTCTAACCTCTAAACCATCCCCTCTCTTCAAACAGTTCTGTTTTTTCTACCATAACTTCCACACTATTCAAATTTTCCACGGAGAGATTTGAAGTTCATACCTGGTGATTAATCCAAAGATGAAAAGAGTTATAGCAAGGAGGTCAAATTTATTCCACACATCCCGAATGTAGACTCTTAGCGTCTGACGCCAAGTCATCACCCCTGAAAAGAAGCTCTAAAAGAAGAAAAACATTTAATCGCCTCATTGGAAATGCAAAATACAGTGAATAAAATGGTGTGAATTATTTCTTACAGGGGAAGTGAACCAGTTACCTCTCTTATTTCCTCGCACACCATGGTGAAAACCCAAAAGTACAGCACGTACTCCGATATGGCCGGACCCACGGGGGGCGGCAGCTTGAAGTCCAACAGCAGCACATACGCGTATAGGATGAGAAACAGAAAGTACATCAAGACGTTCCCTAAAAACGCTGTGACGGGAGCAAACCAGAACTGCCGCCAGCGCGACACAATAAACGGACGTTGCGGTGGTCTGTAGGGTTCTGGGACGCCTGGGATGAAGTAAAAACAGATGCTGAGAATGAGGATTAATGATGTTTCAGTGCTGATCGCTTTAAAAAAGGACCTCACCTCTGATGTTAGGACTCCAGGGACTCGAGGGGAGTTCATCGCCTTCACTAACGAAACGAGAGATTCTCAGTGAATGAGCTCATATAAGCTTAAAGATGTGTGGTAATAAAAGCTTTATCAGTGTAACCTGTCAATTACAATGAGCCCCAGACAGAACCATAAACTTTCATGTTTTTTATAGAGATTTTACATGACAGATCAGCACAAAGTAGCACGTGATGGTGAATAAGTGTGATGTGCATATGTATTCAACCCCCACCTGAGTCAAAGCTTCAGCAGCAGCTTTCGTTCCTCTAACAGCTGCAAGTCCTTTAGGTCATGTCTCTACCAGCTTTGCACATCTTGAGACTCACAAAACAACTTAAGCTCAGTGAAATAGGATCTTGAGCTTCTGTGAGCATCATTTTTCCAACTGATTCGCTAATGAATTGAAGGTAAGGGTGGAACGGTACACAAATATCAAGCTTCGGTATGTTTTGGGTACAATTTAATCAAGAAAAATAAATACAAATGTGCATATAACTTTTTTTACTTCGATCAGCATTAAACAAAGAACCTTTTTTCCTAAATTCCTACTTTAGAATTTCTGAATTAATTAGATTTTATTATGTTCTATAACTTGCAAAAGAATTAATTGAAGATTTGAATGGATTTTAAAAAAATAAATAAAATTGTACAAGCAGACATAGTCTGAATAGAAAACAACATGACCGCTTGAAAAAGTCACTTTTAATGTTTAGAAATGTTTTCAATAATACTTTGTCCATATTTGAGAACAAAACATGCTTAAATCACTTTGTAGCTGTTCTGATATTTTGACAGCCTAGTCTACCAGCTGTACTTGAATGCAGCATGGGCAGGTGTAAGGAAAATCCTTTCTCATCAACAGGGACTCAGTCACCTTGGGTTTTATCCAAAATAAGGAGTTTGTGTTGATTGGATGCTACTGGTAGCCATGTGGATGTCAACTGGTTTTTCTCTAGTATCAGTGATGTTTACATTCAGCTTGTTTCAGGTGAGTCATTCAGTTCGGTGCAGAGCGAGTTATGGATCTTATTGCGGTTAAAAGATGTGTTCACTGACAAAGTTCTGATTCGGTCCATCTTTCTTTTTCTACTGTAGCTGCATGAGAAACCATGAATGTTCCCAAACAGCAGAGTTTAGTGATAGCTGGGAGTCCTCTCTGTTTTGTTTTGCTGTGACTTTTTAAAGTTGTGCTGCAGAATGTTGCACTGCGCTCCGAGTTCAGTGCATAAACATTCCACATGTGTTAAGATACAAAACAGCTGGATTTGTGCAGTACATGAGTGAACCGATCAGACAGAGCTGTAAAAAAAAAAAATCCGAATACATGTACCGTTACACCCCTAATCGTAGGTCTGGACTTTTGACCAGGCCATTCTAACACAGGAACATCCTTTCCTATAATTAATTAGCTCCAACCTTCTTTTCTGCCCATACTGAATACATCCCCATACCATGATGGTACCACCACTATCTCATGTGGTGGGAATGGTGTGCTCAGGGTGTTAGTTTTAATTTAGTTTTTTGCAAGTGGCCACAAAGGTTGGATTTTGAATTCAACTGACCAGAACACCTTAGTCCACATGTTCTACCTTCTTATGACTTTCTTTACATAATTCAAAACTCAGCTCTTTTCGGTCAGATTTAGGCTCTGGATCTCTGCAGCTGCTCCACAGTTACCCTGGCCCTACTACCTGCTTCTCATTCTCTTAAAACACAGTCTCGGGTACACACAGGTGGACACTGTTTACCAGGAGATATCTGAAGGCAGGTGATTGCAGTGGCTTTTATTTTGGGGCATAAGCGAGCTGAAAACATGTGCAAGCTAAACTTTTTAGATTTCTATTCCTAAAAAGAAATTCTGCACTACTTTGTGTTGGCCTGTCATGGTTGCAAATGTGCCTAAATATGAAAAATGTGAAAAAGTTTATAGTCCTGCCAGCACTGTATATTATATGCTACAGACATGGTGGAAAGCTGAAGAGACAAGGAGGACAAAACAAATACTGAAGTATATTTAAGTATTACATGTGCTTGATGTCAGAGAAAGAGAAGACGGTTGTCCCATAATGATGATTGTCCACATCCCTACTCAGCTCCTCCTCATAGTTCTTTCCTTCCTCCTCTTGTTGGTTACATTTTTTCCTATGGTTGTAAGTATTGCATGTAAATCAATGTTACAGTGAGTCTTACGCATTTGTAAAGCTAATGTCAACCATGAGTATGGAGATTTTACCTGAAACAAATTAGGTTGGTGTAGCAGAGGAAGGGGCAGAAAAAAGTGAGCAGAAGCTTCCACACCTCTGTGTCTCTCTCCATGTCACCCCACCAGATCTGGGACAAGAAAGACTGGATGAGAAATAAGACCGTGTCAAGAGTGATTTATTTAACGAGATGGAAAAAAAGGTTGGGTCGTTCTGTTAACGACCCTTGGGCTGATTTTCTGAGCCCTGCAGTTTAAAAATGACACAAATTAGATCTCACAGAACAGGTGTTTGATGCAAATGGAGACTTTTCTTTTTTAATTGGTGCAAAATGATGAGTGACTAATTAAAATATAGTTACAATGGAACATTTGGACGGCAACACAAATTATTTGACTTTTACTAACCAGACTTTCTGAGTTTTTTTATTTATTTAATAGAAAAAAGGACCGCATCTGCTTTTAATTAATTTATTAAACTTGGTAAAAACAAGAAGCATATTCAAAGAAAGAATGGTCAAATTGCTGGGAATAGACTACAATTCTTTTTATTTAAATCAAGCCTAAAAGAATTACAAAACTGCCTTTTTTAATGAAAAGATGAAGGATTTGGAACAACAAACATCCCTTTCCTATAAAGAAATCGGGCTAGTTTATTTCTGTGATTCAAATATTACATGCTTAGTTTATTTTTTTTTTGCAGGTAAAATAATTCATTATATAAACTTCTGTGATTTTAGATTTTTAAAAATATATTTTTGAAGGTCCACAAGTGCTTTTAACAGGAACAAAATTGCAATCCCCTTTTTTTTTACTTGCAATGTAGGAATATTTTTGATTGAAACATTTTTCCTGCCACATAAAAATGCTGGTAGTCCCACCACTAGATGGTGTTGATGCTAACAAAAACATGAAAATGTAAAGGGCTAACATCCTGATCGTGGATGAAGATTCATTTGAGGGAAAATGGAGCTCATGTTTTCATCGACACCGATGACATTTCTTCTAGATCACAACTTTTTCGGCACAGTTTAGCGCTGACCGCTAAATGCATTCATAGTCATTCACAAATCTGAACGCGAGTGGCTGTCTTTTGTCTCAAAAGTTTTACATGGAAAAAGTCTGAATGGAAACACCCAAACAAAACTTAATGAATTTTCCTTTCAAAAGATTTTTTTCTTATTTTTGAAACAATCCCACTTGTAAAATTTTGTCAAATTACAATTTAGGTGTGGAGACAGACAAAAAAAAAACATACAGTGCAAAAATCTATGACAAACCTGCACTCCGTCATGGCTGAAGAAGAGGCGGGCGTCGGCGCCCATGCCCATTTGTAAGCAGGTCGTTTCTCCCCAAACAGGAGATTTCCTAATCAGCAGATCGAAGGAGCGACTTTCATCACTGCGGTAGCAAGAGCTGAAGATACCTTAGACAAAGAAAGGAGATGGGTTTGTTTGGTGGTCACTGTTAAAACAGCTACATGATCCCGTCTGTATTAAAATGTATGCAGTTCATGCCAATTTACTAAATGCATAACCTAGGAATGTCTTGATCTAATCCCAAGCATCATATTGAGGTCCAGTCACTGGATATTTAAATAATCCTCATCAGAAACCCTGATGAAATCACCCTTTTTCATTAGAATAGCTTGGAAAACTGTGTTCTTAGAGCAGCGGTACCCAAGCTTTCCAGCTTCCAACACACAAAATAAAATGAAAGAGAGTCGTGACCCCAACCCTTAGTTGAGCCTACAAGCATTTTTACCAAAATGACATTTTAAAACATGCATAATGGCAACACCAAACTCTGCATGAGCAGTCAGTATATCGCCCAACATGTTGCTTTTATTTATTTGCAGGTCCTGTTTTTTATCTTTTGCAACATTTCTAAAATGCATATGCTTTCTCATCATCATTTTTGTTATTTAGGTTAATTTCTGAAGAGGATCTTATGAGCCCAGAGCATTCAAATTATGTTCTGCTCAAACACATTTGAGTGTTCCCTAAAAATGTAAGTGTGTTTACCCTCTGCAAAGCAAGAGAGACTATACTGGCTGTTGCACCACCCTGAGCAAAAACACTAGTAAATAAAATGTTTGATGTTTGGAGCAAGTTCTAATAAACCTTTCCCTGTCTTATAATAATTTTTATGCGGCAGGAAAACAACTTTTTATGTAACTTTTGCCCAAACCTGATTCAGTGAAGCCAGTTTGAAGCATGTTAGGATCTATGATTGTCAACAAGTCACATGAAAACAGAGAGTAAAGATGAGTAAACAAGACTGTAGCTTCATCTATCTTTAGAGAAAAATGATGAATGTCTTAGGCGATATGTCATATTACAGAAGCTTTCTTAACCAAATGAAAAATATTGGGACTAAATTTGTTCTGCCAGAAAGAAGACTGCAAAAAATAATAATAAAGACCATGTAATGCCTGTGAAACGTAATATTTCATTACTTCAGGCACATATGCAGCACTGACTATATTACCTTTAAGGTATTGCTGGAATGGGACTTTAAACAGGTGCTTAATCCTGAATGATTTATTAGTATCAACCAAACAATCAGGATATTCCTACTATCAACATTTTAAGACACAAATAAAAAGAAATTTTGTGTCACAGAGGGTTGTTTATAAATCTAATAGGAAACGATCAATAATTTCTCAAAATTTATTTTGATTAGTGTTTAACTGAACTACAGCGGTAGAGTTTGGTAACCATCTCACCGTGTGCCAGATCCTCAAACGTCTGGGCCAGATCTTTCATGGAGAGTTTAATTTCATTCTCAGACTCCAGCTTGGACAGTTCTCTCAGGATCTTACAGCCACTTAAAGCAGTCAGCGCCGACTCTCCTGCCTGAGAAACACAGAAGGAGAAGGAAAGGCGTAAATTGTATTTTCTATGCGACTCAGCTGCCACTAGAATACTGAACTCTGACAGGCCCTTTCTCAGCATCATGGTAAATGTTTTTCAATCTATTTTCTTGTTAAAACCCAAAACTCATGATTACATAAATATTTTGGTTGGGCTTTGTCACATGGGTGGTCCTTAAAACAGTCCATCATTAATAGAGATATAGTAACAATATACAATGTTGAAGGCTTAAAGACTGAAAAAAAGAAATAAAAGCTTTAAATTAAAAAAAAAGAAATTAATTCATTTAAACTAAACTGTGAAAAACTGAAACTTATCTTTAATTGTTATATTTGCATTAAATTTAAGCAAATAAAATGCAGTAAAGAGTATAGATGGGCAATAAAATGGTAAATGCTCCCTCCCCTGGTTTGACACTAGGTGGCGCTTGCTAAGAACAAAGTGGTGTTTAGTGATTTTAATGCCATGTTAACTCTATCAGGTATGGCAAAGTGTCTATGACAAATGGCAATGACTGATGTCATAATATAGATTAAATATAGTGACGGCTTGCTATATTGACAGTATTATCTGATCATAGGGTTTATCATATAGCCATCAGCACATCTTGCTCATCATCTAATATAACAAAGAAAATAGAACCAGGTCATGCATAAAGATCCACAATCACCTCTGAAATCATTCACTTTTCCGTTTACATTCATGGGTTTCATTACTACCAGCTAGTCTTTCATTACTTGCATTGTTGACAGCTTTAGGTAGCAGCACAATCTGCTCATTTTCTGTATCGACACCTAATAAGGAGCAATAAAACATATGTGTATGGCAGATGTCGTGCTACAATTTTTTGTTGTCGGCCATTTTGACAAATGGAGTCAAAGGAAATCCAATCAATCTGTTTTTACCAGTCAATTTTTATAATTATAATAATGACATATTCAGTGGCATTTAATTTTCATTCATTTTAATTAATATTCAATCCGAAAAAATTGCACAAAGAATCCACATCGTGTCATCACACATTGAGCAGATTCATAGGCTACATGTATTTCATGAACATTTCACCAGCTGTGGCCTGAAGGCTCCACATGGAGCTGAATTGTACACCTGCCTGTGTGTACTGGAGGCTGAATCACACAGGAGACTGGAGTTACGAGCGCCACTTAAGTCAAATTTTTTAAATCAGCGAATATTTCTCCAATTGAAGTGATCAGAATTTGGCAAGACACTCTGAATGGCAGCTTTTCTGATCACCTCAGTGGGAGGAAATCTTGCAGCATGTGCTCCTTCTTCATCAGTGGTTAATCTGCAGCGATCCGTCACCGCCGGTCTGTGTACGATGCAGTCACAGATGCGCTCCAAAGCCTCAGTAACTCTTCAACGATGCATTGGATATGGTGTTTAGGTCTGAGATGATGCTTAGATGATCTCTTGGGAATCTTTTTTAGTTTTTTTTTTTATTCAGTTACCTGAATTTTATGCATGAAGTTGTAAATGTGTGTGTCTGCACCAAGAGGTCAGAGGTGTGAATTGCAATCAGTCAAAATGACTGAAGACCTACAGATTTTTCTGTCACTGCTTAAAATTTTTTTTTAAATATGGAAAATATTCAGTTAACGCGACCCCTGGTGCATGATTGATAATGACCATCTGTCTTCATCTGCTTCTCCTCACAAGTTAGAAAACATTCAGCTCTATAATGTCGAATCTATAATTTAGCTTTTTTCTTAAAAAAAAAAAGCCTATGTTCAATGTTCTTGCTTTGTGTCATTATGAGATTTTACCATCTCCCAGAAGAAAATGGCCATCTCCTTGCGGTTCTGCAGAACGGCCCAGATGAAGAGCGAAGCCCAAGGGAAGAGGCAGCGCTTCTCCCTGTATGAGCGATCATCACGCAGCAGCTTACTGGCACGCTGGGATTAAAGAAAGGAAATATATATAGATGACAAGGCCACAACAGCTGGGAGTTAAAAAGAAGCTAAATAATTTTTAGGATCTTTTCATCCAAACACAAGAGTAAAAAACAAGAGTACCTTGAGAGCTTTCCTATTAGAGCTGATATCTGCTATGCCCAAAACGTCATAGTAGAACGGCTGGCAGACATCGCCCAGTAATAAATCCAGCACTCCTGAAACCTACAAATATTGACAATAACACAAAGTTTAATTGGTTGGACCTTTATCATCACTCAGGATTTGAGATACATTTTGAAGACTCACCTCAAAGAGAGTGATGTCTGTCATTGGTCTGCTCTGAAGGTTCTCTGCTGGCAATTTGTTCGGTGATTTTGGTTCACTAGCTGCTGCAGGCGCAGTTGTTGTAGTTCCAAGTCTGACCACTAAGCGGCGCTGAAGCAGTTGGTATAATAGCGTTGAATCGGGAATGGCGCAGTAGAGCTCTTCCAGTTTGCCATAGGTCAGGTAGTCCACAATGTTCAGACTGTTCTCAGTGAAAAGCTGCACAAACTGGGGTTTATCATTGATCAGGACGTCCGTCATGGATTCCTTTAGGTCCTCATACTGTTTGATAAGGTGGGGAATTACACATTTACTATCAAAAAAAAACTTTTGATAACCAAGAAAATGTGTAAATAATTTATTCAAAATGGATAAAATTCAGTATTTCTTTCCATTTACCCTCCATTGAATGTCTCCATTAAAAAGTTCACTCTTGGCAATGTCAACCCTGTTCCATGCAACAGCTAGTTTCAGCTCCTCGTTGTAAGGATTGGCCTCGACTGATGCCCGCTGCTTACTTGCTGTAAGAAAAACAAAAACATTACAGTCTAAAAACATGAACGCATCAGAAGGTTTTAGTTTTAACAGCTTCCCTTACCTCCAACCAAAGATTTGAGGAGGACTGTGTCAAACTCTGTCGGGCTCTCCTGCTCTCCATGGTGGATTGAAATTAAGTATCTGCTTTGGTAGATGCTTAGAGCCTGGAAACAGAGGTCAGAAGAAGAAAGATTAAAGGAAAAAAGAAAGCATTGGTGATCTTGCCATCGTCAGAACTGAACAAGCCCTTGGAAATGAGGTGGGTCACCTTTAAAAAACAACAGCGTTGAACAGAGGTTCAGTCGCCTTCCTTTGAGTTCAGCCCAAAACTCTCCCCACAAGGACTTAGGTAAATATTCTCTAAAGGAGGATAGGAAGTGTAACT
The DNA here is from genome assembly GCA_963556495.2 of Valencia hispanica. Lineage (NCBI taxonomy): Eukaryota > Metazoa > Chordata > Actinopteri > Cyprinodontiformes > Valenciidae > Valencia > Valencia hispanica. The sequence continues at coordinate 6,564,509 of OY747721.1, read as the reverse complement.
ATAGGTGGGTAGTAACTACAGTGTCTTGCAAAAATATTCGGTCCCCTTGAACTTTTCCACATTTTGTCACATTACAGCCACAAACATGAATCAATTTCATTGGAATTCCACGTGAAAGACCAATACAAAGTGGTGTACACGTGAGAAGTGGAACGAAAATCATACATGATTCCAAACATTTTTTACTAATAAATAACTGAAAAGTGGGGTGTGCGTAATTATTCAGCCCCCTGAGTCAATACTTTGTAGAACCACCTTTTGCTGCAATTCCAGCTGCCAGTCTTTTAGGGTATGTCTCTACCAGCTTTGCACATCTAGAGACTGAAATTCTTGCCCATTCTTCTTTGTAAAACAGCTCCAGCTCAGTCAGATTAGATGGACAGCGTTTGTGAACAGCAGCTTTCAAATCTTGCCACAGATTCTCGATTGGATTTAGATCTGTACTTTGACTGGGCCATTCTAACACATGGATATGTTTTGTTTTAAACCATTCCATTGTTGCCCTGGCTTTATGTTTAGGGTCGTTGTCCTGCTGGAAGGTGAACCTCCGCCCCAGTCTCAAGTCTTTTGCAGACTCCAAGAGGTTTTCTTCCAAGATTGCCCTGTATTTGGTTCCATCCATCCTCCCATCAACTCTGACCAGCTTCCCTGTCCCTGCTGAAGAGAAGCAGCCCCAGAGCATGATGCTGCCACCACCATATTTGACAGTGGGGATGGTGTGTTCAGAGTGATGTGCACTGTTAGGTTTCCGCCACACATAGCGTTTTGCATTTTGGTCTCATCTGACCAGAGCACCTTCTTCCACATGTTTGCTGTGTCCCCCACATGGCTTGTGGCAAACTGCAAACAGGACTTCTTATGGTTTTCTTTTAACAATGGCTTTCTTCTTGCCACTCTTCCATAAAGGCCAACTTTGTGCAGTGCACGACTAATAGTTGTCCTATGGACAGATTCCCCCACCTGAGCTGTCGATCGCTGCAGCTCGTCCAGAGTCACCACGGGCCTCTTGGCTGCATTTCTGATCAGCGCTCTCCTTGTTCGGCCTGTGAGTTTAGGTGGACGGCCTTGTCTTGGTAGGTTTACAGTTGTGCCATACTCCTTCCATTTCTGAATGATCGCTTGAACAGCGCTCCGTGGGATGTTCAAGGCTTGGGAAATCTTTTTGTAGCCTAAGCCTGCTTTAAATTTCTCAATAACTTTATCCCTGACCTGTCTGGTGTGTTCTTTGGACTTCATGATGTTGTTGCTCCCAACATTATCTTAGACAACCTCTGAGGCCGTCACAGGGCAGCTGTATTTGTACTGACATTAGATTACACACAGGTGCACTCTATTTAGTCATTAGCACTCATCAGGCAATGTCTATGGGCAACTGACTGCACTCAGACCAAAGGGGGCTGAATAATTACGAACACCCCACTTTTCAGTTATTTATCTGTAAAAAATGTTTGGAATCATGTATGATTTTCGTTCCACTTCTCACGTGTACATCACTTTGTATTGGTCTTTCACGTGGAATTCCAATAAAATTGATTCATGTTTGTGGCTGTAATGTGACAAAATGTGGAAAAGTTCAAGGGGGCCGAATACTTTTGCAAGCCACTGTATGTCATTCACTCACTTACATTTACTTGAGTAACTTTTGGAAATAAAAAAAGTACTTTTAGGAGTAGTTTTACTACACCGTACTTTTTACTTTTACTTGAGTAATATTTTTATGAAGTACGCTACTCTTGAGTAAAATTTCTACTACTCTAGCCACTGTTTATGTTGAAGTGAGATCTCTTGTTTGTACACAAGCCTCATCGTTTTAACATTATTTTCTATCTGCAGAGGCTGTTGTGCCATTTGAAGGTCAAGTGGGGCCACCTTACCCTTGTCTAACATGTATACATTACCTACTGTAGGTATTGGTTTAACTAGTTTTACTTTGAAAAGAATTTGGAAATATGTTTCTTCTACTCGAATTTATTATTTTGCAATGTTATGTTTTTGGATTTATTTCTTCAGAATTTGCACATAGCTTTATATTTTTGTCTAATGACATCATTTTTAAACATAAAATCATATGTTATGATCTCAAAATGAGTACTCAAGTACTCAATACACCTGTACTTTTACTTGAGTAAAAATATGTTGAAGTAGTGGTACTTTTACTTGAGTAAGATTTTTGGCTACTCGACCCACTTCTGAGTGTATCCCCTCCTTAGTTGGACCTGACCCTCTGGACCCTGACGTTGAGCCACTGCACTTTTGAATTGTATTTTAGATATCAAGTCATGGATGGCAGAGAACTTCTTACAGCTCAACCAGGACAAAACTGAAATCTTTTTCATTGGTCCTAAAGAGAAGAGAGAGATTATTTTACCAGAACTGCAAAATTTTAAACCTTCTCATTGTGTAAGAAATCTGGGCGTCCTTTTATTTTATATAAAAAAAAAGAAAAAAAAAAGGGAGACCTTTTTGACAATTTTATTCCTCATATCAAAAATACAACTAAAATAGGATTTTATCATCATAGAAAAAAATTGCCAGAGTCTGCCCATTTCTCACTCTTGCCAGCCCAGGGGTGTTGATGCATGCTTTTATTTTCAGTAGATTAGATTGTTGTAATGTGCTGCTCTCTGGTCTTCCCAAAAAGAGTATTTCAAGCCTACAACTACTCCAGAACTCAGCTGCACATGTGTTGACAAGGACCAGGGGATGGGAACACATTACATCAGTTTTAAAGTCGTTGCATTGGCTCCCTGTGCGTTTAAGGGTCGATTTTAAGGTTCTTTTATTCGTTTATAAATGTCTTAATGGTCTAGGTCCATCTTATTTATTTGACCTTCTTTTAAAGTATGAGCCCTCACGGTCCCTGAGGTCCTCTGGTACCGGCCTTTTAGTTGTTCCACAAGTCAGAACTTAGACATGGTGAAGCCTCGTTCTATCACTACAGCCCTCGTCTGTGAAACAGTCTGCCGGAGAACCTCATGGATGCAGAAACTGCTGATGTTTTTAAAAAGGAGCTCAAGACCTACCTTTTTAGCTTGGATTTTAATTGAGTCATTTTATTTATCAAATTTTATTTCTTATCTTATTCGTAAATTTTATTTATTTACTTTCAATTATTATTAATTCCTATTATTATTGATCTTTTTTATTGTCATCATTATTATTATTTTACTATTTATTTAGTAGTAGTAGTAGTAGTAGTAGTAGTAGTAGTAGTAGTAGTAGTAGTAGTAGTAGTAGTAGTAGAAGTATGTGTTACAAAAGTGTTTGGTTTATCTTGAACTCCTAAAAGCATAGGCAAAGTAATTAAGCTCTAGGAGAAACCTGGTGTCTACAGGGTTTCCCCAGGTTTGACCACCCCAAATTTTAGACATTTTAAAGACTTTTTTAAGACACTTGAATGAGAATTAAGACCTATATTGCACTTATCATGCTGTCGTAAAACACCATAAATAATGCGCAGAATGACAATTACTAAAAAAAAATTGAACTAATTAGACTTTTATTACAAAAAAAGAGCGTATTAACAGTAGTTTAAATGTGAATGATTTAGTCTGCATTGCTTGTAAAAATCAACAGTCATGACCCCCCAAAAAGTACTCCCAGTGTAAACCTGGGATAAAATACCTCGATGTAAGGTCCAACAGAAGGCCTAAGGAGTCATGAAAATCCAATAGGGCCACATGGTAAAATAAATTGTGTGCTTTGTTGGAACATATTCATACTGTAATAAACCAAAGTATCAAAGTGCAGAAAAGATGTGTACACTCAAAAGAACCATATTTAGGGCTTAAAGGCCTAATTTCTCTTCACTTTTGTACATGCACCCAAAAATAAATAAACAACTAAAATAATACATCACGACAAATCCACCAATTGCCTTGTTAACTTATTTGATCAACTCCTTCAATATGTATGGGGCCAAGTTCAATTTCGTTATGTATGAGGTCTTGTTCTTGCCGCAGGTGAACGTTGCAGCGACTTAAGTCCGGGAACAGTTCACTGATGCCTTCATTGGAGGTGTAAGAGTGGTGGTCCGTAATTGTTTTTAAAATCCATAGCACTTCTGCCCGAAGCGTTGGTGCTCCACTGAAATGACTTTGCGCTGCTGATGTTAGCAATGATGTCTGGGGCGGCGAAGGTTGTGCCGTGTAGAACTGAACAATGGGCGGCTGGCCGTGGCGGTCAGATGCCGTGTGTTTTACACTCTTCATGTGAGAGTCCAAAGCGAGATGACCTAAGGTAGTCAAGCTTGAATGTTTTCCAACACAAACAGCATCTTGCTTCGACGTCGCTGCCCGGAACCTCTCTGACCCAATAGCTATATTTTGGATCTCTAAGCCACTGTGACTTGAAGCGACACTTCCACATTTTGTGAGGTTTCCTCTCGTGTAATTACGTTGTTGCGTTGCCGCTGGCGCGATAGTGCAAGTATTGTTTGCGCATGCTCCAAGAAGTTAAACGTCCAGTGACGTAATGTTTTTTTTCGCCCGGTTTGGCTATAAATGGACACCAATGCACCAATGCTAAAAATTATAAATATTTAAAATACATAAATAGGCTAGTATGATAAAAATGTAAGACCTTTGCACAAAATATTAAGACTTTAGCAACAGAATTTTAGACTTTTTAAGGCCTTAATTTGGAAACATGAAATTTAAGACTTTTTAAAGACTTTTAAGACCCTGGGGCTACCCTGGTCTAGAAGTGTGCTGTGGACAAATAACACATGTACAGTGGACCCACGCCCTTTTTGTGTGAAATGTAACTCCAAATTATTCGCAGAAAATTAACTTATTCCCAACATTTTTCATAGATCCTATCTAAAATATTTTAAAGAAAATGCAGTTTGGGAATCTGAATTATATATAATCTATACTACTATACTATACTACTTGATATGCTATTAGATGGAGTTTTTAAAGCAGCCAGTCCAGAAGCACCGTTCATTTTGTTTGTCGCTGATTGGCTGAACGCTGAAGAGTGGAGTTAGGAAAGATTGTAGATATATATTTAGATATAGAGTACCGAGGGTCCACTGTAGGAAAAAAAAAAACTGTAAATAAAACAAAGATATGAAGAAACTGTAGAATGAAGAAACTGGACATGAAAAATGTTTTCTAAACATATTGTAGCAATTTGGAGCTGGACAAGCAGAGAGCAGAAATAACCACTTCCTCTCATCAGCACAGAAACAACATAAAGAACTCACCCGCTCGACAAGTTTTTCCGTCTCCGATTCTGCAGGGAAGTGCTTCTTGACTCGCTCTGCAACCTTTTCTTTCAGATCCATACTGGGGCCGGGTTCGCCATCACCTTCATTGGAGGACTGGAAGACTGGGGCAGAGGAGACGTTCTCCAGGAGATCCGTCAGGAAGTCTGCCAGGCCTCCCGAGCCGGCCAGCACCAGCCAGGGAATGAAGTTCTTTAGAGAAAGATCCACTCTCTGGCAGAAATCAGAAAAAACACAATTACAATGTAAGCTGAAGAAAATAAAAAAAGACTAATCAGGCTGACATCATAAATGCAATGATTTCACCTCTAAAATGCTCGTGTCTCCTGATATCAACATACAAAGAACAGGGATGTCAATTGTTCCACTACCTGTTAAGAAAAATCACACTTTTTTTTACACTTTTATTACTTTTTCTGTCTGATGCATTGTTTTGCATTTCCACCACATAAACAGAAAAGGCCAAAATAAGTCAAATTAAAGGTTAAGATGAGCCCTTAGATTATTGGGATTGTTTCTATTTTTCATTCCGTCCATGCATATAAACTAAAATATATATTTCTTACCCCATATTCCTGTGCGCTGATGGGAGATGTGGTCCTCCAGCTTGGTTCTGAAGACCGCGTCTCCTCCTCTGCGGCCCACACTCCCATCGTCCACCAGCAGGAAGGCCTGGTAGTTGTTGTCCAGACAGCAGGAATCCCGAACTGGATTCTGGACGTAGTATTTTGCAGGAAAGCTACCCTGCACGAGGAAGATCATTGATTCCAGAGCTGCATTTCAGATAAGGAACCTGCAAACTAGAGCTTTAGATAAATAAATGTATAATACTTCCTCTATAGTGAATATAAATAGACGAGACACCCCTGTTAAAACAGCAGGTTTCGTTGATGTACAAAAACGAGATGCAGACAACACATTACAGAACTTTCTCCACCGTGACTGTTGGAAAGGCCAATAGGTGGCGCATGCACGAACACTCTCTCTTTTTCTACGGCAGAGCAGAGGAGACGGCAGAGCAGAGAAGACTGCAGAGTCTTTAGTTAGTTTATGGTTTTAAGTTGCCTTCGTGTGCGTAAATACCCGTTAAGTAAGTAATCCTTTGTTTATCTGTCAAGTTTAACAGACAAGTTTTTGTAATATGTTCTAAATAAGTTTGCCTTCCAGTGTTTCGAATGTTTGTACTTTACAGTTAAACTTTCCATGAGCCGTTTGCATTGCCTTTCCGTATGGCCAAGCGATTGCCCATTGTCTATTTTGTACATTCCTGCCAAGTTATGGCGTTAGTTGTGAAAGAGTTTGTAGTTGTAACATTTAGATTATTCCAGAAGCCTCGTGGTATCCAGGTGATCCCCAATACGGCCACTAGATGTCCCTCCCGTAACGTGCAAGCCTTTGTAATTTCCCTGTACTCACTCAGCTGACACATTATTGCACTTTATTATCCCCTGTTAAATAGTAATTATTCATATTCTGGTATTGTGTTAGTAGCAACCACCTTGTCAAAGATATACTTAATATTCATTTGTTTCTCTCCTATTGTTTCTTTGTATTTCAGACCACACACATACACAGATCCCCGTACACTAAGTGTTTCCCCAATAGGTCAACTTTTCCCTTATTAGTCCTGCATCCTTATTACGTGTGCCCTCCTGTGCATTGCTGTGTTGCTACCATTGTTCACGAATCACAATAAAGAGGTGAAGTTCAACTGAAGCCTTAACCTGTGTTCTTACCGACACACCAGGAAGACACCCTTCAAATTCCTCACTTATACAGTCCATCCACCTATCAACCCCCAGCTCATAAATATTGGTCCTTCGAGCCGGATAGCGTGCACTTCCTGGGCACCAGGCAGCAGCATGGAACCCATCTCAACTACGGCGCAAAATGTCCGCCCTTGACGTCAGTCCCAGCCACCTCGCTACCTTCAAGACTATGACCTAACAGGTGGCTTTCGGCGTCTCATTCAACCAGCACAGCATGCACGGGGCACTGAAGAGGGCCGACAGCAGCAAGAGGATGAGGAGAGGATGTCCATGCCATCCCTATCCAGAAGCTCCAGCCTAATCAGCCAATGGGAAATTCTGGATGAATTCCCCTCATTTCATGACAACCACTCTTCACCTCGGCAACCCAACAAGCAAGGTCTTCAGATTGGAGCCGTGTTGAGGAGTCCCATCCCATATTCTAGTCAACCCCTGCTCACGTCACCCTACCGCCGACCATGGGAGGATAATACTTCACAACCACGGGTCAATTTCAGTCAGGAGCGGGAGCAGCCTAAACATCATAAGGGGGAGGAGATGCCATGCCCTGAGCCCCCTGAGACCTGGGATGCCACATTGACAAGGTCAGCTATGCCATCCCTGGGACCCCATGGTCCAGCTCCTCAGACCCTTGATCAACCCAGCCATAATTTCCCATCCCTACTCAGCCAAACAAATGGCCCTTCGACTCAAGCAGTGGACCCATCCAGGCAAACAGATCAACCAATTCAGGATCCGGTCTACGACATGCTAACCAAAATGCTCAGTGAGTTGCAGATTGTGAAGGACCAGGTCGCCTCCATGGCATATGGTGGATCAAAGCCAGCCAACTTTGACCAGCAACCACACTACAATACTGGTCCAAAGAATCACATAAACAGGCCCTATGTGAATACACCACAGCCTCATGCCCCTCACATTCAAGACCTTCAGCAAAGATCAGATGGTAGACTGGATCCGCACTAACCATCGCTGCTGGCGCTGCGCACGTTCGCACCAGGCTGCGCAGTGTACCCTTAAGAAAGCATGCAACCTCTGCAAAGGCAGGCATCTGCAGATCCTTCATGAGGTCAATGCTAAACCTACCAACCAGGATTCTTGCCTGCTGAGCTCCACTACGGAGACCCTATACGTGGACAAGCCAACCGATGACAGGAGAGTGCTACTCAAAGTCGTCAGTGTGGTAGTCCACCACCAAGACAAAAGCCTCAACACCTATGCCATTCTCGATGACGGATCAGAGCGCACTATACTGCTCTCACAAGCAGCAGCTAAGCTCAGTATTCAAGGCTCCAGCGAAAGTCTAGCCCTAAGGACAATTCGTCATGACGTAAGTACTATTAATGGCTCCTCAGTTTCCTTCCAGATATCTCCTGCTACGCAGCCTCAGAAGAGATTCCAGATTACCTCAGCTTTCACTGCTCAGAACCTGGGGCTTGCGGAACATTCCTATCCCGCCTCTGTCATTCGGAGATTCAAGCACCTAAAGGATCTCCCTATTCAGTCCTTCAAACATGTCTATCCTCTACTTCTGATTGGTGCCGATCATACCCACCTGATCACTCCTACGGCTCCAGTCCGGTTTGCGTCACCGGAAGGCCCAGCCGCCATCAAGACCCGCCTGGGATGGGTGCTCCAAGGTCCTGCCCGTCACCTTCAGACCCATCTACCCCAGCAGCAATGTCTTCACGTCTCTCTTAGCCCAGCCGAGGTGGAACTGAAGAGGAATGTTGAAAGGTTGTGGCAACTCGATCAACTACCCTATCGCTGCGAGAAACAGGCGACTAGATCGAAGGAGGACCAGGAAGCCATTAGTCTCCTAGAGGCAAAGACCATTAGACAGGAGGTGAATGGTGTGCTTCGCTACGCTACTCCGTTGCTTCGGAGGAAGGACTTCCCCCAGTTCCAAGCTCCCAGAGAAGCAGTGATGCCGCACCTCAGAGGAACAAGAAGACGTCTAGTTAAAGATCCAGCCAGGGCAATGGCCTACACTACTGAAATCCATAAACTCCTGGAAAGTGGTGTCGTAGCAAAGCTCCCCACAGGGGTGACCCCCGGTAGAGAAAGCTGGTACCTGCCACTTCACCTTGTAAGCCACAATGGGAAAAACAGACTAGTTTTTAACTGTTCGTTCCAGTACAGAGGCCTCAATCTCAATGAGTGGCTTCTTCCTGGCCCCACCTTGAGCCCCTCTCTTCTGGGTGTTCTTGTGCGCTTCAGGGAACACAGCATTGCCATTAGTGGAGATATTCGTGGCATGTTCCACCAAGTGTTGCTTCTGCCTGAAGATAAGTCTCTGCTGCGCTTCCTGTGGCGTGACCTGCATAGCAGTGGTGAGCCTGATGTGTTGGAGTGGCAGGTCCTTCCTTTTGGTACGACTTGCAGCCCTTGCTGTGCGTCATTCGCCCTTCAGGGGCACGTCAGTACGCACAGCACCCCTGATGAAGACATCGGGTTCTCAGTGGAAAAGAGCTTCTATGTGGATAACTGTCTTCAAAGCTTCCCATCTTGCCAGGCAGCAACCCACATGGTTAACAAGCTCAGAGCTGTGTTAGCAACCGGAGGATTTGATATTCGACAATGGGCCAGCAACATGCCCGAAGTTGTGAGCCACCTACCATCTGAAGCCAGATCCCCTAAACTTGAGCTATGGCTCTCTCAGCAAAAAGCGGAAGCACAAGAGTCTACTTTAGGATTGAGCTGGAACTGTAATACGGATCACCTTGGCTTCAAGCACAGACCTGTCCCCTACAGCGTTCTTACTATGAGGGCCATCTATCGCGTATTGGCGACACAATATGATCCGTTGGGAGCCATCTTGCCATTTACCACTCGAGCAAAAGTGATAGTACAGCAGTTGTGGGACAAGACCAGGGGTTGGGATGACCCCGCCTTGCCTGATCATCTCCTGGTGGCATGGAAAGAGTGGGGAGCTGATCTCCAATACCTGCCACAAATCGCTGTCCCAAGGTGCTACACCCCTACATTCATGGACGACCCCAAGGTGACCCATGATGTACACATATTCTCAGATGCGTCGGAGAGAGCATATGGGTCTGTAGCCTACCTTCGCTCTGTGGATCCTGATCAAATCAAATCAAACTTTATTTATGAAGCGCTTTTCATACAAGAAGTTGCATCACAAAGTGCTTTACAGATTAAAATGACCCCACATAAAACCAACTTCCCTTCCCTCCCCCACAGATTTAAAAGCATGGTCACAGTTATACCCCCCTCCCCCCAACCCGTCTCCAATGCACACACACAGTTAAAAGAAAAGGTAAAAAAGGACATTGGGCCGAGTGCAGATGAACCATGCAAGGAAACGCCATCAGAGGAGCCATATGCCCCGGCAGCAGTAGATTAACAGCAGCAGCCGAGGCACCGACACAGGGCACCCAGTGGAGGCAAGGCCAAGACCCCCACCTCCACCCAAGCTCCACCCGGAGAGCACCCAGGCAGCTACAGCCGACCACCGCTCCCGATGGACATGTTAATGTCTCATTCCTACTGGCAAGATCCCGCGTAGCACCACGGAAACAGCAATCCATCCCCAGACTGGAGCTCTGTGCCGCTCTCACAGGAGCACAGCTGGCAAAGCTACTACCCAACGAGCTCACCCTGCCCATTGAAAGGGTGACACATTGGTCAGACTCTACTACGGTCCTCCACTGGTTACGCTCTGAGTCCTGTCACTTCAAGGTGTTTGTTGGCACGCGGGTGGCTGAGATTCAAGAACTCACCAAGGTGGAGGCCTGGCGGTACGTACAGTCCCCCCAAAATCCTGCAGATGACCTTACTCGAGGCAAGAAGTTGAAGGACCTACTTGGATCTAACCGCTGGTTCCAGGGACCTCCTTTCCTGCTACAGGCCCCCAGCAAATGGCCTGTGAATCCATCTGCACCTGCACCATACAATGACAGTGAGCTGAAGAAGAGTCCCTTCTGTGGCCTTACTACCTCCCCCTCATCAACAGATGGGAAAGGGTATCGCAGCTGGCAGGAACAAGTTGAAGTTACAGCAAAACAGCTCCACAAAGATTCCCAACTGACTGGCTACCCCCCTGCTGAGACCTACCGTGAGGCAGAGCGTGAAGTCTTTAGGCAGGCTCAAATGGACAGTTTTCCCGAAGACTACCGCCTTTTACAGACAGGTAAACCCCTGCCGCATAACAGCAGACTGCTTTGCCTGTCCCCAGAATTCGATGATTTCAGCCAGCTCATCCGGGTAGGAGGTCGTCTGCGACGAGTCGGAACTCTTAGTGCAGATGTGGTGCACCCTATTGTCTTGGACCCCAAGCACCCGAGTTGTCAGCTACTAATTAAGGACTATGATGACAGACTGCGTCATCCTGGCCCCGAAAGAGTCTATGCAGAACTACGTAGGAAGGTATGGGTCCTCAGAGGTTGTGAGGCCATAAGGAAACACCAACGCCGTTGCTTAGAATGCTGTAAGCTTAAAGCCAAGCCCGCCAGCCAGAAAATGGTGGACCTGCCTCCTGCCCGACTGCAGCTGTTTAAACCGGCGTTCCACTCCACCGGAATGGATTGCTTTGGCCCCCTCACCATAAAGATCGGGCGCCGTAATGAGAAGCGATGGGGCCTGCTATTCAAGTGCCTCACCACCAGGGCAGTTCACTTAGAGGTGCTCACGTCCATTGACAGCGATGCATTTCTCATGGCATTGAGAAGATTCATTGCCCGCCGCGGCACACCACTCGAGTTGTATTCAGACCATGGCACCAATTTCCACGGAGGACAGAAAGAACTGGAGACAAGCTTTAACCAGCTCAATCCACAGATACAGGAAATCCTAGCCAAGCAGCAGATCCAATTCAACTACAATCCCCCAGCAGCACTACATTTCGGAGGAGTGTGGGAACGTGAGATCCGGTCGGTGAAGGCAGCACTGCGCGCTACCTTAGGAGCAGAGACTGTCACAGAGGAGGTTCTGACCACCGTCCTTGTGGAAATTGAAGCCATCCTAAACTCCAAGCCTCTCGGCTATGTTTCATCAGATCTGTCAGATCTTGACCCGGTGACCCCAAATTGTCTCTTGATGGGGCGGCCAGACACCTCCCTGCCCCAGGTTGTCTATCCTGCATCTGAGCTCCTAAGTAAGAGAAGATGGCGACATGTGGAGGTACTGGCTGAGCGATTTTGGGCAACCTTTACGAAGCACTACCTGCTTGGCCAGCAGACCAGAGGGAAGTGGCAGAGTTCATCACCAAACATCCAAGTAGGGACCGTTGTGATGATGGTGGACCCCCAGCTTCCCCGCTCTGCTTGGAAGATTGGAAAGGTGTTCAAGGTCTTCCCAGGTGCTGATGGTAGAGTGAGGAGCGCTGAAGTGCAGATCCAGGACCGCATCTACACCAGACCCATCGCCCGCCTGGTTGTGCTGCCAGAGGTTCCGGACTAGAAGATGACTCCTGGTCAACCTACTGATTGATGTAAGCCTTTCCAGGGGACAAATTTGCTCCCAAATTTGGGGGCGGCTGTGTTGGAAAGGCCAATAGGTGGCGCATGCACGAACACTCTCTCTTTTTCTACGGCAGAGCAGAGGAGACGGCAGAGCAGAGAAGACTGCAGAGTCTTTAGTTAGTTTATGGTTTTAAGTTGCCTTCGTGTGCGTAAATACCCGTTAAGTAAGTAATCCTTTGTTTATCTGTCAAGTTTAACAGACAAGTTTTTGTAATATGTTCTAAATAAGTTTGCCTTCCAGTGTTTCGAATGTTTGTACTTTACAGTTAAACTTGTTATTTCCATGAGCCGTTTGCATTGCCTTTCCGTATGGCCAAGCGATTGCCCATTGTCTATTTTGTACATGCCTGCCAAGTTATGGCGTTAGTTGTGAAAGAGTTTGTAGTTGTAACATTTAGATTATTCCAGAAGCCTCGTGGTATCCAGGTGATCCCCAATACGGCCACTAGATGTCCCTCCCGTAACGTGCAAGCCTTTGTAATTTCCCTGTACTCACTCAGCTGACACATTATTGCACTTTATTATCCCCTGTTAAATAGTAATTATTCATATTCTGGTATTGTGTTAGTAGCAACCACCTTGTCAAAGATATACTTAATATTCATTTGTTTCTCTCCTATTGTTTCTTTGTATTTCAGACCACACACATACACAGATCCCTGTACACTAAGTGTTTCCCCAATAGGTCAACTTTTCCCTTATTAGTCCTGCATCCTTATTACGTGTGCCCTCCTGTGCATTGCTGTGTTGCTACCATTGTTCACGAATCACAATAAAGAGGTCAAGTTCAACTGAAGCCTTAACCTGTGTTCTTACCGACACACCAGGAAGACACCCTTCAAATTCCTCACTTATACAGTCCATCCACCTATCAACCCCCAGCTCATAAATAGTGACCAACCGCCCTCTTTTCCGCGGACATGTCCACTTTTTACCTACTTTCCGGGGCATCTGGCAGGATTTCATTGATTGATGAAAATGTCCGGGTTTTTATTATTTTTAGGGGGGCTAATAAGCATACTTAAATTGACTGGTCGCATGCAATACGAGACCCTTTCTCTCATCTGTCGTCCTCACCGAGCTGCTGCCTAGTGGAGGGTTCTGATCCGTTCACAGACGCGCTGCACCGCGTTGTGACTGTTTACAAGATATCAAAGCGCAAGTTTAGCTTTACAGACAATCAAAGCTGGCATATGTGTTTCTGTGTGTGACAAAAGTAGCAAAGATCCAGCAGATCCACACGGACACAAAATCTATAATAATGCTGTGAAAAGTGAGAGTCTATAAATTCATTGAGGAGGATCAAGATGAAATGTAAAGACTAGAGCATGCCCTTTTTTACTGTCTTCCTGAGACTGCTGGTTTTTACTTTTATTATTGCATTGAATAGAAAATAATGCCCGTTTTATCAACATATTTCAGATTTTTGTTTAATTTATTTCCCGTATGACTAAAAAAAGTGAACTATTATTGTTACTGGTAAATTTTCTAATTCGCTAGAGTAATTATTTCTATTATTAATTAATTTCCAGAGATTTTTGTCATTTTTGCACAGAAGTTTATTATTTAGCTGTTCATTTTAACCACATGGAGACTCCATCAGTATCTCACTTGCCGTGGACACATATGCTGCCTACTTGTTACATCGGAGTCAGGTCTGGGGTTCCTCTTCATCCTCATCTCTCCAGCAGAAGCCTGGAGGTTTTGTGCCAACGGGGACTTCTATTTGGAACCACTTTGACTAAGAACCTCATTTGTAGCTGAAGAAAATAGCCCCCCAAGCACCAACACCATGCCTCACTACAGTTATGAAGGTTCAACCTTGGTTTCATCAGGCCATAACATACTTTTCCCTACCTGTTTTTCTAAAACCAAATTTAGCCTGCTTATCAGATTTTTCTTCATAAGAGAACATCTCTGTCTCTCCAACCACCATACACCACCCAGCCCTGGCATATAAAGAATATGGGTTATTGCTGTTGCAAATTGAAAATAATATTTTGTCAGATTCATAACCTTTTAACCATGACAGCCCTCTGATGATCTGGAAGCTCTCTGAAGACCATGGCTTCATGTCAGGATAGGCATCAAGAACAGCTGAACTTTATCTGGGGTTCATCGGGAGGAGTATAAATTATTTCAGGAGTGCATCAAATCCTATTCAACACCAGTTTGAATGTGGTGGTTCAGTAAAAAAAAAAAAAACAACGTCCCCAATTAGGAGAGGGTGTGTATACCAATGCAGCCACTTTATGGTTTGTTTTGCCTCTAAAGTGATTTCAGATTGGTTTTTAATTAAGTCGCCACTAATGACCGACTTATCCTGAGCTCCTTTTTTTACATCGCGACTGGGGCTCAGTAGGTAGGGCAGTCGCCTTTAATTGGCAGGTAATAGGTTCAATTCAAGCATCCTCCTGTCACATGTCGATGTGCCCCTGGGCAGGGGACTTAACCCCAAGTTGCCTAGCAATCTGTGTGCCTGTGAGTGCGAATGGGTGAATGTGGCTCCAGTGTAAAGCACTGAGTGGTCAGTATGACTGGATAAGCACTGTATAAGTTCAGGGGTCTCATTTATAAAGCTTGCTTACGCACAAAACGGGGTCTGAAAACTACGCAAAGTTTGGGATTTATAGAAAAAAACATGACGGAAAGATGTGCACAACTTTAAGCACACTAAGGATCTTGCTTACGCACTTTGTGGACACAGGGGACACTGACAGCGCAGCAGGAGAGATGGCAAAAATGAAAATGAAAGCCACAATTTCAAACTTGTAGAGCTTTGCGCACACAGACACACAACCAGCAGTCACACATCCCCCCCCATCCCATCTCTGAACTGGGAATAAAAATGAGAATTTGAATGAAAATATGTTGCACATAAGAATTATATCACAGTATGTTCATAGGTATTTATCTATTCAGATTATATAGAAGTTGCACTTATTGGTGAATTAACTGTGTGAAGTACGAATACTGCAGCATCCCCTGCATAATGATGCATAATGGATGCTTGCGCTCATTGTAGATAACGCCACTGGAAGCATCTGGATGGGGGACCCGATGTAGATTCCTTAAAGCAGTCCTATTAGATCTATGTGCTGAACTGGACCTGGTGTTAGATCTACTGACCCGCTGGAACCGTGCACCCCGTCCCCCATTCTTCTTTTTTATATCAGGAACGCTGCTGCATCAACGCTGCGTCACTTGCGGCTCTTCTGTTTGTTTGTGACCCCAAATCAATGTTTTGGAAGGATGATACTTTTTTTAAGTAGACTTAGACGCACCTTTTCTGTAAGGCTTTAAATATCTAGTTTTATTTGGTTTAATAAATTCCAGTCTTCTTGTTGCTACAAGAAGTAATCATATAGGCCTAACTGAAACTTTATTGTTCTTATCTTTTTTATTGCTTGTGCTGCTTTTATTATTAATTTTTTTTATCTTTTTACTCTCTTGTCGCACATTTTCTTTTTGCAACTGTATTTTTGTCTTTTAATGTGAAACACTTTGGCTGCATTCGGCTGAGTAAAGCGCTGATTGAGTGATTGATTGCAATAAAACCGTTTTCCGTGCCTCTACCAGCCTGGAGCTGTCTCTGTGGAATTACTTTCTCCGCCTCTTGGTTGCCATGGTAACCTGTGTAACGCCAGTAACGCCCCATATTAGCTGGCTTAAGTGGATGCAGAATATTCACTACACACTTTGCATGGACCGTTTATGGGAGAAAGTGGGTGTGTAGGAGGCGGGATATGAGCCAAAAACACCTGCGCACATTTCTAGGGAGAGCGGGATTTATGAAGCGGAAAGTGCGTGCAGCTGTGTGTACCCCAAGCTTGATAGAGCGGAAACTTACTAGGCGTAAGTAAAAAAAAAGTTGCTGAGCTTAAGTACGGTTTTAGTAATGATTCTACGCAAAGTTTTATAAATGAGACCCCAGATCATTTACATGACAACAACCAGGCAGTTTGAAGAGGCGTGCAGACCGTTTCTGTCCGCTGTATAAGGAAAGACAGAGTGTAGAAAGCTCTGGGCCAAAAAACATGTAAATCCTAAAGACAACAACCTGAGGGTTGACCAGCTGCTCCTTGTTGTGAACCATGCCCCACGGAGTGATGCCCAGGGCCACCACCTTGTTGAGGGAGTCAGAGGAGGCTGCAGTGGCGTGGTCTCTCACCGCCTCGCCAACACACCTGCCAACGCCCTCACGCAGTCCCGTTGTCAGGATCCATGCTCCTGGACGGGGACAATTCAACACAAGTCATTATTGTTTATATATAAATCTGAAACAGATTTGTGAGGTCTCTGACTAAGTACTGTCCTGGCAACAGACTCCGTATGCAGATTTATGAGTGTTTGCTGCTCATCCAGAGGCCTTTTGGTTCTTCTCTATTAAATGTCCAGCTGTTTTGACTAATCAGTTTAGCTGGAGGTCCATTAGTGTTGCACTGATTCAATATTTATTTGTGCTTAATCGATAGCAATACATAAGTGTTGAAAGGCGATTATTTTTCAAATGAATTAAATGACAGGAACATAAAAGTCTGGCATGAACATTTTAGGGGAGAGACTGGCGTCAAATTCACTCAGCAGGTTTGAAGGAAAGCGTTAGGAAACTGTTTGCTTTTTTATGAAAATTAGAACGGAAAATGCTTGGAGAAGACTCTGTATGTAATTTGTGCAACTTTTTTCCCCAGAGTTTAGAGAATTATATTTTTCTAATTACTTTGATACAGCAAATATTTTGCACTTTAGTTGTGAAAGGAACATCGATGTCTTTGTTGTTGTGTATTATGCTGTTATTTCCAAAACACATTTCCTTTCATGGAAAAACATGACCTTGATATGATTTCGAAACACATTTTGGGCATGAGTTTGGTTTAATTTGTGGTTTCACATAAATAAAATACTTCTTTGGATACTTAATTGAATGGAAACTGAACGTATTTAAAAGTAGAAAGTAGCCATGGACGGAATGAAGGAAATAAAAAAAACTATATGGGGGGAAAAAAAAGATAGAAAGTGTGATAATCGTTTAATAATCAAATCGAATGGTGAGGCAGCCAAGATGGTCACCCCTAACATCCATGTCTGGGTAGGTCAGGTCTGCAGGTGCTCCATCCTCTCTGCATGTTCAGATGATGGATTGAACCGAGCTCTGAGAGATGTTCAAGGCTTGGGGTGTGGTTGTAGAAACTAACCCTGCTTTAAGTTCCTCCACAACTTTCTCCCTAATCCACGTGGGTGTAAGTCATTCTTAGAAAGAATTGTATTTTTCTACAATTTAACATTTGGGCATTTTGGAGATTTTCTCACATTTTATGAGCCTAATATTATATTTTTGTCTGATTTCTGTCTGTGTTTGACACTTTTGAAATGAGCGCTGTGATTAGTTAAATGTGACGATGTGAGCAGGAGCTGCTGGAGCTTCTACAAATGTAAACGTACAAAGGCAATCATTTCGTCTTTCTTGTTCTTGCAGACGTTCCTTTTTTTTGCCTCAACACCCGTCTTCGGTGTTCCTTGGTCTTCATGACCCCATTAGCTCACTAATGTTCTCTGAGAAATCTCAGACGCCTTCACAGACAAGCTGATTTAAATTACACAGGTCCACAGATAGACTCTGTTTTTAGGTGGCAGGTGGGGCTCGATTTTTATTTAGGGGCATCTCAGGAAAGGGGGCTGAAAGCATGAATAAGAAAATCACTTTTTAGATTTTTATTTGTTAAACCTTTTTAATGATGTTACTCTGGAGTTAAAGATTATTTTTGGTTCAATGAGATATTGTTTAATGCTCAAAGATTTAAGAGAATGATTAGGTTGTTTAATTTATACTGAAATATGAGACTGATTTACCTATTTAATAATAAAGTCATATGCTATGCGCTGCCTCAGCTCAGTAGGTAGTTGTCAGGTCAAGCCATCCTGTTATTGAGAGTCCGTGTTCACTAGTTTTGGATTCTATTCATTTTTCTTAAAAATTGAAAATCATTGTGTTTGTGGAGGCTGTACAAACATCAGCCTTTCAGGACATAGAGTCCACAGGCTTCCAAAAAAACAACACTATCTTCCGTGTCTGTGCGTTTTATGCAGCCAAAACTTCACTTAACCTCTGATTTGGCTATTAAAAACGCAGTAGTTTGTACCGCTCACTTCAGACCAATGTGATGGGAGTTTAACATCGGATACCGAAGCAAAGATCAGGTACGATTCACACCAGCCGCAGCAGTGCCCTCGATGCTTACATCTGACGGGATCTGTGCATTGTAAGTCTTCTTGTCTAAAAAGGGGCGCTGGTAAAGCCGGCTGCTACCGCGGTCTTCCAAATCCTGTTCGGATTGGTTGTACCGAAACTTAATTTCCCCACGGGGATTATTAAAGTATCTCTTATCTTATCTTATCTGCTAATTTCAGCTTTATTGAAAGAATGATATCAAAGATTAGAAGCACTGTGATATGTGGGTTTTAAAAGAAACAGTAAAGTTAGCTTGCAGCACCCAGGCTGATAACGTTTTCCGCTCTCTGCTCTCTGGGGCATGCAGCAGCTCCACCATATGTGTAGTTGTAACCGTTTCATGATTTTTTCGGTGTCAGAGGCGGCATTAAAATCCGTAGTTTTCTATTGATCCACTTAACAGGACTCCCTTCTGCTACGTCACTTCCGGTCTGGCGGAGGTTAAATCATCTTAAAAAAACGTCTCCAAAAGCTAAAAAAATGTATGTACGAATACATTTTTGTTTAGAAATGGTTCCTATTATATTTCTCTGAACAGTGGTTTAAGTAGGGCTCTAATCTGCAACCTGCACTTTAAATATGCAAACTGTTCCTCTGATAGGTCTACCCTGTCTATGAGGAACTCCTGTTCATGCTGGGAAGTACTTGGGGCCTGATTTATCAATATTCCAAATATAGAGCCCAAAATTGCATGCGCCGCAAAAAATTTGAGCTAAAGGCATGTTCCTGATTTGGAAGTGATCTATTAAGAATGGGTGCGCAAATGATAACAGGCGCAAAGTATTCAAATAAGGACTTTGCATCTCTCTGCTGTGTGTGCCAGCCTTTCTGCTCCATGCACTACGCCACAGCCAGAGAGATGAGGAATAGGCGCAGTGGATTCATGATGCATCTTTGGCACGGAAAAGACAACATACCTGTCAAGTCTATGGCTGTTAGAGAGTTAATTACCATTAGGCTAGACTGTCTCTGAATTATATTTTTTGTTTGTCATTAATAAACTTAATGCAGGTACCATATTCCAGAGTCAGACTTGTCCAGAACAAGGCTGCTCGCTTAGTCCTAAGATGTCCATATTTTATCAATGTTGCTGAAATGCATTGCACTATCATGGCCTCTATTAAATGTCAAGTTACAGTACAACCTACTCATATTCATTAAAATATATATATATATTTACAGGTCAACCATAATCATTTTACAAATAGTTTATCAACTCTGATCAGATACACACCCATTGTACTAGATAGGCTTTTGATACTAAATTAAAGGAAAAAAACATGCTAACACAAACTTCCTGCAAAAATCTGCTGTCTACATCTCAGGAATGGAATAAATTATCTTAAAGTATCAGAGAACTAAAGGGCATGTATTCTTTAAAAAAAGTATTAAAATCTAATTTTAGTTTTGGATCTACCTGAATGTTTTAGATATTTTATTGAAGGTTGGAAATGTACAAGTTAATTAAATCTGGCTTTTGTATGTAATCTGAAATATATGAATTTTGTTTGTAAAATGTCAAATGTAATTGTCATTGTGGTATTGTACATGATTATTAAATTTTAATTTTTGACCCCAGGATGATTAGCAACCACTCCGGTGGAAACTAATGGAGATCCAAATAAATAAATAAACAAAGAAACAGCAGGGGCAAACACGTTGAGTGCGCAGTGAGTTATGACGCATCTTTGGAGAAAGAAATTCAACATAACTGTCAGGTTTATGGCCATTAATGTATTAATTACTATTAGGTTAGAATGTGTGTGAATTATATTTTTCGTTTGTCCGTAATAAACTTACGTTGAATCATGGTGGAGCAAAGTTAAGACAAGCCTTTCAGAGGCAGTAAAAATAAGAGCAAAAACAGCCGGCGCAAACAGTTTCATGTTTGATAAATCACACTGTGCATGGAACTCATACTTATTTGAATGTTCTCCTCCCAATATTTTGCACCTTCTGACAGAAACGCTCACATTGCATATTCATTCAGGGCAAAAGCGCCAAATGGATTGCGTGCATGTTGCTGCGGGTTTAACAGGCGCCTGCTAAGTAAATCCCCTGCTGCATGTTTTTGCGCCCACTGTCAGGTTTGCACACGTTTTAAGAAGCGCATACCTTTGATAAATCAGGCCCTTTGGAGAAATCCTCCCTTCTTTCCCCTTTTTATCTCCTCTGCTCAGGTTTTTAAAAGAACAAGCCTACGAAACAGAGAAAACACTTAGTTTAGCTTCACGATGCATTTACCTGCTCTTTGCGAAGCTTTCACAAGTCCTTGCCTGAGGACCTCACGTACCCAGGTCTTGACCTTTGCTCTGCCCTCTCCACCCACAACAGAAACCACCAGGTTTGGTGTAGGAAGATGCCAATGGGTCGTCATCAAGGTGTAGACCATCGATGGCTGGGTGTTCCATGACAGGCGCAAGAACTGAGCTCATCATGAGAGACAGAAAGACATTTAGTTCAACTTAAAGCAAACGGCACACATCTGACTGATTTGAGTTGGTAAACTGAATATATACAAAACCAGTTTTCACATGATTTAATTTTTTAAGGTATTATAAATATCCAAAGTATATTAGCCCTATGTGAAAATTGTATAGCCCCTCTGGTTAAGTCATGAATAAACCAATTCGCAACATTGTTTGGGTTATTTTCACAAAAACGGCGGTGTCTAAAGGGCTTGCTGGCTACAAAATTATGATTTGTTTTTATTAAAAAGAAAGAATTTAATGATTTTTTTTACCTGCTCAACTAAACATGCAACATTTTAGTGAAACAAATAAAGTAATCCTATTTTCGTGTGAAACAGATCTGGTAAATAAGTTTGATCCAATAAATGTAATCTTTTTTTCAGGTTTGCCTTATCAAAAGGAAGCCATTCAGTTTCAGATTTTACTGAATGTCTGAGTTCCTATTTACCATGAAATTAAAAAGAAAGCAAAAAGCACCATCATTACAAGATTAATATGTTGTGTTATGCCTAACATTCTTGATTTTAGAAAGATTTCAATTTGTCAGTAAACATTTTGCTCCAATTAAAAGAAAAGTACAAAATCAACATTTATATCAACCACCTCTGGCTGCAGGCCAAATTCGTTTTATTCTTAAATTATGGACGGGGGTGGCTCAAAACTCAGTCCAGGGGCCGCAATTTGGACACCCTCGCACGAGACACACGCAGACCTGATTATTATCAGACTTGTAGAACCAATAAATCCATTAACTCGTACCTGTCAAGCAACATGAAGTAGGCTTTAAAAACAAACACATAAAAGATGGTTGATATTGTAAAAAAAAAGAAAAAAAAAGTGATTATTTAAAAATCCCCATTCCTGCGACAATTACATTTTTCTTGCATCTTGACATTCACTCTGTTGGTCATGAGCAAAGAGCAGAAAACTGCAGAGCTATTTGGGTGTGAGGAGTCAACAGAAAGTTTCACTCCACTCTACATTCCTCCAGCCAGCAGAAGTAAACAGTTTCATATATCTAAGGTATATCTAATGACGGAGCATACACCCAAAGTGACACACCTTCACCAAAGAGTCAATTAGGCGCACAGACAACAACTCTATAGAGAACAAACTAAGTATATAAAAGCTTGTCTCCCACTGCCACAAAAAAAATCCTAATGATCCAAAACATGTTTCAGAATCAATTCCGTGGGCTGATAAAACAAAGGTAGAATCTTTGGGAAGGTATTAATTCCTTTATACCTGGCATAAAACCTTAGAAAAACAACATCATGCTGATAGTCAAACACGGTAGTCGTAGTGTGATGGTCTAGGGCAATGGAACCAGAATTTCTGCTCTCTACCAGAAAATCCTGAAGCAGAGAGTCCGACGATCAGCTCATGCCCTTAAATCTGCAGTCCGGAATATTTGAGGGAGAGAGATTTTTTGAATCCGACGTACCAAGGCCCCTCCCAAAATACCCCTCCCTCCCTCCAGCCCTACCGCTGCAGTTGTGCACGCGCATCACCTGTGGCGACACAACGAGTCAAAGAAGTTAGCAGCAAGCGCTACTGAGCACCACCTGATTGTATTTTTGCTATGGACATTTCGGAGGTGAGCAACTTCTGCATGACTGATGCTCTCTCACAATATGGCGACTGTAAACGGGAATACACGGAGCGGTCTGTGTGCGTGGCCCCATGTTCACATGTTTGAGTGATCCGTATGCAAGTTGATTGACAGCCGACAATGCGGAAACTCGAATTCTATTGGCTAAAAAAATGTGGCGCTCAGTGTGAAATGCATAGAGGTCTACGGGAGGAAGGTGGGATTAAGAAAAATAACAAGTGTTGTGGAGCACTAGCCTTTTATCATAGTATTGAACCCCACTATCAAATAAAAAATTTATAAAACTTTGATACATAAATATATCCTCCGGACTGCAGCTTTAAAGGGGACATATTATGCCTCTTTTCAAACAAGTTATAATATGTCTATGGTGTGTACAAAACATGTTAATGACGTTCTTTGCACAAAATCCCTGTCACAAACTGATTCACTGGCTCAGTTCTTGTCAATTTCAGTCCCTTTAAGAATGAGCCATTCAGAGGGCTCTGTCATTTTTATGCAAATTAGCAATTGCAGACCATGCCCACATATCTTTTTACTAGGCTGCAGGTTTGCCACACATGAAAATGGCATGACATTGGAATTGGTGGGCGGGGTTTGCCAGGTGAGAGGCGTGGTTTGACTGAGGGTGGGTGGGGTTATATGCAAATTCCTCAAATGGCCCGTAGAAGCACAAGATTTCTGACAGCAAAAAAGTGTAATTTCTATAATATGTTCCCTTTAAGCTCAAGTCCACTTGGGTTATGGGTTTATGAGTTTTCATAAAGACTGGAGGAGAGTCGGTGCTGCAAAGGTTGGCTCGACCAGTTATCAGGCTCAGGAGGCAGGAGCATTTTCCACATAGGAACAGGTTGCTTTGGATCACTTTTATAAATAATCATTTAAAAACTGAACTTTGTATTTACTCAGGTCATCTTTGTCTGATTTAAGGGGGGACTGCATGCACTCCTCTGATCTCATACTCTTTGCTTACTGAAGTGTGACCAAAGATCAGAGGTCAGGATTGTCAAATGTGCTGGCAACTACAGTAAGCACTCCTAATAATTAGGTTAGAAGATTAAGACATTCATTAACCTACACAGATAATATTTCACCTACATAGCTGTGTCTCTTGCTGGCTCCTGTAAACTGCACCTCTCCGAAAGCGTCGGTCGGGTATTCAGACGAGTGCTGGGCGCTGTCCCAGCGGTTCACGATGGCCGCGCTGAAATAGTCCCCGAGAGCCACGGAGGAGTGGGCGTCTCTCGCTCCTCCACACTGACACAGTGCTCCATTACTGACTCAGAGAGAGGGAGGGGGAGATGACAGGTGAGTCTCTAAAAAAAAACCACCCCACATCAAAGAATCATCGTACAGAAGAGTTACCTGAAAGAATCCTCCACGAAGGCGGTGCAAACTCTTTTCTTGAAGATTTTGGAGATCCAAGTCTGTAAAGATTTTCAACAGTTTGGTAAGCTGTAATGACGCATTTACCACGACGAGTTTAAATCCATCCTTACCCTTTTGTGCATGTTGCTAGCAGAGTGTTGAAAATGCTGAACAGAACAGAGCTGTGATAAGCTGGCGAGTTAGGCTCGACCCAAACACCTGAATGTGATTTTTGACAGAGTGCTGCTGATTCAGCTCATGTCTACAGGTATCTGCCTGTGCACTGCTGACATAAATCTACGGAGAAAACCAGCTGTTTTCTATCACCCTTGAAAATTCTCTATGTATAGTTCCAATTTATTTAATTATTTTATTGGGGTTTTTTACGAAAAATTTTCTTTGAGTTTGAGTTTCTTTGGAGGTTAAGTGCTTTTGTTGATTTTTAAAAAGCTAAAAATATATATCTTAATATCATTGTATTTTAATGCACTTGGCCATATACATTGCTTAAATACGCCATCCCATTCTTAAAATGTGTTTGTTTTCAAAGGGAAAATTATAGGTGTCACATAAGCTCCACTTTCAGTGGGTTAGCACCATTTGTCACCCCACGAGACAAGCAGGTAGGTGGGGTTAGCAGCACACCACAGCCTATGGCTCTGCTGAGCTGTTAAGGAATCCCGGCATCAGCCCAGTTTGCTGGCCAGACGTAAACAGTGATATGGTAATTTAAGAGAGTATTGGTAGTTTTGGCAGTGTTGATAGGTATCCATTTCTGCTGAGAAATCAGAATCTCCTTTAAGCCTGTCAGCAGAGGTAAGCATGAAAACACGGTTGACCAACACCAGCAAATGACTTGGGTTTGTTTCTAATCCTCTCAAAGCTGCAGCTACCCGTGCTTTGTGTGCACCCTTTTCTACAACACTTTTTACCTTCCACTTAACTTTCAATCAACATGCTCTACTTTATTTAAATGTATATATATTAACGGGAAGCTACTCTCTGGTAGTTACTTTTTCAACATAAATTGCTATTGTCAGCGGTTCCCAATGTCCTGTATGTTTTACACCTGTCCCTACTTCACCAAACCCAATTTAAATAAATGCATTATGCCCTCTGCATCCCATCAAGTGGGCCACACCTTAACCTGCTCTGACAGACCAGCTCTGCTGTTAAAATGTATTTCCTTCTTCTTTTGCTGCAGCCATATGTCATCCCCCAGCTGTAAAGGAACGTGTCCTTTGACAGGTCCCTTCTGCCACAGTATTTTTATTGTTTTGATATCACAACAAACCAGTCTGAGTGACCAAACTAGCACTTTTACACAGATATTCCATCTGCATTTGTACCTATACCAAAAACAAAGGATCTCCTTCCTTGCAGATTTTTACTCTGACCAGACTCTGCAGGTATGTGTGCAACAATGCAGAACGTGTTTCAGACAAGAGCTGACATGTGAGAAGCATGTTGGGTTCGCTCCATTCTTTTAGTTCTGCGCACGACGTGGCTCATTCAGAAACGAGAGAGAAACCGCGCAATCTGTCACAGCTGAAATAAACGGATGTCGCGGTTCGAGTTACTCAAACAGCGATACAACAAAGATGTCGAGCTATCGCGCTTACACCATAGACTGTATTACACCCAGCAGTTCCAAGTACACCTTGTATGTATAGGAATACGTTTATCTTCTTTACTATTTACAATTGCATATTGATTTTAATGAACAATTAAAAGCCTACACTTTTTTTAAATTAAAATGCTGTAAATAAAAAATGAATAAAACGCAAATTATTAGAAATTTTGTTACACAATTGTTATAAGATGAACAAAACCAATAGCCTATGATTTGAATGTGAGAGTATTCTACTGAAGCATCTTTTTTAAATTAATGGAGTTAAAAGATGTGTACAACAACATAGAAAGCAGCAGCTAACAAGTCAAGTTCTGACTGCAATTGTGCACAAGTGGTGCATTCTGTTTGTCTATGGAAATTGGAAAAAAAATATACACCCCCTGAAGTCAGAGTTCTGAAAAGGAAAGTAGGAGATCCACAGGCAACCCTGAGTTCAAGATGAATATGTCTGCTGCACATGTAACATGTCAAGGCTGGGGAAAAAAGTCAGAATACTGACCTTTTTCTCAGAATTCCTCTGCCATATCAAAAAAAAAAAAACTTAAATCCAACATGTTCCTCCACAAAAGTCAGTTCTGTTCCTGCACACCTCACATCTCATCTGAGAGAAAACTAGCAAAAATAAAGTAGTAAAGTCAGAATTCTTTCTTTTTAAGTGGCCCAAATAGGCCTACTATTCCATACAATGCAACTTTAATGTTTCAACATTTATGTCCAAAAACATCGGTAGAAAGTTGTTTGTTCTCCATGATATTTAACACAATTTGTAGATCACTTCCATTTACGCCTCCTGTGATGTCATCGACCCAAATATTTGCTTCAGTGTGCTTTTAAAAGCTTTGTATTTTGTAAAATCAGGCAGTGGAAATCCAGAAATCTGTTCCCATCTATGTTTAATTGTTAGTTTAGATCCAGTAGTAGAAAAAAATATATATATTTGGCAATAACTTTAAGATTGAGTTGAAATGTTATCAGATAATTATTTTTTTATGTTAAAGAATTTAAAGGGTTGCCAGGAAAGAAAAAAAACAGGTGTTTTGGGCAGACTTTATTATTAGATCAAACCAAAATATTGCTCTAAAAACTATTTAAAACGATCAGGACTGTTATTTAGGAAGCGTTGAATGAATCTGAGATTAACAGTTATTATAAAAAACAATAATTTAATAATTTCCAGGTTACTTCAACGTACATTCTAGTGTACGACTGGACCTGAACGCAACGTTGGACCTGAACGCAACGTGGATTTAAATTGCGACCTTAAAACACAACGCAGAAGCGCAAGCAGAGAATAAACACGTTCCGACACAAAACACCGGTTAAACGTGCTGTTTATCACGAAGCTGAAGTTAGCTTCCGATTCGCGATATGTGTAAAGGGCAATTCCACTGAATCTTTGCTGACCTAGACTACATTAAACAAGGTCCTGATAAAAAACTACAATACTTGGACTCTTCAAATCTGGACTGAAGTACTCTACACAGCATGTAGATTCATTTAAACACAGTTTCTGATTAGTGAAACCTTTATTCTATTTGTAAAAATGCAAATTAGGCTCATTTTATGATATTTTTACCATCCAGACCACATTAGACCAGCTCCTGATCAAAAACTACAAAACTTGGACTCTTCAAATCTGGACTGAAGTACTCTACACAGCATGTAGATTCATTTAAACACAGTTTCTGGTTTGTGAAACCTTTATTCTATTTGTGGAAATGCAAGTAAGAGTTGGCTTCTGTTTCGCAGCTTCTGATTCACCATATGGTTAAAGGGCAATTCCACATGTTTTTTGGAAACCAGACCACATTAGACCAGGTCCTGATCAAAAACTACAAAACTTGGACTCTTCAAATCTGGACTGAAGTGTTCTACACAGCATGTAGATTCATTTAAACACAGTTTCTGATTAGTGAAACCTTTATTCTATTTGTAAAAATGCAAATTAGGCTCATTTTATGATATTTTTACCATCCAGACCACATTAGACCAGCTCCTGATCAAAAACTACAAAACTTGGACTCTTCAAATCTGGACTGAAGTACTCTACACAGCATGTAGATTCATTTAAACACAGTTTCTGGTTTGTGAAACCTTTATTCTATTTGTGGAAATGCAAGTAAGAGTTGGCTTCTGTTTCGCAGCTTCTGATTCACCATATGGTTAAAGGGCAATTCCACATGTTTTTTGGAAACCAGACCACATTAGACCAGGTCCTGATCAAAAACTACAAAACTTGGACTCTTCAAATCTGGACTGAAGTGTTCTACACAGCATGTAGATTCATTTAAACACAGTTTCTGATTTGTGAAACCTTTACCTCATTTGTGAAAATGCAAATTAGGTTCATTTTAGGATTTTTTTGGCAAATATACTGCACTGCTTGCATGTGATGGATATTTTAACATTTTCATCAATATTACTTTAGTTCTTTAAGATTATGTCAATTTCCTACAGTCTACCCAAACATTATATAGCCTACATATTTGAATGGGTTCATTCTAATCGGAATAACAGCAGTTCAAACCAGAATAGTCATGACATTGTCATACACCATACACATGTGGTGTTGTTTTGTTTTGATCTTTTGTTCTTGTGGATGAACCTGACATTGTGGGAAAAAGAGTCAACAATTTGTTAACCCGCAATATTAGTGTAGCCTACAACACATTAATTTATACTCCCGCCTACTCCTTTTCAAACAGGTTTTCTTTCAAAAAGAAATGTAAACGTATAAATTGGGTAAATGTTAAAACACGTTTTAAATAAACCACCCTGGATCTAGCTAACATAATTAACTCTCATCTTTTATTTTATTGCGCTGTGTGCAGCACAGTATGTAGGCAACTGAAGTTATCCATCTATTGCAGCAAATCAAAAACACCGTGACCCAGGCTGTCCCTCTCTGCTCAGTAATCCCTGCAGCAGACCCACCGTTAGGAGCTCCGCTTTATTCATCTGCCACTAATGAGGATGAAGTACTGAACTTCACTGAAACTTCCCATATCAAAATACGTATCCAATATATAATAAAGAATCTTAATTAAAATAGGTCTTGTCTAATACAGGCAACACTACAGGCTCTGGAAGAGAAAAGGAGCATGACACGGACTGAAGCTGTGGCTGAGGTTGACCAAAGGCAGATGGAAGAAAGGTTGGAGAAAAACACTATGTCTGGAAAGAAAAAAGCATGAAAACAAGATGGAAAACATTTAGGAATTGATAATGCTTTGATCTATCTTTTTTTATATATAGTGAGAGGCAGGAGCTCATAATGCAGATAAAGCTTGAAATGGAGAAACGGGGCCTTCTGTAAACATTTTTTTTTAAAGAAGAAAAAGTAAGGCTTCAAAGATCACATACTCATTTCTTTATTTTTTTTAAATGGATATATTTCATATATACATTTCACACGTAACCACCGTATCTTTTTTTTTTTTTACTTCTGTCTTCTGTAGAAAAATCTCTCCAGATTATTTTTAAGTGTTGTTATAAATTTTCTATCTTTTCTAGATGAAAGGCAGTGATAAAATCAGAAGCCATCAGTCGGGTGAAGTTTCTGCAACATCCTACAAGTTTCCCATCTAAGTTATATATGTCCCCAATAGAATAAAGGTTTCACAAATCACAAACTGTGTTTTAATGAATCTACATGCTGTGTAGAACACTTCAGTCCAGATTTGAAGAGTCCAAGTATTGTAGTTTTTGATCAGGACCTGGTCTAATGTGGTCTGGATGGTAAAAAATATCATAAAATGAACCTAATTTGCATTTTCACAAATAGAATAAAGGTTTCACAAATCACAAACTGTGTTTTAATGAATCTACATGCTGTGTAGAACACTTCAGTCCAGATTTGAAGAGTCCAAGTATTGTAGTTTTTGATCAGGACCTTGTTTAATGTAGTCTAGGTCAGCAAAGATTCAGTGGACTTGCCCTTTACACATATTACGAATCGGAAGCTAACTTCAGCCTCGTCTCTTTTTTTTAAATCTGACGTTTAAAAACGTTTATTGTGTTGCTGGTCGGAGCTTTTATTTCCTTACCGACCCACATCCAGTAGTTTAGTAGACAAGTTTCGACTAACTGGTTTTTGGAGCTGGCGCTGGAGTTGTACGCCTCTTAATGACGCTACAGAGACGTCGGTTTCCAAAAACAGAACATAGGTGAGTGTTAGGACAGGTGTCAGCGACTGTAACCAAGAGGTCCACACAAGGCTAATGTTATTGTACTTTAGAGACAGTCAACAATGCATACCACTGCTGTAAGGACATCTTTCACTTTGTTTTTCCACCCTCGTGATAATAAAGCTCATTTAGTTTTAGTTTAGTTGTTTCATTTCTGGTTTACCCACCTGGTCCTTCTCAGATTTACTGAGCTTGGCTGTGCCTTCTGTCACTTCTGCTGCTGCATCTTTCATTTTCCCCCCTTTTCAGTCCTTCTCACTGGGAGGTTTGTGGAGGAACGCACCCGAGGTTAGGATTTCTTTCCGAGCATTTTCCTCCACTAAAATTTCAGTTCCTGCTTGTGTCGCCAGCAGTCAAAGAGGAAATACGAGGTGCACCCCAGACACACCCAGAAGGTGAGGGTGTGTTACAGAGAGTAGCTGTAGGGCTTCCAAAAGTTAGGAGAAAAAAAGTAGGCGTGGCTTGTCAAAACCACAGGTATTTCACATTATGTATTTTATTTTAAGTGCACTCTATCTATCTATCTATCTATCATAGAGGATAAAAAGATCTGAGCCATCAGAATGTACACATCCAAACTGCATAGTTTATAGTAAATGCCTTCCTTAATATTTTATGTTTTAAAACTACATCCTATGCAGTAATGTGTGTTGCAAGGTGAACCCATATAATACTGGCTCTAAAAAAGCTTTTAAAAAGTTATGGGTTCAGCGCAGGGATGGTGCACCCACAGTTTCTGCCGTGCACTGCTGGGCCAGCTGGCTGAAAATAGGTTCTTAACTTTTTTTTTTTCCCTCACTTAAAAAAAGAAGAAGACACATTTGGTTTTGGAAACTCTTGCGGTCATGAAAAACACAGGGACCTAAAGAGTTGTTGCTTAAAGGGAACATATTATGCCTATTTTTAAACAAGTTATAATCGGACTATGGTCTGTGCAAAGCTTAATAAAGATAATTGCACAAAATCACTTTTCACACAAAGCAATCTCACAAGCTCAATTCTTGACAATTTCACTCCCTTTCAGAAAGAGCTGTTTAGAGGGCTCTGTCACTTTTATGCAAATTACGGGTTACACACCACGCCCACCCATCTAACTTGATAAGTGAGAGGCGGGTTTTGACAGGTCAATGCCGGTTGTATGCAAATTCTGCTTACTGTGACAAAAGGCACTTTTTCAAAGAGCTTGTAGAAGCAAAAGATGTCTGACAGCAAACATTTCCCAAAAAATGAATGGGTGGATTTTATTTATGTTTGGACTGTATAAAGGCAGCAGAGACCCAAATGGCAACACAAAAGAATGAAAAAAGGAAATTTGCATAATATGCCACCATTAAAATTACAGTTGATTGCTTTGTCAGTGAAGCAGCTGTATTTAGTCTCTCCCAGAGCAGAAAACAACCAATGAATCCTCTAATATTAGGTTCTTACACATGTGCTAATCTATTAAGAGCAAAATGGCACCCGTGTAGTATAGGATCAAATTTGAATGTATATATTGACTATATTTCCATTTTTAATCAACATTCGGGAATTGTCTGGAGACAGTTATTACACAGAGTAATTCCAGCTATAGCAGCCTCCAAAAATAAACTTTCTTTCAGAGGCTTAGTTGAAGGACACTGTTCAATCCCCCTCTTTGGAAACTTGGACCACTGCCCTGATCTCCCCGTCCACAGGGGTCGTCCCATCCTCCGTGTGACACTTAAGAGCCATGTCAGCAGGGACATCCCCTACAAGCTCCAGAACTTTCACCATCTCAGGGAAATCTCACCACTAAAAAAAAAAACTGTGTGACAACCCCTGTTTGTTACCGTAAAGAACTGACAAGTATTGGTATGTAGTTAAACAGAACATCCAGATAATTACAAAAGTGATAGAAATTCAAAGCAGAGTATGTCTGGATGGAGTGTGGAGTAAAAGTACACAGAGAAGACAACAGTGAAACAGTTATTTTATATTATTGTTTTGTTTTAAGTTTTTGTCTTTAAAACAAAGCAAATAAAAGAGCAAGATCTTTATCCAAATACTGTACACCTGGTGTGAACAAATAGTTAGAGTAAAAATCCATAAGAACTGAGAGTACCCCATGACAGCAATTCAGAATCAATTTATCTGAAAAATATTTTTTTTTAAATCGTAAAACCAAATCCATACCATACAACTTTGCATGTCAAACTAACCAGTATATGACAAACATAAATCCATACTGGTTCATTATAAAGTACAGCCTGTTGTTTTTAGCATTTAAGTCTAGAAACAATTGGGTTTATGTTCTCAACGCCAAGATCCAGTCTGACTCACCGTTCTGTTTTACACGAGCTGGTAAATTTATAACGCCCAACTGGTTTTGGTTTTTTTGTCTGATCCTTACTGAAATGAAAGTTTCAAAAAGGCTGAATCAAGACGAACTGGAAGAGGCGGCGGAGGCATCTGTGTGGAAAAACAGAACAAAGAAAAAACTGAGGTCAGTCAGAATCGGCTTTATTTGCCAGGTTTATGCACACAAATGAGGAATTTGAGTTTGGTTCCACTTTGCTCTCGGTGAAGACATTTTGAATGTGAATATATATATATATACAGTGGCTGGCAAAAGTATTCGGCCCCCTTGAACTTTTCCACATTACACCCACAAACATGAATCAGTTTTATTGGAATTCCACGTGAAAGACCAAAACAAAGTGGTGTACACGTGAGAAGTGGAACGAAAATCATACATGATTCCAAACATTTTTTACAAATAAATAACTGAAAAGTGGGGTGTGCGTAATTATTCAGCCCTATATATATAAAAAAAAGTTAGACAAGGTTGAATTAGTGCAAATACGTATGGTTTGACCTGGGCACTCTGACTGTTACGTGTTCATCAAACCGATAACCTGGAAAAGAAACCATCTCTTTGTCTTTAACAGCGATTTGTAGCCTTGACCTTCAGGTTGAGGATGTTTGGGGACTGCAGAGATTCCTGACCCCAGACCTATACAAGTCCTGGATGGAGGGATCGTCAGCCCTGATGATGCCCTCTGCAGACCTGATTGTTCATTGCAGTCTGTCCTCTTTTGTGGATCAGCCAAACCACACAATGATGGACAAACACAGGTCAGACTGAATAATGGCCATAAAGACGACCAGGAGCTCCTGCGCCAGATTGTACTTCTTGAGTTGCCACAGAAGGTAGAGTGTTGGCTGGGCCTTCTTCCAAACACTGTCTATGTGGGTAGGACCAATTGGTTGGTTCCTAGGAGCTGGAAGTGATCCTCAATAGACAGTCAGTGTGTTTACATCCACATCTAAATTAAGGTATGGCAATAATGGAGACCAGTTGGTCAGCGCAGGTTGCAACAGATGATGTAACAAATGAAATAAACATAACAAAACCAACCCTAACTATTCCCTAACTATAAATGATCAAATTAAATAACATAAAGGCCTAACTAACTCATCTACAAAAGGGTTACCAAAACAGACAGTGGGTGGCACAAACCGCTACACCTAGTGTGATAACAAAGTAATCCTAAGGGCAAGAATGTATAGGGGACCCCAGATTAACTAGTCTGCATACCTCCAACCACATACCTGAAACAGCATCCACAGTCAAAAGAATGTCAGAGAGATCCTTCAGGGAGGAGAGCAGCCTGTCTTATGAGTTCAGTGAGCTGCTGTTATAAGGAGAGCTCCCAGGTGCAACCCATCCAGGAAGTATGAAACAGCCAATTAAAATTGAGAGCTGAGCCAATCACTAAATCAGCTCTGACAAGGGACACCTGAGGACTGAGGAGAAGTGCAGCATGTCTGCACGTAACATCTCCACTTCCCCATTTTCAGGCACCAACCAAGTACCAGTCTTAGGGTCTGTACTCGGAATGGCCCAATCGAGTCGCGGGGCGGGAGCTATGGCTAAGTCACACTGATTGGTTGTAATTCAGAGGGAAACGAGTAGATGTCGCCAAACAAGAGGCTACGTAAAATCAGAAGAGTTGTTGGCGAAGCAGTTTATAACAACAGCAAACAGAAACACGCCAACCATCCCTGCTTCTTCCATAGACAATCTCCTGTTATTCTCTGCAGCTGTTGTCGCCTTTTGGCGCTGATCAGCGACGCCCCTCGCTGATGAAACAGTCTTGATATGCGGACATCTTTGTAAATTCCTTAAAGGGCCAATTTTGTATGAAGACACGACGGCTGAGACGACCAGGCCAACAGATCTACGCCGATAGATGAAAGTCCGGTAAAATTACCCTGAAGTTCCGATAGTGGAAAGGCACCTTATGTTGTAATACACTGCTTTGCTAGAAACTCTTCCAATTTTACAAAGCCGATTGTTTGGTGACGTCTGCTCCTTTCCCTTTGAGTTATAACCAATCAGCTTGACTTAACCACAGCTCCCGCCCAGCCACTCTACCGGGCCATTTCCAAACACATACCCCAACGCTGGTAGGCTACTCCGTTGGTTCCTGAAATGGCCCCCAAAAACCGGCCCAGTGTTCTGGTAAAATTACCCTGAAGTTCCAATAGCGGAAACACACCTATTGTCAGGTCCTAGAGCTTTCTTGGTCTTCTGATGGTAAAAGAGCCTATTTACATCTTTTTCGGAGATCTTAAGTCCAGGCAGGGGGTTTCAGGTGAGGAGGGTGGCTGGTACATGGGGAGCTTTTGTGTCAGAGTGAGATGTGGATGTGGTGGTGTGAGTTGCTCAGGGTGGGGGGATCTCCTGTAGTTTGTGATTATTTTCAGACCGATTCAAACCGATGTTGGGTTATCTGCTGAGTTCTGCAAATTGTGCCACTTAAGTTGTTACTGACATCTGTGTCCTCCGTCTGTCACTGCTGGGAAATACCTCTGAATGTGGGTGGTGGTTGGGACGGTTTGCCTTGTGCCAAAGTATCCACAATCCATCTGAGGGCATTTGTAAAGTTCTCAGCCTGAGTAGTAGAACAAAAATAAGTTTAGTGCCTCTAAAAGGTTTACATCCATAAGGAAGGAAACCATTCCCTCCCACAGAACCAGAACATTACAAACTACCAAAAAATCTTTTTTGTGTTCCAGTATTTATTTAATCTTTTGGCATCATGTGATTTGTCACTTTTGACCATCAAATTGATTCGTCACAAGACAGTGGGGCCAGGATAAAAGCTCTTATAGGTAGACAACATAAAGTAATAACAGTAATAAAACAGAATCCAATTGTGTTAACATTAAATTGCTCTTCTTTGACAACAGACTCTCCATGACATAACAGGTTGATAAATGTGAGGAAATGACTTTCATGTCTAACAAAATGCTTTACCTCATTCTCCAGAGACCTAAGACTGTGATCCATTCCATCTACTCTAAGGGGGGAAAGGATTAAACAGCGCTTCAGATTTGTTACAACAACTATAATATAAAATATTATATATACATATTAGGGGTGTAACGGTACACAAAAAGCATGGTCCAGTACATAGTACACTTTAATCAAGAAAAATAAATACAAATGTGCGTATGACTTTTTTTTTTTACTTTGATCAGGTTCAAACAAATAACCTTTTTTCCTGAATTCCTTCTTTCCAATTCCTGAAATTATTTAGCTTTTATTATGTTCTATAACTTTAAAAAGTTGAAAGTATAGAAGAAACTGAAGATTTGATTGGATAAAAAAAACAATAGTAGAAGCAGACATAGCCAGAGTTGAAAACAGTCAGCGTTAATGTTTATAAATGTTTAGACAATAGTTTGCCCATATTTGAGAATAAAACAGGTTTAAGTTGTTTTTGATATTTTGGTAGCCTAGTCTCCCAGCTGTACTTGAATGCAGCATTGGCAGCTGCTGGGAAAAATCCCTGCTCATCAACGGGGATTCCTCCGACTTGCGTTTTATATCAGAGAATCTTTGTTGACATATTTGTGTGCATGCTCGAGTGGTTGGGTGGCAAGAAAACAAACAAAATGGCAGGCTATAAAGACGCGATGAACACTTCCAAGAGAGTTAGTGGGCGAAATCCCCAATATTTAAGCACTTAACGTCTGTAGATAGAAGGATGTTTAGAAAGAAGCTTTAAAATCTGTATTGACGACAAAATCAAAGGTATTCAAAGCCCATATGAGATCTGGAAAAAATGAAAAATGTTGGTTCTGATTTTCTGGTCTCTTGGCCACAAATTTGATAGGGAGACATTTAATCCTATTTAACAAAAGGCCCTGGACCCTTGACTCATTAAAAATTAAAGGCTTTCAAAAGTCTGGAGGCCTATGATTATTTGGTTTCAAGGAAAGTTGGGCTACCTGGAAAAGAGACATGCAGTCATGTAGCAGCTTTAATGTTTAAAGTAGAAGCAGTTGGCAGGTTAGGACTTAGAACTGCTGAATGTACACCAGGGTGCATAGTCAGGGTGCTGTGGATCACGTTTGGGACACCTAAATCAGATTGCGAAAAACAATATAACGCAGTGGATTTTGAAATACTCTAACTCGAATGTTTTTAAAAACATCTTCTCTAAATAACAAATACATAGTCTCAAGGACTTACCATGAACCACACAAACTCTGTCAGTTGCTGCAGAATCCAAGCTTTCTTCGGAGGGTCCTGTTTAATATAGGCTGTATATGGAGGTCTAATCTCCTGATCGCCCGCAACCACTTTACCTTTTTCTCTGTCCGTTTTGGAGGGAATTCGAAAAACAACTTTTTATCAGACCCCCAACTGGCTGTACAATCGACCACACAACAGGAGTGAACTATCTCCTTTGCTAAATCCTCCTCCAAACATGCAAAACAATAGAATTGTTGGTAAAATACGCTGTTTCTTGCCACCCAATCCCGTGATCCGATGCAAGGAAAAATATTGACGTCAGAAAAGATTTGGCTATAAAATAAGGAGTTTAGAAGGATTGGATGCTACTGGTAGCCATGTGGACATCAGCTGGTTTTTCTCTAGTATGAGTGATGTTTACATTCAGCTTGACATTGTTTCGGGTGAGTCGTTCAGTTTAGAGCAGACCGTGTTATGGACCTTATTGCTTTTGAAAGATGCGTTCGCTGACAAAGTTCTGGTTCGGTCCATTTTTCTTTTTCTACTGTAGCTGCACGAGAAACCATCAATGTTCCCAAATAGCAGAGTTTAATGATAGCTGGGAGTCCTTTCTGTTTTGGTATCACTTTATAAAGTTGCGCTGCGAAACGTTGCACTGAGCTCTGAATTCTGCACATAAACATTCTGCATGTGTTCAGGTAGAAAACAGCTGGATTCATTCAATACACCTGTACCGATCCAACAGGGCTGTATCGAAAAATCAGAATATGAAAACATATACCCCTTACACCTCTAAAACATATTAACACAGACAAAACTTCATGAAAATGTGCTCACCTGGCTGATATTCTTCTCTGTGTCTCTAAGTCACTGCCTTTCTGCACTTTTTTCTGAGCAGTCAGGAAGTCCTCTTTCTGAATGGATTCCCAGGTCATTAGTCTGTTTGCATCTTTTCAAATTAACTGCAGTACTAAGGACAAGGATAGCCATTGTTTAAATGCATGTAGAATTCCTTGGTGGTTGGTCAAGTCAAATAAAAATATGAGTGTAGGAGGAGACTAACATGCATTGATGTTATAGATTTTCTTTGATGCGATTTCGGACCTTTTTGTTTGGATTATTTGTGTAAATTATTGAACAGTTTGTTTCCAGCTGATAAAGGCACCGCCATGAAAGAGTTTAAGAAAAGAAAGGACTGTAGACAATATGTTTTCATCAAAGTAAAGCCTCAGTGGCAAAACAAGGGAAGATGAAACAGATTTTAGTGCAGGTATTTCCCCCTATTGGTGGATCAAGCGGGGAGCAGAAAACCGTCCTCAGTGTGTTAATTTAATGTTTATCTTACCTGTTCAACAATGTTGTCTTTCTCCAGTTCCACAGAAAAGTACCTTTTCACCCTTTTGGTCACTTTTTCTTTGACATCCACACTGGTACTGGCCTCATTGCCCGCTTCCCTGAATGTGCTGGCCAGACCAGAGGACACGTTCTCCAAGAGATCCGTCAGGAAGTCTGCCAGGCCTCCTGAACCAGCCAGCACCAGCAAGGGGGTAGAGTTCTTCAGGGAAAGATCCACTCTCTGACAATAATCAGGAAATATCTAATAAGAATTAAATTGTCTTTTTTAGTGATAAACAAAATTAATGACTCTACCTCTAGCATGCTTGCATCTCCTGATACCAGCATGCAAAGAACAGGAATGTCAATGGAGCCACTACCTGTTCAAAAAAACAATAATGTACAGATGTGCAATAGGATGCAAAAAAAGTTTGCTTTGCATTAACACAAGATCACCACAAGGGAGCATAACAGGGCAAATAAAGGTTGAGATGAAAATAAAACTTTTAGGACACTAAGCTTTTCACTATGTCTAACCCCGAATGCCTGTGCGCTGATGGGAAATGTAGTCCTCCAGCTTAGTTCGGAAAGCCATGTCTCCTCCTCTGCGGCCCACACTCCCATCATCCACCAGCAGGAAGGCCTGGTAGTTGCTGTCCAAGCAGCAGTAACCCTGATCTGGGTTCTGTATGTAGTACTTGGCAGGAAAACTGCCCTGAAAAAGAAAACATCCAGATTAGATCATTTCAATATTGCTATCAAACGATACAGGAAAGTGTTGGACCTGTAGAAATAAATAAGTTGATCTTCAGGACCGGGAGGTTTGAGGGATACATGTAGAACCCTCTGTACAACCTGAGGGTTGACCGGTTGCTCCTTGTTGTGCACAATGCCCCATGGAGTGATGGCCACGGCCACCACCTTGTTGAGGGAGTCCGAAGAGGCTGCGGCAGAGTGATCTCTCACTGCCTCGCCAACACATCTACCGATGTCTTCACGCAGGCCTGTTGTCAGGATCCACGCTCCTGGTCAGTGCACACACACACCAGTCTTCTCTGAGAGAAAGTTTGCTCTGTGGTTTCAGGTTAATCTCAGGAGGTTAGAAAATAATACATTTTTGGGGGGCAATCAAAGCTCTTCTAATAGTCAAACAGCAATGTCTCTGCATTATCCAACAGAAATGAGTCCATGTGTGTGCAGCTGTGTGCCTTTAGATGGACTGGTTTTCAGAGAGCAGTCAGTGGCCTTAGATAAAAGGAGATCTGTATCGCTGTGTGGCACCTGCTCTTGGTAAAACTGTCAGGAGGAAATGTCCATTGTTGAACCAAATTAGACTCAGACCCCTGAGAGTCTTTCAATGAAAGGGGGAGTACTCCTTATAGCAGCTGGATTCCCACTGCTGCAGCTCCCATGAATAGGGTTTTATGTTTTTAATGATGGCAAAGAACGTTTACATTACTTGGAAGCTTGTTAATAATTTGGAGGAGTTTAACTTAGATCTCACAAGAAGACTATTAGATTTGTACAACCTTGAAAAGTCTTTTGAAGCCGTAGTGGGGATTCTATGTACACTTCTGACAAGGGCGACATGGTAACCTGAAGCAACAGTAAGTTGTTATTTTGAAAGCTGTTTTTTTTTTGTGAAGACTTGTGAGCACAGTAAGCACAAGAATTCAAAAATAAAAGCAGAAAAGTCCTGTCCAGACACCTAATTACCTCACCAGGGTTTGTTTGTTAGTTTCTGTCTGCTAGCAACTTAACTCAATAAGTTGTTGGCGGATTTTGATGAAACATCGTGGAAATGTCTACAATTGGACCAGAAACAAGTGATTAGAATTTGGGTGTGATTGGAAAACTGCCATTACAGAAAAAGTGATTTTTGTGAATAACTATTCAACTAATAATAATATCAGTGTCAATCCAGCAGCTGGAGGGATGTTTTCATGGTCAAAGAATCTGAGAAAGTTAGAATTAGATCACAACATTGGGGGGACTGAGCTGCCTTGGTGGAGGTCTGCGCTTCCTCAATGCTTTTCTAGTACAGTTTTTTACCTGCTCTTTGAGAAGCTTTCACAAGTCCCTGCCTGAGGAGCTCCCGCACCCAGGTCTTCACCTTTGTTCTGCCGTCTCCACCAATGATAGAAACCACAAGGTTTGGTATAGGAAGACGCCATTGGGTCGTCATCAAAGAGTAGATCATAGACGGCTCGGTGTCCCATGACAGGCGCAAGAACTAAGCCCCCCCCCACACACAGCCACCACACCCCCCCCCCCCCCCCCCCCCACCCCCACCCCCACCCCCGTGAGAGGCAAATTGACAATTTAATTGAATGAAAGCAAAGAAATGACAAAACCACTGACGACTACAGCAAGTTTTGTCTGTAATAAACTCTAGGGTGCTTACATTACTGTGTCTCTTGCTGGTTCCTGCAAACTGCACACCCTTTTGTTGAATATCTTAGCAATCCAACTCTGAAATTATCATCATGAACTAAATTAGCACCATTGCTCTTATGAGGTCAAATCCATTCCTAATATACAGCAGTATAGACTATAGGTTTTAGATAACTAGGTAAGAACCTCTGAAAATGCTCTGCAGATTTACTAATGTAGATTCTTGATCATCCAGGACCCGACAATCCTAAATGCTTATACAGAATTAGTAGTGAGGTCACTAATGAAGCAATATGGATCGTTAGGGATATGTTTGGACTGTCAAGCAACAATGACCCAAACACTGAGCTAAATAGAGGCCACTAATTGTCTCAACTGCCCCATTAGTGAGCCTTAATGGCCCTATTAGTGTGTGGTCTGACAACAATCTATAAACTTGTTACCTCCAATCATGTTCAGAATCAAGTAAGGCCTTTTGGATTAGAGGTGAAACATCTTCAAGAAACAAAAAAAGAACTCCCCTTTTCTTCTTCTTAAGCACTTATTGTTGTGTTCCCCGGGTGTTTGTCTTTTGTTAGTGATTTTCCTTATTTAGTTCTATTTTCATGTTTAGTTATTCTTAGTATTTCTTGTGATTTCTGTACTTTCTGGTTTCCCCGTAGTCTTGTCTTAGTTTCTTAAGATCCTTCTAGTTTCCCAGTTTTCTGTCTCCCAGCCATTTCACCTCCTGTCCCAGCTAATCACTTCCACCTGCTCACTCCCCCTCAGCTGCAACCGCTTCCCTTAATTGGTCCTGCTCCTTCTCTGCTTCACTCTTCACTCTCCTCCCTCAGTATAAATATGGCCCTCTTGCAGTCACAACTCGCTGGTTCGTCCGTCTTTCTTCCCCGCCTGATTCCTGCCTTCCTTGTTGCCCGTCTGGTTCCTGTGTTTCCCTGTTGCTGCCTGTACCCTCCTGAGTTTCTGTAAGTTCCGTGTGGTTTTTCATTAAATCCTTATTGTTTTCAACTCTGCTGCTTTTGGGTCCAGTTTAAACTACAAAACATGACAGAACGAACCAGCCAGTCTTTGGACCCAGCAGAAGCTCGCTGTCTGCCCATGTTGCGCCTGTATTTAAGGCAGCATTTGGACAAAATGGCCACTCTCTCCCCGCCTTGGGTCCGGATCGGGGCAGCAGATTAACTGTTGGCGTTGCTAAGGCCCTGGTCGCCATTACTGGCCGAGCTGGGGTTGACTGCATTTTGGGAGGAGGCGGAGTGGAACAAACTGGCAACATTTGCTGGCCAGTTGGGGAGGCCTCGACCCCAGGTGCAGCCCCCTAGTTTCGGCCCGGCCTTGACAGTCTGCCAGCTCTCGGGGGGTGTCCCAGAGGACACGCCTCTGATCCCAGGCTCCGCCGGGGGTGTTTCGGAGGACACGTTCCTGTCTCCGCCGGGGGTGTCCAGAGGGACACGCCTCGGGCTCCTGTCTCCGCCGGGGGTGTCCAGAGGGACACGCCTCGGGCTCCTGTCTCCGCCGGGGGTGTCCAGAGCGCCACGTCGTGGTTCTTCAGCGCCACGTCGTGGTTCTTCAGCGCCACGTCGTGGTTCTTCAGCGCCACGTCGTGGTTCTTCAGCGCCACGTCGTGGTTCTTCAGCGCCACGTCGTGGTTCTTCAGCGCCACATTGGCGTGGGTCCTCCACACCGTCCTCTTGCCGGCCCCCACGCCACCAGGTTCTGCTCCGGTGCCGGCCCCCACGCCACCAGGTTCTGCTCCGGTGCCGGCCCCCACGCCACCAGGTTCTGCTCCGGTGCCGGCCCCCACGCCACCAGGTTCTGCTCCGGTGCCGGCCCCCACGCCACCAGGTTCTGCTCCGGTGCCGGCCCCCACGCCACCAGGTTCTGCTCCGGTGCCGGCCCCCACGCCACCAGGTTCTGCTCCGGTGCCGGCCCCCACGCCACCAGGTTCTGCTCCGGTGCCCTCCTCGTCGCCGGCCTCCTCGCCGCCCGCTTCCTCGTCGCCTGGTTTCTCATCTCCGTCTTCTGGTTCCTCGTCGTCGCAGGCCTCCACCCACCCTGGATGGGTGTGTTTTTGTTCTGGACTCATTTTCAGCTTGTTTCTTATTGTCTCGATATATAATGACGTTATTCTCTAGTGCATTAACTTGAAATTTCAACAGCAATTCTGGCAGTTTTGATGCAGTGCCTTGCAAACATATTACAACCCTCAGAACCTTTTCCACATTTGGTCCTGTTACAACCACAAACTTTAACAAGTTTTATTTGGATATTACGTGTTGACCAAAGACAAAGTGACACATAATTGTGATATGGTGAGAAAAAGATTCAGTTTACCGAATATGAAAAATAAAAAGTATTTCAGAAATGGTCGGAGAATTCCTACATTAGCTTGTTTCAGAAAACAGTGGCACAAATTTAAGAGGTCAGCCTGTTTAGTAGTAATCTGGCAGGATCAGTTCTTTTTCACAAAATATTATTTGTTGGCGGGATGTGGGGGACAAGGACTCATAAAAATCCAAAATCTCATGACAAAAACCCCTGCAGCAATCCCACTATTTGATTACGCACGAGTGGATGCATGTTTCAGTTCCATTCAGAGCGGGAGGACGTTTTTAGACAGGCCACAGCAGGTGAACTATTCTATTTTAAGTGCAATCGTTAATGTGTTTTTTTTTATATGTAGTTCCTTGTTCAGCTTGATCATATATAATATTCCATCCATTTTCTTCCGCTTATCCGGGGTCGGGTCGCGGGGGCAGCAGCCTAAGCAAAGAGACCCAGACTTCCCTCTCCCCAGCCACTTGTTCCAGCTCCTCGGGAGGAACCCCAAGGCGCTCCCAGGCCAGCCGAGAAACATAGTCCCTCCAGCGTGTCCTGGGCCTTCCCCTGGGCCTCCTCCCGGTGGGACGTGCCTGAAACACCTCACGAGGGAGGCGTCCAGGAGGCATCCTGACCAGATGCCCGAGCCACCTCAACTGACTCCTCTCGATGTGGAGAAGCAGCGGCTCTACTCTGAGCCCCCTCCGGATGACTGAGCTTCTCACCCTATCTCTAAGGGAGAGCCCAGACACTCTGCGGAGGAAACTCATCTCAGCCGCTTGTATCGGGGATCTCGTTCTTTCGGTCACCACCCAGAGTTCGTGACCATAGATGAGGGTAGGAACGTAGATCGACCGGTAAATCGAGAGCTTCGCCTTTTGGCTCAGCGCTCTCTTCACCACGACAGACCGGTAGAGCGCCCGCATAACTGCAGATGCCCCACCAATCCGTCTATCGATCTCCCGCTCCATTTTTCCCTCATTCGTGAACAAGACCCCCAGATACTTAAACTCCTCCACTTGGGGAAGGACCCCATCCCTGACCCGGAGGAGGCACCCCACCCTTTTCCGAAGGCGGAGGGAGGCTACCCTCTCGTTCACCGGGGTAAACCCCAACGTACAGGCGCCGAGATTAAAATGAATAAAAACTCTTATTGAATATGTTATCATTTTAAAGATTGAGGATAAAAATAGATTATGACCAGACATTGTTGAACCCATTGGTCAAAATGACGAACAAAAAATGTTTCTACCACAACCTCTGCTTTGTGGATTTCTTTTCATCCTCTTAACTTGTTTTTCATCCCGATTGAGGCCCCGCTCCTTAAGTTTTTTTTCACCAGCTGCTCCAAAAGGTGGCTGCCCTTCACCTTCCGTTGCAGGAAGGCTTATTCTTCAAAAGTCCAGCTTTGTGGCAATATTGCGGTAATAGTACTATCAAGCTTTGCAGCACAAATGCCACAATATTCTCGCCTAGCCATACACTAATGTGCTGGCACGGTTTGTCTTTTGAAACAGGCCAGTGACAGACAGCTGCATCCTAGGTGCACAAAGGAGTCTTATCACAGATCCTTCCTCCCGGCAGCTGTTAGACTTTATAACCGTCACGCTCCCAACAAACCTTTTAACATCCCTGTTGTACTTTTCACACATTTCCATTTCTTGTAGATTGCATGTGCATGTATATTTGTGGATTAAAAAAACCCAACAAACTACAAGTTGCACATTTCTTCAAATCTGAATGTTATATTTAATATCTCTGCAGTATTTTTTTCTGATGTTTTAAATTTGCCACTGTACAATCTCTCATTTCTTATTTGGATGTTTTTACCTTTGTGTGAATTTGCATACCTCAATTTTTCTGTCATTTTGCTGCTGTTACACCTGAATTCCCCCACTGACCGACAATAAAGGATGTTTCTATTCTATTTCTGGTGTATTTTATTCCAAAAATCTGAAAAGTGTGTGTGTTAATCTCTCTTTGCTCTAATAACCCATAATATCCCTCTAGAGAGAGAATAAATTAATTTCTACAATGTGGTTCTATAAATATAGACCAACTGATAAATCAAATGTCTTTTTTTTTTTTTTTCATTTAAAAGTTATGCACAAATTATGCAGCATTTCTTCATAGGTTCCCTTTTTCAATTCAGGAAGCCCTAACAATATTTAAGAATGAGTCCTAAAAATCTTCATGGGAAAAAAAGAAACATGTTCTCAGAAACACTGATTTTAACAGCTGATAAAGA
The DNA here is from genome assembly GCA_963556495.2 of Valencia hispanica. Lineage (NCBI taxonomy): Eukaryota > Metazoa > Chordata > Actinopteri > Cyprinodontiformes > Valenciidae > Valencia > Valencia hispanica. The sequence continues at coordinate 6,519,723 of OY747721.1, read as the reverse complement.
AAACCAGTAGATATCAAACCCTGGGAAAAAAACACTGACTCTTGTCGGAACTAATGTCGAAATAGTTGGTTAGTGAAGTGAAACACTTCAGCTTCCTTATTGCCAACTTAGCAAGTTCTCATATTTCATGCATTAAGTAAATCTTTATAGGTAATTTTTAGGAAAACGTTTATATTTTTAGTTAAGTACCATTTTCTATTAAATTAGCAAACACTATGGTTGATCACATTATCCCTCAGGAACACTAATGACACATGGTACAGTAATGGCACATTTCAAGCATGAGAAAAGAAATGCGGTGGAGGTATTAAAAATAGCATACTTAGATTCAAAGAGATGTGCAACTGAGTATTGTAATAAAAAACAAAATGTGCATGCATATTTGTGCATAGAGAAACAACAGCAGGCTATTTACAAGAAATGGAAAGGGAAAAAAGAAGAAATGTAAACATTTATTGAGCTTGTTGGGAGCAGTGATGGTTATGGAGTCTATGATGATGATGATGATGCTTTGTGCACCTATGATGCAGCAGTGTTTCACTGAAGCTCTCCAGCTCTGTAACAACTTCATGCATGGGGTGGAAGACACTGTCCAACATTGATGTTATTTTTACCAGAGTTCTTCTATCAAAACTGACTTCTCTGTTGCACAATGCTTTGGTGCTAGAATTCTTGCTGTTTGAATTGCCCACTCATTAATTTCATGCACTGCAGACCTCCTCCTTGGCAAGATTTCGCAAGAAAATGCGGACCAAAATCTGGATTTCAAGGGATTGGTAAGTGCAAACGGTGAACATCCTTAGGTTAAAAACAAAAAGCCAGGTGGAATTTAGTAATTGACTGAGGCAATGAGAACATTTTGAACCAAAAATAACACAATGTACTCGGTTTTACAGTGTTTTCCACCTTTTTTTAGAAAGTGGTGAATTCCTCCGCAACAATTTCCTACATTTTTGAAATGCTAAATATAAAAGATATCTTTAAAACTTTTGTTTTTGAGTCAGTAAACAAGTATAAGCAAGCTGGGCTACAAACCTTACAAGCTGCAACTTTTACAATATTTACTTTGTGTGTGTAGCCTCTGTACTAATCTTAAGCTGCACTTACTGTATTTATTTATTTAGTAATTGCTATGTTGGTTATATTCTGATTCATAAGCCAATTTAAAGAGTTCACAACTAGAATTTGTATAAAAAAAATATTCCTAGAGTTGTTTCTATGAGCAACAGACACCTGGGTGTGTTCGCATGTTACTGCTGCAGACGGATGTGTTTGGTCTGAGCCACCTATACTGTGAAAGGTTTTCTTCTGTATTGTATCAGATTTATGGTGTATTTGATCAGATTTATGGTTTATTTGATCAGATTTACAGTGTGTTTTATCAGATTTATGGTGTATTTGATCAGATTTATGGTGTATTTGATCAGATTTATGGTTTATTTGATCAGATTTACGGTGTATTTTATCAGATTTATGGTGTATTTGATCAGATTTACAGTGTGTTTGATCAGATTTATGGTGTATTTGATCAGATTTACAGTGTGTTTGATCAGATTTATGGTGTATTTGATCAGATTTATGGTGTATTTGATCAGATTTATGATGTATTTGATCAGATTTACAGTGTGTTTTATCAGATTTATGGTGTATTTTATCAGATTTATGGTGTATTTGATCAGATTTACAGTGTGTTTTTTTCAGATTTATGGTGTATTTGATCAGATTTACAGTGTGTTTTATCAGATTTATGGTGTATTTGATCAGATTTACAGTGTGTTTTATCAGATTTATGGTGTATTTTATCAGATTTACGGTGTATTTGATCAGATTTATGGTTTATTTGATCAGATTTACAGTGTGTTTTATCAGATTTATGGTGTGTTTTATCAGATTTATGGTGTGTTTTATCAGATTTATGGTGTATTTTATCAGATTTATGGTGTATTTGATCTGATTTATGGTGTATTTGATCAGATTTATGGTGTATTTGATCAGATTTACGGTGTGTTTTTTCAGATTTACGGTGTATTTGATCAGATTTATGGTGTATTTGATCAGATTTACGGTGTGTTTTTTCAGATTTATGGTGTATTTGATCAGATTTATGGTGTATTTGATCAGATTTATGATGTATTTGATCAGATTTACAGTGTGTTTTATCAGATTTATGGTGTATTTTATCAGATTTATGGTGTATTTGATCAGATTTACAGTGTGTTTTTTTCAGATTTATGGTGTATTTGATCAGATTTACAGTGTGTTTTATCAGATTTATGGTGTATTTGATCAGATTTACAGTGTTTTTTCAGATTTATGGTGTATTTGATCAGATTTACAGTGTGTTTTATCAGATTTATGGTGTATTTTATCAGATTTACGGTGTATTTGATCAGATTTATGGTTTATTTGATCAGATTTACAGTGTGTTTTATCAGATTTATGGTGTGTTTTATCAGATTTATGGTGTGTTTTATCAGATTTATGGTGTATTTTATCAGATTTATGGTGTATTTGATCTGATTTATGGTGTATTTGATCAGATTTATGGTGTATTTGATCAGATTTACGGTGTGTTTTTTCAGATTTACGGTGTATTTGATCAGATTTATGGTGTATTTGATCAGATTTACGGTGTGTTTTATCAGATTTACGGTGTGTTTTATCAGATTTATGGTGTGTTTTATCAGATTTATGGTGTGTTTTATCAGATTTATGGTGTATTTGATCAGATTTACAGTGTTTTTTCAGATTTATGGTGTATTTGATCAGATTTACAGTGTGTTTTATCAGATTTATGGTGTATTTGATCAGATTTACAGTGTGTTTTATCAGATTTATGGTGTATTTTATCAGATTTACGGTGTATTTGATCAGATTTATGGTTTATTTGATCAGATTTACAGTGTGTTTTATCAGATTTATGGTGTGTTTTATCAGATTTATGGTGTGTTTTATCAGATTTATGGTGTATTTTATCAGATTTATGGTGTATTTTATCAGATTTATGGTGTATTTGATCTGATTTATGGTGTATTTGATCAGATTTATGGTGTATTTGATCAGATTTACGGTGTGTTTTTTCAGATTTATGGTGTATTTGATCAGATTTATGGTGTATTTGATCAGATTTATGATGTATTTGATCAGATTTACAGTGTGTTTTATCAGATTTATGGTGTATTTTATCAGATTTATGGTGTATTTGATCAGATTTACAGTGTGTTTTTTTCAGATTTATGGTGTATTTGATCAGATTTACAGTGTGTTTTATCAGATTTATGGTGTATTTGATCAGATTTACAGTGTTTTTTCAGATTTATGGTGTATTTGATCAGATTTACAGTGTGTTTTATCAGATTTATGGTGTATTTGATCAGATTTACAGTGTGTTTTATCAGATTTATGGTGTATTTTATCAGATTTACGGTGTATTTGATCAGATTTATGGTTTATTTGATCAGATTTACAGTGTGTTTTATCAGATTTATGGTGTGTTTTATCAGATTTATGGTGTGTTTTATCAGATTTATGGTGTATTTTATCAGATTTATGGTGTATTTGATCTGATTTATGGTGTATTTGATCAGATTTATGGTGTATTTGATCAGATTTACGGTGTGTTTTTTCAGATTTACGGTGTATTTGATCAGATTTATGGTGTATTTGATCAGATTTACGGTGTGTTTTATCAGATTTACGGTGTGTTTTATCAGATTTATGGTGTGTTTTATCAGATTTATGGTGTGTTTTATCAGATTTATGGTGTATTTTATCAGATTTATGGTGTATTTTATCAGATTTATGGTGTATTTTATCAGATTTATGGTGTATTTTATCAGATTTATGGTGTATTTGATCAGATTTATGGTGTATTTGATCAGATTTACGGTGTATTAGATCAGATTTACAGTGTGTTTTTTCAGATTTATGGTGTATTTGATCAGATTTATGGTGTATTTGATCAGATTTATGATGTATTTGATCAGATTTACAGTGTGTTTTATCAGATTTATGGTGTATTTTATCAGATTTATGGTGTATTTGATCAGATTTACAGTGTGTTTTTTTCAGATTTATGGTGTATTTGATCAGATTTACAGTGTGTTTTATCAGATTTATGGTGTATTTGATCAGATTTACAGTGTTTTTTCAGATTTATGGTGTATTTGATCAGATTTACAGTGTGTTTTATCAGATTTATGGTGTATTTGATCAGATTTACAGTGTGTTTTATCAGATTTATGGTGTATTTTATCAGATTTACGGTGTATTTGATCAGATTTATGGTTTATTTGATCAGATTTACAGTGTGTTTTATCAGATTTATGGTGTGTTTTATCAGATTTATGGTGTGTTTTATCAGATTTATGGTGTGTTTTATCAGATTTATGGTGTGTTTTATCAGATTTATGGTGTGTTTGATCTGATTTATGGTGTATTTGATCAGATTTATGGTGTATTTGATCAGATTTACGGTGTGTTTTTTCAGATTTACGGTGTATTTGATCAGATTTACGGTGTGTTTGATCAGATTTACGGTGTGTTTTATCAGATTTACGGTGTGTTTTATCAGATTTATGGTGTGTTTTATCAGATTTATGGTGTGTTTTATCAGATTTATGGTGTGTTTTATCAGATTTATGGTGTATTTTATCAGATTTATGGTGTATTTTATCAGATTTATGGTGTATTTGATCTGATTTATGGTGTATTTGATCAGATTTATGGTGTATTTGATCAGATTTACGGTGTATTAGATCAGATTTACAGTGTGTTTTTTCAGATTTATGGTGTATTTGATCTGATTTATGGTGTATTTGATCAGATTTACAGTGTATTAGATCAGATTTACAGTGTGTTTTTTCAGATTTATGGTGTATTTGATCTGATTTATGGTGTATTTTATTTGATTTCACTGCTGGGAGATAACTTAGATTTATTAGGGCCAAAAGATGGGGGTACTTTTCTCAACCTGTGTGACAACAGCTTATGTCAAGGCGAACAATTAGATTGCTACCAGAAATGATACTGTCCAGCAGACACACATATGCGTGCATTATGCAGCACCGAATGTTAGTGCTGCTGCTGCTGCATCATGAAAACATCCGGACGTCACCGACTCGTGTCTTCTTCTGCGCCGAACATTATATAGCTAGTGAAGGAGTGAACATTTTTAACACACTCTGCACTGTAACAAATTTACTGCATAATTTACAGTAACTTACTGGCAACAATTAGCCATTAGTAGTTACTGTGAATATGTTTTACAGTTACAGTACTATAGTTCCAATATACAGTCTTTTATGCAGTCACTGTGATTATCAATTAAATACTGTATTTTCAATTGCATTTACAGTATTTTTTTTACCTTTAGAAACCAATTAAATACTGTAATTTTGATAGTATTCAAATTGTTGTCTAAAGACAAAAGTCTGTACTCAGCTTCAACTCTGCATGCCACAACATAAAAGGCAACTTTTTATTCTTATAGTTTGGTGCATAAATACCCTTAAAAAATCATACACTTTCTTTCTTGCTTTCTTTCGCTTTCTTTCTTTTTTAAGCTGCGTTTTTATTAAAGCATGATTATCTGAGTTTCAAAAATTTTTATTTATTTATTTTTAAAACAGAGTAATCATGTTCCAGAACAAGTTGCCCTAGTTGGTAATGAAAAACCAGACAGAGTTATGAAGAGGGCAACTAATACCAATATTCAATGTCCAATCACCAATATCGGTTACATGCCATATTCCCCAATATGGCATTTATCCCATATTACTGCTATTAATTCCAGTTTTTTAAAACCTACCCACCTGGTCCCCCTCAGAGTTGGGGATTTTGTCTATGCTGCCTCCCAAGTCTGGTGATGTATCGTTCATTTTTCCCTTTCCACTTCATCTGGGTGAAAGATTTCCAAAGGCGCCTTCTTTCTACTACTTGATGAGAATCGGTACAATCCAAATTGCACATTCCATTAACCACATGCTCAGGACTTATTCGTTTAGCTGCATTTCAGATGAAGCCATGAAGGGAGCTGCTGCTGCCACCACAGAAAGGACCCCGGGATCAGTGCTTCTCTGCTTTTTCGTTGCATCTCCTCTGTCTTCTCAAATCCCTGGTCGGACGCATACGATGGCCCCTTACACTGAGCCAGGTTCTGGTTCTGCTGGAGGTTTCTTCCTGTTAAAGGAGAGTTTTCCTTTCCGCCATTGCTACATGCATGCTCAGTATAAGGGATTGCTGCAAAGCTAATGCCTTGATGCAGTTAACTGTCCACTGCCGCGATTTGCTTGTCCAGGAGGAGGAATGCCTGCAAAGTCAGTGACTCTTTGCAGTCAGCTGGTATTCCATATTAGAGATAGACAGCGTTTTAGCAATTAGCATGAGAAAAAGATACTTGACTGCAGCGATTGGCTTGATCAGACTTAATAAATCTCTGTATATAATAGGGATATTTTTGTGCTGCGAAGTCCATTGAGATTAAATGTCTTGTGAGTTAGTGGTATATATCATTCAAAATGTTGAACTAAAATATAAGTTAACTACTCACAGAGTGATATATTTTAAGCTTTTATTTCTGGTCATAATTATGGCTTACAGCTGTTGAACACAGTCAGTTTCTCAGGAAACTAGAAAATTACATAAAACAAATTTTAAAAAGCATTTCTAACACAGAAATTATCTTAACTTTTCGTGCAACTTCCGCACCTGTCCTTCCACTCAACTTTCCATTAATTTGTTTGGACACAGCACCCAGAGAAGAGCCAGCTTCTTCGGCAATCACGTTTTGTGGCTTGCCCTTCATATAGATGGTGTTGATTAATTACATAATACATACATTCAGTGAATCTGCCAAGTTACATAAAAGTTACATAAATAAATTAACTTTTCAGTGTTATTGTAAATTCATTGAGATACACATGTACAGTACCAGATACTTAAGACACATACAGAGATTTAATGGTGAAACGATGGTAACACTTCCCCAATCCTTGTGAGGTGCTATCTTTCCCGATGCTATCGTCCATATCCTTGTGGGTCACTGGCCTTCTTGGACTCTTCTTTCCCATTCGTCTTGCTGATTTGGTATAAAGTGTTGGCCAGGTTGTGTAGCTGACACGTCCCGAGCTGGCATCCTCGCAGGGAAGCCCGACGGGGGCGTAACTTTGTATTCAGGCTGTCATCAATGAAGAAAAGAGGGTTAGGGTCATCATCAGATTGACATTGAACACAAATATGAAATAACCAATGGATTAAAAACAGAGGAGCGCTGATAGTCGATGATAGCGGGCTGTTGGGTTACTGTTTCCAGCATTGCTAGTTTACCATGAGGTGCTGTTTGTGAAGTTACACAGTCAAATTAACAAATTAACATCAATAATTTGGGTTATGTAGCCTGTCATAAGAGGAAAAATGGGGGTTAATTTTTCAAAGTCATATTTGCGTCCATATTATTTATTCATTTATAAATGTCAGTTTCAAACTAAATATTTATTTAACGAACTAAACATTTAGCTGACAAACTATATATTTAGCTCCAAGTTTAAAGTTTAGTTTAAAATTAAATATTTAGTTTGCAAACTAGCTTGTTACCTAAATATTAAATTTGGAGCTAAATATTTAGCTGACAAACTAAATATTTAGCTCCAAATCAAATATTTAGGTAACAAGCTAAATATTTAATTTAACTATTTAATTTCAAACTAAATATTTAGCTCCAAATTAAATATTTAGGTAACAAGCTAGTTTGCAAACTAAATATTTAATTTCAAACTAAACATTTAGCTCCAAACTAAATATTTAGAAAGCTAAACATTTACTTTACAGAATAAATAATTAGCTCCAAACTATGTATTTATTTAACAAATTCAATTTTTAACTTCAAACTAAATACAAGCTAAATATTTAGTTCGCAAACTAAATCTTTAGCTTCAAACTAAATATTGAGTTCCAAACTAAACTGGTTAGTTAAATTTATAGCGTTGAAGTAAATATTTAACTCAGAGCTAAATATTTAGCTAATGTGCAAATTCACTTGCCAAGACGCAGAAGTGGACTATCAATATAAAAGCTAAATCCCACAAACCTCTATATATATACTTCTGCTGTATTTTGAAGCAAAAATATTCTGCCTTAAACTTAAAATTTAGCATGCTAACTAAATATTTTGTTTGTAGACTAAATATTTAGTTGATCATTTAAATGTTTATTTTGGTGCTAAATGTTTAATTTGTTAACTAAATATTTAGTTTACAAACAAAATATTTAGATTTTTACTTAAATGTTTAGTTTGGAACTAAATGTTTAATTTTTAAACTAAATATTTTGTTTAGAGCTAAATATTTGATTTGTTAACAAAATATTGAGTTGTCCGCAAAACACTTCATTTGTAAAGTAAATATTTAGAGTGCCAACTAAATATGTAGTTTGAAACTATGATATTTATAAATGAAAAACATGGATGCATATATGAATTTAAAAAAAAAATTAACCCCCATTTATTGATCTCATGACAGGCTAAACAACCCAAATTATTGCTATCTTTTGACTGTGTAACTTTACAAATGGCACCCCATAGTTTGCAACCACTGGTAGCCTGAGTGGAAACGTTTACCTGTGTTTCAGAGCTAGCAGCGCAAACTGTTTGTCGTCTGAATGAAATGGGATGATTTTCAGCCTGGAAGCATGTTGCCTCTGCTTGACCCCTGACCTTTCCAAGTTCAGAGTCTGGTCTTCTCCCCCTGAGAGGTCGGAGCCTGCTCCGATCCTGCAGGGACATAACGGTGTTACAGTATGCCTCAGCGAAGCTCACTTACAATCATTCTGCTTTGGTTTGAATGATTACATGAACCACTTTACAATAAGACATTATCATTTGCTAACAAGACGTTAACACAGTAGTTATTAATGCATCTGTAACGACTTTAATAATCAATAATAAGCAGGTAAAGCACATGAGTTAAAGGGTGAGTGAAGAGATAGAAGTGGCCACTCCCCTTCAAAATAATACTCTATAATCAGTGTACATGATGAATGTTGTTCTTTTGATAATACTGCTTATTAATGTTTTATAAAGAGATTAGAGTTTTACCAATAATGGTATTGTTAGCTTTATTTTTATACATATTTTTCTATTATTGTTCTATTCTCTTAGTAAAGTGGTGCCTGATTACATTCCTTAGCAGGGAGTGAAGTGGTGCTGACCTTTGAGTTTGTCTGAGTGGGGAGGCAGAGGTCAGAGGCACGATCAGCAGCAGCAGAAAGGTCATCTCCATAGTGCCCTCAGCTATAGCAAATGAAAAAAGTGAATCGGACATATCGTATCAATGAAGACATAAAGCTGATTTATTAAACATGTTATACTTACAGAGGAAATGTGGAACTCTTCTGCTGCTTCTTGCAGAAACCATCCGTGGCGTCTTGCTGATTAACATCCCAGGTCTGTCTCTGCTGCCCACCGCTGGTCCTTTTATGCATGAGGGCGGGTGTGGGTGTGGGTGTGGGTGTGTGTGTGAGGGGTGGGCGTGTCCTTACATGTAGTTGTAATTGTCGGGAGCTCATTAGACCCACTCCCACACAAGTGTAACGAATCGGTTACGTTGGCAGTTTTATTTTCTGTTTACAGGAGCCGTGAAGCCTGGATAAACAATCTTTAAGCAACAACATGCAAACAAAACATTACTCTTGTACTTCGTGTGACCTTGTAGGTTCTGTGACGTTTACATTAATCCACCCCCCACTCACCCCCACACATCCTCCTCCATCTCTCTCCTCCCCTCGCTTCACTTGCTGCTGAGCGATTGTTCCAGAAATCACTCATTCATTTCCATCACCTGCAGGAAGCTCGCTACGCCCAGAATAACCCCCCGATTCTCCTCCGAGCCTTTCTTTATCGCCTCTGTATTTTTTTCCCTGTGCCTTTTTCCCCTTGAGTCACTATTTCCGTCATTGTGTTTATTCTTGAAATGTCCTTCACTCACATCCACCTTGCCTCAAACTTTGTTCAAAAGAGGGGGGGGGAGCTCCTTGATCTCACAGCTGTTCTCAACACGAAGAAACAAGCTCCGCAGAGATCCTGAACAAACTACTGTTGTTTACGTTTTTTTATACTCTTTGAACTTTTCCACATTGTGTCACATAACAGCCACAGACTTGATTCAGCTTTACTAGGATTAGACGTGATAGACCAACACAAGCTTATCATCGTGGTGAAGTAGAAGAAAAATAAGACATTGTTTTCAAAATATTTCGACACATGAAACTCTAAAGTGTGTTCTGGCCCCCTTTACTTTGAAACCCCCTAATCAGAAGAATCGTCCTTTGGTGCATAATTTAATCTCAGTATGAATCCAGCTGTTCTATGAAGGCCACAGAGGTTTGTTGGAGAACATTAGAGAACAAACAGCATCATGAAGACCTATACTGTAAAAAAATAAAAGTTGAACAAACATTTAAAAAGTAAGGCAGCCAGCTGCAAAACCTTTATGAGTAGACTCAACAAAAGGTTCTGGGGTTGTGTGAACCATAATTAAGAAGTTAACTCGAGGATTAATCTGAACTTTAAAACAGCTATTCAGTTACACTCCTTTCCTTGAGTTGAAGCAACCCATGTGACATTGAAAATACCTATGTACATATTTTGCCATAACTCACAGATATGAGTAAATGTGACCTAAAGTCCTAAATTTGTCCAGCTGATTTGTCAACTGGACAAACATAAATGGAATTCACTTTTTAAGCTCTTTTCTGGTCATGCTGACCAGCCAAAGTGTTTTACACTGGGGCCACATTTAAACACAGGTTAGTTTGCAACGTGGGGTTAAGTGGCACATCAACATGTGACAGGCAGAAGCTGGAATCAAACCTACAACCCTCCAGTTACAAGTCAACTACTCTACACACCGAACCACAGGGGGTGTTGTAGATTGTTTTCTTACTGTATTTTTTATTCTTATCCCTTCCAGTAAATTTGCAGACAAACACTGATCTATTGTGTAAACAGTCACGGTTTAAAATTGCACACATGAACAACTATTTAAGGAGATTTAAAACGCACCTTTTCTGTCAGGCTTTAAATGTCTAGCAGTGCCGAAACTTATCACGTTCTGCTGTAATTTAGTTTTTATTTGCTTTTATTTCAATCTTATTGTTGCTATAAGAAGTAATCATATAATTCAAACGTTATATTTATTGTTCTTATTTGTTTTATCGCTTGTACTGCTGCTTTTATGTGATCATTTTAATCTTTTTAATCTTGTTACACATTTTCTTATTTCTAACTATGTTTTTTTTCTTTTATTGTGAAGCATTTTGGTTGACTTTTGACTGAGTAAACATTCATATTGATAAACACTGATTGAAATAAAACAGTTTTCCATGCCTCCACGTTCGGCTTTCTGCCCCTCTCGGTTGCCATGTTCACCCGTTAAAAAATGCCCTAAATCATACGGCTTAAGTCTATGCAGAATATTCACAAGGCACTTTGCATTGACTGTTTATGGCAGAAAGTGGGTGTGTAGTGAGAGCAATATGATCCAAGAACAACTGAGCACATTTTTAGGGAGAGTGTGATTTATAAAGAAGAAATTGCATGCAGCTGTACATACTCCAACTTTGATAGATCTAAAACTTACTTGGCGTAAGTAAAAAAAAAATTCCTGATCTTATATACGGTTTTAGTATGGATTCTGTGCAAGGTTTTATCAATGAGACCCCAGAACCCTTTGGGTTTTTTCATAAAAGCTGTGTATCTGGTTGCCTTACTTTTTTAAAGTTTGTTTAACTTTTCCTACAGTGTAGCAACGCAGCAGTCAGGTCAGCCAAGGTTCCCAAAAATCCCTAACTTTGAATATCTGATGGAGCTCTGTTCAAATTTCTGAAAATGGAAAAAAGATGTCAAAACTGCATTAACTCACAGGCTGGGCACGGAAGGCATTCATCAGAGAAGCAGGTAAGACGGCTGTGGTAACTCTGGAGGAGCTGCAGAGGCACCTGCTGAACACAGTCCGCTCGGGAAAACCAACACATCCCCACCAAATGAGAACGTTGTGGAGAAGTTTCAAGCAGGGTGAGGTTCTACAACAATCTTAGAAGCTTTGAACATCTTACAGTGCTTTGTTCAATCCATCATCCGAGCACGGAAAGCAGCAGTAAACCTTGCAAAACATGGACGTCCACCTAAACTGAAAGGAGAGCTTTAAGGGGAGGAGCCAAGAGGGCCATGCCAACTCTGGAGGAGCTGCAGAGATTCATAGCGAGGGTGAAAAAATATATTGATACAACAGCCGTCAGTGAGGCACTCCTCAGATCTGACCTTTATAGAAGAATGGCACAAAAACAGAAAGTTAAGCATGACAGGCCTGTGACCTTCTACTCCACGGTGTTTATCATGACTTTTGTAATAAATGGCCTGTACTTGTATAGTGCTTTGTCTAGTCCTGAGGACCCCAATATGCTTCACATCACATTCAGTCATTCATTCTGAAGGACATTAGGATTTTTATCACTATCTCATTGTGCTCCTGTATGATCCCTAAATGATCAGATAATCCACTATTTACGTATGAATAATAAAAAGATAAACTAACCATTATTTTAACTTCCACCATCCATGTAGGGGACAGTGAAAGCAAGTAGAAGACGTTCTGGTCACATGGGACCAAAATTAAACTTGGCCTACATGCAAAACACTATACAATGTGAAAAAGCAACTCCGCATGTTGCAATGAATACACCCACTGTAAAACATGGCGGTGGCAGCATCGTGCTGTGGGATGCTTTACTTCAATTCACAATGGAAATAGTTAAAGTTGATGGGAAAGCAAGGAGAGTATCAATTAGACAAGCAGCCAAGAGGGCTGTGGTAACTCTGGAGAAACGGCAGACATCTACAGCTCAGGTGTTGACTTAAAATTATGCTCTTCACAAATCTGGTCTCTCTTGAAGCGAGCATAAAAGAAAAACATTGTTGAAAGAAAACAATGATAACTCAGGGACAAAGCAAGCATGTGGAAGAAGGTCATCAGAATCAAAATTAAACTTTTAGGTCTAAATCCAAGATCATATGTGTGGCCTAAAACTAAATTTGCATATAATGCTGTACACACTATCCCCACAGTGAAACATGGTGGCAGCACCATGATGAGGGGATGCGGCAACAGGAATGCAGAGTTGACTGAAAGATAAATGGACTTAAATACAAGATGATCCAGACTGAAAACCTGGTAAAAGCTAGAAAATACAGCTACCCTAAACACACCGGCAAAGTTACAATGGATGGTTTAGATTAAAGCATATTCATTTGTTAGAATGGCTTAGTCAAAGTCCAGATCTAAATCCATGTCAGAATCTGTAGCAGGGCTAAAAATGTGCAGTTCACAGATGCTCTCCATTTCAGTCTCCAAATCTGGTTGAAAACAACCCCAAAATACTTCAAAGTGAAAATAGAGTGAATGACTTCAAAACATTCCCAGCTTTGGATTTTATTTGAGGAGCAGAATCACAGTCAGCTCTACTGGCTAATGTGTGCACAAACTGAATCTTACTTCAGTTTCACAAGCTCACAGCAAACAAACGTTAGGTACAAATGTATCAACTTTAGAGGAAATAAAAGAAAGGATAAAACGAGACAGTATGTATCTGTGTGTATCATCAATTTTCTTTTAAATAAGGAAGAAGAAAAAATGTCAGGTTGTGATTGTGCACAAAAGCTTATTCTGTTTCCAAGGAGAGTAACTGACTACTCCGGCTGTAAGGTGTTCCTTGTGTTCATCAGAGAGACAGCCTGGGTCGGGGGAGGACTGTCTCTGCCGCGGCTGGTTTTAGCAAATTTACCAATTTCATAATTCCATGGACACGTTTTTTAGTGACTGGTTTTTGTGTGATTTTAATTGTGTTTAAATGACCTGTTTTAGATGTATTTTGTTGATTATTTTGTATTTTGGTTGGATGTCTACATTTTGGGACTTTTGCTGTAGTGCCTTGTGACTGACATCATGATGAAAAAGTGGTCTAGATCTCAGTGGATCTTATCTGGTTAAATAAAGCTAAATTAAAAAATAAATAAAAATAGCGCTCTGTAGCGGCGACCTTAAAGTAAAAGTCTCAACAGTTTTTTTTGTTTTTTTTGTCCAGGATGTGTGGGGTCTGCAGAGACCTTCCACTTTACAACTTTATACAACATTGTGTTGGTCTATCACATAAAGCCCAAACAAAAGAAACTTTTGCAAAGCACTGTATATCTTTACTACAGTAACCCTCCTGAAAATAGCTACGACAATGTGTTTTTTTCTCTCTAAAATTTGATTTATCAGCAGACTTGAACAAATTTTCCAGAAATGTAAAAATAGGGTAAACCCATGAGGTCATTTTTTCACCTTTGATTCAAATCACCAGTTTTATTTTACAACCCTGTCCCACGGGTCCATTCAGGACTCTTTTTGTGACTTCCAGGACTTAGTCATCACCGTGTGTGTGTGAACAAAAGAGCTCCAGCACTCAAATGATTATTATTTTACCTATGATTAATCACGGATTACGTCCAGCTGTAATCGGATAGAAGAGAGAGATTGTGTTCCCAAAAGGAAGCGCAGCTGTCCCTGTTGACCTGCTGTGGCCTAACTCAGAGTAAATCAGTCAATCACAGCACAATGTTTTCATTTTACTCTCAAAAAATACTTTAGTAGGTAAAAAAATATTTTACAACCATACTGATAAATACAGACTGGAAATACAGGCATTAGTCAGTAAAATCTCTCTCACAATCATTTGTATCAAATTATTTCCGGTATCGAAAATTACCAGTTCTCTGTTAAAATCCATACCTAGAAATGTTAAGAGCATAAACCATCTATAGATGTTTTTAATCTCCAATTATTTGGATAAAGATGTGTATTTATGTTTGTTCAGAGCTGTGAATCCATCCATCGTCTACAAGTGCTTGTAATTGCCGGGTCGTGGGGGAGAGCTTGTCTTTTCATCATTGGGTAAGAGACGGGGGACAACCCTGAACAGGACGCCAGTCCGTCACAGAGACACACAACCATACACACTCTCACGCCTAGGGGCAACAGTCCTGTTTTTGGACTGTGGGAGGAAGCCGGAGTACCCTGAGAGAATCCACGCATGCAAAGAGAGAACATGCAAACTCCATGCACAAAGACCCCAGGCTGTGATTTGAACCCAGGACCTTTTTGCTGCAAAGCAACAATGCTAACAACTGTGGTGCTTAAGAATATAGCAACGTGACCTAAAAGAAGAATAAGGTATTATTGGAAATATGTAAATGCAGACTTTTTAATGTAAGTGTGACACACACACACACACATGAATGTTTTGCCACATTTTGTTTTGCATTTTTTCTAATTTAGGTTGGTTAGTACCATTTTTGTAGAAAACAGACTGAATTATTGTGATTTTCTTTCAGAGATGAGGAAAAAGTAAGACTTTACTGGTAGTTTAATACCAATTATTGCCACTGGGGGGCATCGCGCCAAATTACAAATTTACAAATGTAATCTTGCGAGAGGCCTCACACCAGAGCCCTGTTACATAAGCGAGGCATTTCGGTGGTCTGAATTATTAGGGGCCTGCCAATGCAATGCAGGGAGAAGCAGAGCATTGCATTGCGAAGCAATGCAATGCACTGCCTCCCATGCAATTGCATGGCAAGGCACCTATTATTCTACACCTCTAAACTGGACTCTTTATTATTAGGGGCCTGCCAATGCAATGCAGGGAGAAGCAGAGCATTGCATTGCGAAGCAATGCAATGCACTGCCTCCCATGCAATTGCATGGCAAGGCACCTATTATTCTACACCTCTAAACTGGACTCTTTATTATTATTAGGGGCCTGCCAATGCAATGCAGGGAGAAGCAGAGCATTGCATTGCGAAGCAATGCAATGCACTGCCTCCCATGCAATTGCATGGCAAGGCACCTATTATTCTACACCTCTAAACGGCTTCTTTATTAGGGGCCTGCCAATGCAATGCAGGGAGAAGCAGAGCATTGCATTGCGAAGCAATGCAATGCACTGCCTCCCATGCAATTGCATGGCAAGGCACCTATTATTCTACACCTCTAAACTGGACTCTTTATTATTAGGGGCCTGCCAATGCAATGCAGGGAGAAGCAGAGCATTGCATTGCGAAGCAATGCAATGCTCTGCTTGCATGCTGCTCTGCTTGCTCTGCTTGCCAATGCAATGCAGGGAGAAGCAGAGCATTGCATTGCGAAGCAATGCAATGCACTGCCTCCCATGCAATTGCATGGCAAGGCACCTATTATTCTACACCTCTAAACTGGACTCTTTATTATTATTAGGGGCCTGCCAATGCAATGCAGGGAGAAGCAGAGCATTGCATTGCGAAGCAATGCAATGCACTGCCTCCCATGCAATTGCATGGCAAGGCACCTATTATTCTACACCTCTAAACGGCTTCTTTATTAGGGGCCTGCCAATGCAATGCAGGGAGAAGCAGAGCATTGCATTGCGAAGCAATGCAATGCACTGCCTCCCATGCAATTGCATGGCAAGGCACCTATTATTCTACACCTCTAAACTGGACTCTTTATTATTAGGGGCCTGCCAATGCAATGCAGGGAGAAGCAGAGCATTGCATTGCGAAGCAATGCAATGCACTGCCTCCCATGCAATTGCATGGCAAGGCACCTATTATTCTACACCTCTAAACGGCTTCTTTATTATTATTTATTTTTCTTCCGTCCAGCGTTAATGCGGGTCGTACCGTAGCATGCACCCCCACAATATATATATCAAAACGTGCGGCTCGATTCCACGATGGGTGCTATTACTTTTATAAGCGATTGGAGTTACCATGGCGACGTAATTAGCGAAAAACCACGCCGAAAAATCCCATAGGAATGAATGCATTCACATCTCGGAGCGATCCAAAAAATCCACTTTTTTGAGGATTTACTGTGTCATCATACGTTCACTTAGAAAAACCATTAAAATCTCAGTTTGTAGGAATATCCGAGCACTTTTCAGAAGTGAAGACGGGATGTTGATATCTGTTACGGTTTTTTCACAATAAGCCTCTGAGCGACCCAAAGTTTGCCTCAAATTTGAAAATTTAAAAATTTTTCAGTGTAACTGCCGTTTCGTCAGAGTGTGAGACCCAAGATTATTGAGAACCCAAAATATTTTTTAACTCGCCGTCACGGTCACATATTTCGTTCTACTGAACTGATTTTCGGCCATGTGAAAGCCACGCCCGATGACATTCACACGATCTTTTCGAAATTTCTCTATGTCTCACCGTTTTCTCTCAGCGCACTCGAGTTTGCAAAAAATCAGACACATTTTGAGCAGATTTCAGAAGAGCAGCGTATACTTTAACATTGAGAAAGTCTGAAGCTGCACATTGTGACAAGACATTTCTCTCTCGTTCGTTCTCGGACTCTGAAATATGTAGAGAGTTGTGCTTTTCCATGATCGAAGACGAAACCCGGCTCTCACTGACGCTTCAAGAATTTTTTCGATATCTCGCACGGTTTTCGAACAGCGGCAATTTGTTCGGAGCCGTTTTTGGGGTCAGAGATGGATTTAGAGCTTCAAAGTGGCTGACATGTCAGAGACAAATTAGTCACGCTAAATTTGTCACGGCCATTAGTTGCCAAGCAACGGCACACCTGCACTTCTCAGGAGAGCCAGAGGTCATTAGAGTTCATTCCAACTCTATTGGAACATGGATTTAGGCCTTCAGGTTTACCATAGAAGCTGTAGATTTGTTTCTAGTAATTCTGATTAGTGTGGAGTGCTCTTACATGTCTTGAACCTGACTTTTGACCCACAAAATAAGACTCAAACAATATTTACAAAATAAAAGCCCTAAGATTTTTTATACAATATCACAGTACCCTATTATATTACACTACTATTAAAGATCTATTACATATTTATTACTACTATTACACTACTCTCACATAGAGGTTCTCTCCGTCAGCGACTGACTCTGAAGGACTCCATGTCTGTGTCTCAGCGGAGGGTCCGCTGCGGAAGCAGCGGTCTGAAAGAACTTTTCTGCCTTTCTCTGTCTCTTTTTTCTCTGATTAGTGTGGAGTGCTTGTTCATGTCTTGAAACTGACATTTGGGAAGCTGTAGATTACTTTCTATTCATTCTGATTAGTGTGGAGTGCTCATACATGTCTTGAAATTGACTTTTGACCCACACTGTTCAATACAATATCACAGAACCCTATTGTTTTAAACTATTGCTCTTTTTCTGTCTGTCTGTCTGACTGCCTGTAAGCCGAGCATCAGATGATTGGGTCACACACACATGCACCTGTGACTTTGCTGTTACTTAGCAACAGCACAGCTGGCCTCTGAGGAGAACAAAAGGTCTCTTAAGGTCATTAGAACTCTATTTAGACATGGAGTTAAGGCCTGTTAGATTAATGGATTACCCTTCAGAGGATTTCATTATACATATGATATTCAATCAGCCTTAACTGACATCCATGATGGACTTTCAAAATAAGACTCAAACAAGCTCTTCAAAATAAAAGCCTTCAGATTTTCTATAGACGATTCATAGGGGTTGTCTGTCTGTCTGTCTCTCTGTCTGTCTCTGTCCATCTCTCTGTCTGTCTCTTTCACTCTGTCTGTCTCTGTCCATCTCTCTGTCTGTCTCTTTTACTCTGTCTGTCTCTGTCTGTCTCTCTGTCTGTCTCTTTCTCTCTGTCTGTCTGTCTCTCTTTCTGTCTCTTTGTCTGTCTTTCTCTGTCTCTTTCTGTCTCTTTGTCTGTCTCTTTCTCTCTGTCTGTCTCTGTCCGTCTCTCTGTCTGTCTCTTTGTCTGTCTTTCTCTGTCTCTGTCCGTCTCTCTGTCTGTCTCTCTTTCTGTCTCTTTGTCTGTCTTTCTCTGTCTCTTTCTGTCTCCCTGTCTGTCTCTGTCTGCCCATCTCTGTCTCTCTGTCAGTGACTGTCGAGCTGCGAATTGAGCGGTCTTAAAGGACTTTGTGTCCCTGTCTCTCTCTCTCTTTCTGTCTATAAGTTAGTTGACTTAATAGGCACATTCTTTGTTCTGGCCACAACTCCATTTCCCATAATGCTTCAGCAAATACATTGTCCATTCATTTCTAAGCACATTGCTGCCTGGGCTTTTAAAACAGACCGCTTATCTGACTTAGGAGAGTATTCCAACACATAGAAAAGTATTCACACCCCTTACCTAATATTATGCTACTTAGCATTATTAAGCTAGTTAGCATTAGCATGCTAGCTATTTTTAGCATTTTAGCTAAATTTGGGTTTTTGACTAACTTTTCGTGCTGATTCCTCTGATGCTAATGATCACATGTTAGCTAGCATTAGCATGCTAGTTAGCATTAGCATGCTAGCTCATGTTAGCATTTTAGCTAATTTTTCAAATTTTCATAACTTTTCGTAGTGATTACGTTGTAGCTAATGATTACATGTTAGCTAGCATTAGCATGCTAGTTAGCATTAGCATGCTAGCTCATTTTAGCATTTTAGCTATTTTTTTGAATTTTCTTAACTTTTCACTGTTAATACGTTGCAGCTAATGATTACATGTTAGCTAGCATGTGCATGCTAGTTAGCATTAGCATGCTAGCTAATTTTAGAATTTTAGCTAATTTTTAAACATTTCTTAACTTTTCGTAGTGATTACGTTGAGGCTAACGATTACATGTTAGCTAGCATTAGTTTGCTAGTTAGCATTAGCATGCTAGCTCATGTTAGCATTTTTGCTAATTTTGGAATCTTTCTTAACTTTTTTTACTCATTGCTTCGAGGCTATTGATAAAATGCTAGTTAGCATTAGCATGCTAGCTCATGTTAGCATTTTAGCAATTTTTTTGAATTTGCTTAACTTTTTTTACTCATTGCTTCGAGGCTATTGATAACATGCTAGTTAGCATTAGCATGCTAGCTCATGTTAGCATTTAAGCATTTTTTTAATTTGTCCCAACTTTTTCTACTTATTGCTTCGAACCTATTGATAACATGTTAGATTGGGGGTGTGTGACTGATTACGCACCACGTGGCAGGCCCCGTTTAAATTTCCTGAAATTTTCTAGTTTATTTATTTATTTTTCTTCCGTCCACCGGAATGCGGGTCGTACCGTAGCATGCACCCCCACAATATATATATCAAAACGTGCGGCTCGATCTCGAGATGGGTGCTATTACTTTTATAAGCGATTGGAGTTACCATGGCGACGTATTTAGCGAAAAACCACGCCCAAAAATCCCATAGGAATGAATGGAGTCAGGTGTCGGAGCGATCAAAAAAATCCACTTTTTTGAGGATTTACTGTGTCATCATACGTTCACTTAGAAAAACCATTGAAATCTCAGTTTGTAGGAATATCCGCGCACTTTTCAGAAGTGAAGACGGGATGTTGATATCTGTTACGGTTTTTTCACAATGAGCCTCTGAGCGACCCAAAGTTTGCCTCAAATTTAAAAATTTAAAAAATTTTCAGTGTAACTGCCGTTAAGTTAGAGTGCGAGACTTTGTCCGAGCTGGATCCCAAATTATTTTTTAACTTGTCGTCACGCTCACATATTTCCTTCTACTGAACTGATTTTCGCCCATGTGAAAGCCACGCCCGATGACATTCACACGATCTTTTCGAAATTTCTCTATGTCTCACCGTTTTCTCTCAGCGGACTTTCGTTTGCAAAAAATCAGACACATTTTGAGCAGATTTCAGAAAATCCCCCTATTGTTTAACATTGAGCAAGTCTGACAGTTTCTGAAGCTGGGGCTGGTGACAAGACATTTTTAACTCGTTTGTTCTCGGACTCTGAAATATGTAGAGAGTTGTGCTTTTCCATGATCGAAGGCGAAACCCGGCTCTCACTGACGCTTCAAGAATTTTTTCGATACATCGCACGGTTTTTGAACAGCGGCAATTTGTTCGGAAGCCTTTTTGGGGTCAGAGATGGATTTAGAGCTTCAAAGTGGCTGACATGTCAGAGACAAATTAGTCACGCTAAATTAGTCACGGCCATTAGTTGCCAAGCAACGGCACACCTGCACTTCTCAGGAGAGCCAGAGGTCATTAGAGTTCATTCCAACTCTATTGGAACATGGATTTAGGCCTTCAGGTTTACCATAGAAGCTGTAGATTACTTTGTACTAATTCTGATTAGTGTGGAGTGCTCTTACATGTCTTGAAACTGACTTTTGACCCACAAAATAAGACTCAAACAATATTTACAAAATAAAAGCCCTAAGATTTTGTATACAATATCACAGTACCCTATTATTTTACACTACTATTAAAGATCTATTACACATTTATTACTACTATTACACTACTCTCACATAGAGGTTCTCTCCGTCAGCGACTGACTCTGAAGGAGTCCATGTCTGTGTCTCAGCGGAGGGTCAGCGGTCTGAAAGAACTTTTCTGCCTTTCTCTGTCTCTTTTTTTTCTGATTAGTGTGGAGTGCTTGTTCATGTCTTGAAACTGACATTTGGGTAGCTGTAGATTCATTTCCAGTAATTCTGATTAGTGTGGAGTGCTCATACATGTCTTGAAAGTGACTTTTGACCCACACTGTCTGATCAGCTGATTGGGTCACACACACATGCACCTGTGACTTTGCTGTTACTTAGCAACAGCACAGCTGGCCTCTGAGGAGAACAAAAGGTCTCTTAAGGTCATTAGAACTCTATTTAGACATGGAGTTAAGGCCTGTTAGATTAATGGATTACCCTTCAGAGGATTTCATTATACATATGATATTCAATCAGCCTTAACTGACATCCATGATGGACTTTCAAAATAAGACTCAAACAAGCTCTTCAAAATAAAAGCCCTCAGATTTTCTATAGAAGATTCATAGGGGTTGTCTGTCTGTCTGTCTCTCTGTCTGTCTCTTTCTCTCTGTCTGTCTCTCTTTCTGTCTCTTTGTCTGTCTTTCTCTATCTCTTTCTGTCTCTGTCTCTCTTTTTGTCTCTGTCTGTCTCTCTTTCTGTCTCCTTGTCTGTCTTTCTCTGTCTCTGTCTGTCTCTGTCTCTCTTTCTGTCTCTGTCTGTCTCTCTTTCTGTCTCCCTGTCTGTCTTTCTCTGTCTCTGTCTGTCTCTGTCTCTCTTTCTGTCTCTTTGTCTGTCTGTCTTTCTCTGTCTCTCTCTGTCTCTGTCTCTCTTTCTGTCTCTGTCTGTCTCTCTTTCTGTCTCCCTGTCTGTCTTTCTCTCTCTGTCTGTCTCTGTCTCTCTTTCTGTCTCTTTGTCTGTCTTTCTCTGTCTCTTTCTGTCTCCCTGTCTGTGTCTGTCTGCCCGTCTCTGTCTCTCTGTCAGTGACTGTCGAGCTGCGAATTGAGCGGTCTTAAAGGACTTTGTGTCCCTGTCTCTCTCTCTCTTTCTGTCTATAAGTCAGTTTACTTAATAGGCACATTCTTTATACCTGCCACAACTCCATTTCCCATAATGCTTCAGCAATGACATTGTCCATTCATTTCTAAGCACATAGCTGCCTGGGCTTTTAAAACAGACCGCTTATCTGACTTAGGAGAGTATTCTAACACATAGAAAAGTATTCACACCCCTTACCTAATATTATGCTACTTAGCATTATTAAGCTAGTTAGCATTAGCATGCTAGCTATTTTTAGCATTTTAGCTAAATTTGGGTTTTTGACTAACTTTTCGTGCTGATTCCTCTGATGCTAATGATAACATGTTAGCTAGCATTAGCATGCTAGTTAGCATTAGCATGCTAGCTCATGTTAGCATTTTTGCTAATTTTTCAAATTTTCTTAACTTTTCGTAGTGATTACGTTGTAGCTAATGATTACATGTTAGCTAGCATTAACATGCTAGTTAGCATTAGCATGCTAGCTCATTTTAGCATTTTAGCTATTTTTTTGAATTTTCTTAACTTTTCACTGTTATTACGTTGCAGCTAATGATTACATGTTAGCTAGCATGCGCATGCTAGCTAGCATTAGCATGCTAGCTCATGTTAGCATTTTAGCTAATTTTTCAAATTTTCTTAACGTTTCGTAGTGATTACGTTGTAGCTAATGATTACATGTTAGCTAGCATTAGCATGCTAGTTAGCATTAGCATGCTAGCTCATTTTAGCATTTTAGCTATTTTTTTGAATTTTCTTAACTTTTCACTGTTATTACGTTGCAGCTAATGATTACATGTTAGCTAGCATGCGCATGCTAGTTAGCATTAGCATGCTAGCTAAATTTAGAATTTTAGCTAATTTTTCAACATTTCTTAACTTTTCGTAGTGATTATGTTGCAGCTTTTGATTACATGCTAGCTAGCATTAGCATGCTAGTTAGCATTAGCATGCTAGCTCATGTTAGCATTTTTGCTAATTTTTCAAATTTTCTTAACTTTTCGTAGTGATTACGTTGTAGCTAATGATTACATGTTAGCTAGCATTAGCATGCTAGCTCATGTTAGCATTTTTGCTAATTTTTGAATTTTGCTTAACTTTTTTTACTCATTGCTTCGAGGCTATTAATAACATGCTAGCTATCATTAGCATGCTAGTTAGCATTAGCATGCTAGCTCATGTTAGCATTTTAGCTATTTTTTTAATTTGTTCTAGGCAACAGAAGCTCTGAATGGGGGTGTGTGACTGATTACGCACCACGTGGCAGGCCCCGTTTAAATTTCCTGAAATTTTCTAGTTATTATTTATTTTTCTTCCGTCCAGCGTTAATGCGGGTCGTACCGTAGCATGCACCCCCACAATATATATATCAAAACGTGCGGCTCGATTCCACGATGGGTGCTATTACTTTTATAAGCGATTGGAGTTACCATGGCGACGTAATTAGCGAAAAACCACGCCGAAAAATCCCATAGGAATGAATGCATTCACATCTCGGAGCGATCCAAAAAATCCACTTTTTTGAGGATTTACTGTGTCATCATACGTTCACTTAGAAAAACCATTAAAATCTCAGTTTGTAGGAATATCCGAGCACTTTTCAGAAGTGAAGACGGGATGTTGATATCTGTTACGGTTTTTTCACAATAAGCCTCTGAGCGACCCAAAGTTTGCCTCAAATTTGAAAATTTAAAAATTTTTCAGTGTAACTGCCGTTTCGTCAGAGTGTGAGACCCAAGATTATTGAGAACCCAAAATATTTTTTAACTCGCCGTCACGGTCACATATTTCGTTCTACTGAACTGATTTTCGGCCATGTGAAAGCCACGCCCGATGACATTCACACGATCTTTTCGAAATTTCTCTATGTCTCACCGTTTTCTCTCAGCGCACTCGAGTTTGCAAAAAATCAGACACATTTTGAGCAGATTTCAGAAGAGCAGCGTATACTTTAACATTGAGAAAGTCTGAAGCTGCACATTGTGACAAGACATTTCTCTCTCGTTCGTTCTCGGACTCTGAAATATGTAGAGAGTTGTGCTTTTCCATGATCGAAGACGAAACCCGGCTCTCACTGACGCTTCAAGAATTTTTTCGATATCTCGCAGGGTTTTCGAACAGCGGCAATTTGTTCGGAGCCGTTTTTGGGGTCAGAGATGGATTTAGAGCTTCAAAGTGGCTGACATGTCAGAGACAAATTAGTCACGCTAAATTTGTCACGGCCATTAGTTGCCAAGCAACGGCACACCTGCACTTCTCAGGAGAGCCAGAGGTCATTAGAGTTCATTCCAACTCTATTGGAACATGGATTTAGGCCTTCAGGTTTACCATAGAAGCTGTAGATTTGTTTCTAGTAATTCTGATTAGTGTGGAGTGCTCTTACATGTCTTGAACCTGACTTTTGACCCACAAAATAAGACTCAAACAATATTTACAAAATAAAAGCCCTAAGATTTTTTATACAATATCACAGTACCCTATTATATTACACTACTATTAAAGATCTATTACATATTTATTACTACTATTACACTACTCTCACATAGAGGTTCTCTCCGTCAGCGACTGACTCTGAAGGACTCCATGTCTGTCTCTCAGCGGAGGGTCCGCTGCGGAAGCAGCGGTCTGAAAGAACTTTTCTGCCTTTCTCTGTCTCTTTTTTTTCTGATTAGTGTGGAGTGCTTGTTCATGTCTTGAAACTGACATTTGGGTAGCTGTAGATTCATTTACAGTAATTCTGATTAGTGTGGAGTGCTCATACATGTCTTGAAATTGACTTTTGACCCACACTGTCTGATCAGCTGATTGGGTCACACACACATGCACCTGTGACTTTGCTGTTACTGAGCAACAGCACAGCTGGCCTCTGAGGAGAACAAAAGGTCTCTTAAGGTCCTTAGAACTCTATTTAGACATGGAGTTAAGGCCTGTTAGATTGATGGATTACCCTTCAGAGGATTTCATTATACATATGATATTCAATCAGCCTTAACTGACATCCATGATGGACTTTCAAAATAAGACTCAAATAAGCTCTTCAAAATAAAAGCTCTCAGATTTTCTATAGAAGATCATAGCAGCTTATTGTTTTACACTACTGCAGTCTGTCTGCCCTCCTGTCTGTCTGTCTGTCTGTCTGTCTGTCTGTCTGTCTGTCTGTCTGTCTGTCTGTCTGTCTGTCTGTCTGTCTGTCTGTCTGTCTTTCCCTCTAAGCAGCAGCTGCACCTCCTGTCTCTTTGGAGATGAGCCAGCGACTGACTCTGAAGGACTCCATGTCTGTGTCTCAGCGGAGGGTCCGCTGCGGAAGCAGCGGTCTGAAAGAACTTTTCTGCCTTTCTCTGTCTCTTTTTTCTCTGATTAGTGTGGAGTGCTTGTTCATGTCTTGAAACTGACATTTGGGAAGCTGTAGATTACTTTCTATTCATTCTGATTAGTGTGGAGTGCTCATACATGTCTTGAAATTGACTTTTGACCCACACTGTTCAATACAATATCACAGAACCCTATTGTTTTAAACTATTGCTCTTTTTCTGTCTGTCTGTCTGACTGCCTGTAAGCCGAGCATCAGATGATTGGGTCACACACACATGCACCTGTGACTTTGCTGTTACTTAGCAACAGCACAGCTGGCCTCTGAGGAGAACAAAAGGTCTCTTAAGGTCATTAGAACTCTATTTAGACATGGAGTTAAGGCCTGTTAGATTAATGGATTACCCTTCAGAGGATTTCATTATACATATGATATTCAATCAGCCTTAACTGACATCCATGATGGACTTTCAAAATAAGACTCAAACAAGCTCTTCAAAATAAAAGCCTTCAGATTTTCTATAGACGATTCATAGGGGTTGTCTGTCTGTCTGTCTCTCTGTCTGTCTCTGTCCATCTCTCTGTCTGTCTCTTTCACTCTGTCTGTCTCTGTCCATCTCTCTGTCTGTCTCTTTTACTCTGTCTGTCTCTGTCTGTCTCTCTGTCTGTCTCTTTCTCTCTGTCTGTCTGTCTCTCTTTCTGTCTCTTTGTCTGTCTTTCTCTGTCTCTTTCTGTCTCTTTGTCTGTCTCTTTCTCTCTGTCTGTCTCTGTCCGTCTCTCTGTCTGTCTCTTTGTCTGTCTTTCTCTGTCTCTGTCCGTCTCTCTGTCTGTCTCTCTTTCTGTCTCTTTGTCTGTCTTTCTCTGTCTCTTTCTGTCTCCCTGTCTGTCTCTGTCTGCCCATCTCTGTCTCTCTGTCAGTGACTGTCGAGCTGCGAATTGAGCGGTCTTAAAGGACTTTGTGTCCCTGTCTCTCTCTCTCTTTCTGTCTATAAGTTAGTTGACTTAATAGGCACATTCTTTGTTCTGGCCACAACTCCATTTCCCATAATGCTTCAGCAAATACATTGTCCATTCATTTCTAAGCACATTGCTGCCTGGGCTTTTAAAACAGACCGCTTATCTGACTTAGGAGAGTATTCCAACACATAGAAAAGTATTCACACCCCTTACCTAATATTATGCTACTTAGCATTATTAAGCTAGTTAGCATTAGCATGCTAGCTATTTTTAGCATTTTAGCTAAATTTGGGTTTTTGACTAACTTTTCGTGCTGATTCCTCTGATGCTAATGATCACATGTTAGCTAGCATTAGCATGCTAGTTAGCATTAGCATGCTAGCTCATGTTAGCATTTTAGCTAATTTTTCAAATTTTCATAACTTTTCGTAGTGATTACGTTGTAGCTAATGATTACATGTTAGCTAGCATTAGCATGCTAGTTAGCATTAGCATGCTAGCTCATTTTAGCATTTTAGCTATTTTTTTGAATTTTCTTAACTTTTCACTGTTAATACGTTGCAGCTAATGATTACATGTTAGCTAGCATGTGCATGCTAGTTAGCATTAGCATGCTAGCTAATTTTAGAATTTTAGCTAATTTTTAAACATTTCTTAACTTTTCGTAGTGATTACGTTGAGGCTAACGATTACATGTTAGCTAGCATTAGTTTGCTAGTTAGCATTAGCATGCTAGCTCATGTTAGCATTTTTGCTAATTTTGGAATCTTTCTTAACTTTTTTTACTCATTGCTTCGAGGCTATTGATAAAATGCTAGTTAGCATTAGCATGCTAGCTCATGTTAGCATTTTAGCAATTTTTTTGAATTTGCTTAACTTTTTTTACTCATTGCTTCGAGGCTATTGATAACATGCTAGTTAGCATTAGCATGCTAGCTCATGTTAGCATTTAAGCATTTTTTTAATTTGTCCCAACTTTTTCTACTTATTGCTTCGAACCTATTGATAACATGTTAGATTGGGGGTGTGTGACTGATTACGCACCACGTGGCAGGCCCCGTTTAAATTTCCTGAAATTTTCTAGTTTATTTATTTATTTTTCTTCCGTCCACCTTAATGCGGGTCGTACCGTAGCATGCACCCCCACAATATATATATCAAAACGTGCGGCTCGATCTCGAGATGGGTGCTATTACTTTTATAAGCGATTGGAGTTACCATGGCGACGTAATTAGCGAAAAACCACGCTCAAAAATCCCATAGGAATGAATGGAGTCCGGTGTCGGAGCGATCAAAAAAATCCACTTTTTTGAGGATTTACTGTGTCATCATACGTTCACTTAGAAAAACCATTAAAATCTCAGTTTGTAGGAATATCCGAGCACTTTTCAGAAGTGAAGACGGGATGTTGATATCTGTTACGGTTTTTTCACAATGAGCCTCTGAGCGACCCAAAGTTTGCCTCAAATTAAAAAATTTAAAAATTTTTCAGTGTAACTGCCGTTAAGTTAGAGTGCGAGACTTTGTCCGAGCTGGAACCCAAATTATTTTTTAACTCGTCGTCACGGTCACATATTTCCTTCTACTGAACTGATTTTCGCCCATGTGAAAGCCACGCCCGATGACATTCACACGATCTTTTCAAAATTTCTCTATGTCTCACCGTTTTCTCTCAGCGGACTTTCGTTTGCAAAAAATCAGACACATTTTGAGCAGATT
This sequence comes from Valencia hispanica, assembly GCA_963556495.2. Taxonomy (NCBI): domain Eukaryota; kingdom Metazoa; phylum Chordata; class Actinopteri; order Cyprinodontiformes; family Valenciidae; genus Valencia; species Valencia hispanica. The sequence continues at coordinate 6,491,380 of OY747721.1, read as the reverse complement.
TCAGAAAATCCCCCTATTGTTTAACATTGAGCAAGTCTGACAGTTTCTGAAGCTGGGGCTGGTGACAAGACATTTTTAACTCGTTTGTTCTCGGACTCTGAAATATGTAGAGAGTTGTGCTTTTCCATGATCGAAGGCGAAACCCGGCTCTCACTGACGCTTCAAGAATTTTTTCGATACATCGCACGGTTTTTGAACAGCGGCAATTTGTTCGGAAGCCTTTTTGGGGTCAGAGATGGATTTAGAGCTTCAAAGTGGCTGACATGTCAGAGACAAATTAGTCACGCTAAATTAGTCACGGCCATTAGTTGCCAAGCAACGGCACACCTGCACTTCTCAGGAGAGCCAGAGGTCATTAGAGTTCATTCCAACTCTATTGGAACATGGATTTAGGCCTTCAGGTTTACCATAGAAGCTGTAGATTACTTTGTACTAATTCTGATTAGTGTGGAGTGCTCTTACATGTCTTGAAACTGACTTTTGACCCACAAAATAAGACTCAAACAATATTTACAAAATAAAAGCCCTAAGATTTTGTATACAATATCACAGTACCCTATTATTTTACACTACTATTAAAGATCTATTACACATTTATTACTACTATTACACTACTCTCACATAGAGGTTCTCTCCGTCAGCGACTGACTCTGAAGGAGTCCATGTCTGTGTCTCAGCGGAGGGTCAGCGGTCTGAAAGAACTTTTCTGCCTTTCTCTGTCTCTTTTTTTTCTGATTAGTGTGGAGTGCTTGTTCATGTCTTGAAACTGACATTTGGGTAGCTGTAGATTCATTTCCAGTAATTCTGATTAGTGTGGAGTGCTCATACATGTCTTGAAAGTGACTTTTGACCCACACTGTCTGATCAGCTGATTGGGTCACACACACATGCACCTGTGACTTTGCTGTTACTTAGCAACAGCACAGCTGGCCTCTGAGGAGAACAAAAGGTCTCTTAAGGTCATTAGAACTCTATTTAGACATGGAGTTAAGGCCTGTTATATTAATGGATTACCCTTCAGAGGATTTCATTATACATATGATATTCAATCAGCCTTAACTGACATCCATGATGGACTTTCAAAATAAGACTCAAACAAGCTCTTCAAAATAAAAGCCCTCAGATTTTCTATAGAAGATTCATAGGGGTTGTCTGTCTGTCTGTCTCTCTGTCTGTCTCTTTCTCTCTGTCTGTCTCTCTTTCTGTCTCTTTGTCTGTCTTTCTCTATCTCTTTCTGTCTCTGTCTCTCTTTTTGTCTCTGTCTGTCTCTCTTTCTGTCTCCTTGTCTGTCTTTCTCTGTCTCTGTCTATCTCTGTCTCTCTTTCTGTCTCTGTCTGTCTCTCTTTCTGTCTCCCTGTCTGTCTTTCTCTGTCTCTGTCTGTCTCTGTCTCTCTTTCTGTCTCTTTGTCTGTCTGTCTTTCTCTGTCTCTCTCTGTCTCTGTCTCTCTTTCTGTCTCTGTCTGTCTCTCTTTCTGTCTCCCTGTCTGTCTTTCTCTCTCTGTCTGTCTCTGTCTCTCTTTCTGTCTCTTTGTCTGTCTTTCTCTGTCTCTTTCTGTCTCCCTGTCTGTCTCTGTCTGCCCGTCTCTGTCTCTCTGTCAGTGACTGTGGAGCTGAGAATTGAGCGGTCTTAAAGGACTTTGTGTCCCTGTCTCTCTCTCTCTTTCTGTCTATAAGTTAGTTGACTTAATAGGCACATTCTTTATTCTGGCCACAACTACATTTCCCATAATGCTTCAGCAATTACATTGTCCATTCATTTCTAAGCACATTGCTGCCTGGGCTTTTAAAACAGACCGCTTATCTGACTTAGGAGAGTATTCTAACACATAGAAAAGTATTCACACCCCTTACCTAATATTATGCTACTTAGCATTATTAAGCTAGTTAGCATTAGCATGCTAGCTATTTTTAGCATTTTAGCTAAATTTGGGTTTTTGACTAACTTTTCGTGCTGATTCCTCTGATGCTAATGATAACATGTTAGCTAGCATTAGCATGCTAGTTAGCATTAGCATGCTAGCTCATGTTAGCATTGTAGCTAATTTTTCAAATTTTCTTAACTTTTCGTAGTGATTACGTTGTAGCTAATGATTACATGTTAGCTAGCATTAGCATGCTAGTTAGCATTAGCATGCTAGCACATTTTAGCATTTTAGCTATTTTTTTGAATTTTCTTAACTTTTCACTGTTATTACGTTGCAGCTAATGATTACATGTTAGTTAGCATGCGCATGCTAGTTAGCATTAGCATGCTAGCTACTTTTAGAATTTTAGCTAATTTTTCAACATTTCTTAACTTTTCGTAGTGATTATGTTGCAGCTAATGATTAGATGTTAGCTAGCATTAGCATGCTAGTTAGCATTAGCATGCTAGCTCATTTTAGCATTTTAGCTAATTTTTGAATTTTGCTTAACTTTTTTCACTCTGCTTCAAGGCTTTTAATAACATGCTAGCTAGCATTAGCATGCTAGCTCGTATTAGCATTTTTGCTAATTTTTGAATTTTGCTTAACTTTTTTTACTCATTGCTTTGAGGCTGTTGATAACATGCTAGTTAGCATTAGTATGCTAGCTCATGTTAGCATTTTTGCTAATTTTTGAATTTTGCTAAACTTTTTTTACTCATTGCTTCGAGGCTGTTGATAACATGCTAGTTAGCATTAGCATGCTAGCTCATGTTAGCATTTTAGCTATTTTTTAAATTTGGCATTAGCATGCTAGGCTAGGCAACAGAACCTCTGATTGGGGGTGTGTGACTGATTACGCACCACGTGGCAGGCCCCGTTTAAATTTCCTGAAATTTTCTAGTTAGGGGCCTGCCAATGCAATGCAGGGAGAAGCAGAGCATTGCATTGCGAAGCAATGCAATGCACTGCCTCCCATGCAATTGCATGGCAAGGCACCTATTATTCTACACCTCTAAACGGCTTCTTTATTATTATTTATTTTTCTTCCGTCCAGCGTTAATGCGGGTCGTACCGTAGCATGCACCCCCACAATATATATATCAAAACGTGCGGCTCGATTCCACGATGGGTGCTATTACTTTTATAAGCGATTGGAGTTACCATGGCGACGTAATTAGCGAAAAACCACGCCGAAAAATCCCATAGGAATGAATGCATTCACATCTCGGAGCGATCCAAAAAATCCACTTTTTTGAGGATTTACTGTGTCATCATACGTTCACTTAGAAAAACCATTAAAATCTCAGTTTGTAGGAATATCCGAGCACTTTTCAGAAGTGAAGACGGGATGTTGATATCTGTTACGGTTTTTTCACAATAAGCCTCTGAGCGACCCAAAGTTTGCCTCAAATTTGAAAATTTAAAAATTTTTCAGTGTAACTGCCGTTTCGTCAGAGTGTGAGACCCAAGATTATTGAGAACCCAAAATATTTTTTAACTCGCCGTCACGGTCACATATTTCGTTCTACTGAACTGATTTTCGGCCATGTGAAAGCCACGCCCGATGACATTCACACGATCTTTTCGAAATTTCTCTATGTCTCACCGTTTTCTCTCAGCGCACTCGAGTTTGCAAAAAATCAGACACATTTTGAGCAGATTTCAGAAGAGCAGCGTATACTTTAACATTGAGAAAGTCTGAAGCTGCACATTGTGACAAGACATTTCTCTCTCGTTCGTTCTCGGACTCTGAAATATGTAGAGAGTTGTGCTTTTCCATGATCGAAGACGAAACCCGGCTCTCACTGACGCTTCAAGAATTTTTTCGATATCTCGCAGGGTTTTCGAACAGCGGCAATTTGTTCGGAGCCGTTTTTGGGGTCAGAGATGGATTTAGAGCTTCAAAGTGGCTGACATGTCAGAGACAAATTAGTCACGCTAAATTTGTCACGGCCATTAGTTGCCAAGCAACGGCACACCTGCACTTCTCAGGAGAGCCAGAGGTCATTAGAGTTCATTCCAACTCTATTGGAACATGGATTTAGGCCTTCAGGTTTACCATAGAAGCTGTAGATTTGTTTCTAGTAATTCTGATTAGTGTGGAGTGCTCTTACATGTCTTGAACCTGACTTTTGACCCACAAAATAAGACTCAAACAATATTTACAAAATAAAAGCCCTAAGATTTTTTATACAATATCACAGTACCCTATTATATTACACTACTATTAAAGATCTATTACATATTTATTACTACTATTACACTACTCTCACATAGAGGTTCTCTCCGTCAGCGACTGACTCTGAAGGACTCCATGTCTGTCTCTCAGCGGAGGGTCCGCTGCGGAAGCAGCGGTCTGAAAGAACTTTTCTGCCTTTCTCTGTCTCTTTTTTTTCTGATTAGTGTGGAGTGCTTGTTCATGTCTTGAAACTGACATTTGGGTAGCTGTAGATTCATTTACAGTAATTCTGATTAGTGTGGAGTGCTCATACATGTCTTGAAATTGACTTTTGACCCACACTGTCTGATCAGCTGATTGGGTCACACACACATGCACCTGTGACTTTGCTGTTACTGAGCAACAGCACAGCTGGCCTCTGAGGAGAACAAAAGGTCTCTTAAGGTCCTTAGAACTCTATTTAGACATGGAGTTAAGGCCTGTTAGATTGATGGATTACCCTTCAGAGGATTTCATTATACATATGATATTCAATCAGCCTTAACTGACATCCATGATGGACTTTCAAAATAAGACTCAAATAAGCTCTTCAAAATAAAAGCTCTCAGATTTTCTATAGAAGATCATAGCAGCTTATTGTTTTACACTACTGCAGTCTGTCTGCCCTCCTGTCTGTCTGTCTGTCTGTCTGTCTGTCTGTCTGTCTGTCTGTCTGTCTGTCTGTCTGTCTGTCTGTCTGTCTGTCTGTCTTTCCCTCTAAGCAGCAGCTGCACCTCCTGTCTCTTTGGAGATGAGCCAGCGACTGACTCTGAAGGACTCCATGTCTGTGTCTCAGCGGAGGGTCCGCTGCGGAAGCAGCGGTCTGAAAGAACTTTTCTGCCTTTCTCTGTCTCTTTTTTCTCTGATTAGTGTGGAGTGCTTGTTCATGTCTTGAAACTGACATTTGGGAAGCTGTAGATTACTTTCTATTCATTCTGATTAGTGTGGAGTGCTCATACATGTCTTGAAATTGACTTTTGACCCACACTGTTCAATACAATATCACAGAACCCTATTGTTTTAAACTATTGCTCTTTTTCTGTCTGTCTGTCTGACTGCCTGTAAGCCGAGCATCAGATGATTGGGTCACACACACATGCACCTGTGACTTTGCTGTTACTTAGCAACAGCACAGCTGGCCTCTGAGGAGAACAAAAGGTCTCTTAAGGTCATTAGAACTCTATTTAGACATGGAGTTAAGGCCTGTTAGATTAATGGATTACCCTTCAGAGGATTTCATTATACATATGATATTCAATCAGCCTTAACTGACATCCATGATGGACTTTCAAAATAAGACTCAAACAAGCTCTTCAAAATAAAAGCCTTCAGATTTTCTATAGACGATTCATAGGGGTTGTCTGTCTGTCTGTCTCTCTGTCTGTCTCTGTCCATCTCTCTGTCTGTCTCTTTCACTCTGTCTGTCTCTGTCCATCTCTCTGTCTGTCTCTTTTACTCTGTCTGTCTCTGTCTGTCTCTCTGTCTGTCTCTTTCTCTCTGTCTGTCTGTCTCTCTTTCTGTCTCTTTGTCTGTCTTTCTCTGTCTCTTTCTGTCTCTTTGTCTGTCTCTTTCTCTCTGTCTGTCTCTGTCCGTCTCTCTGTCTGTCTCTTTGTCTGTCTTTCTCTGTCTCTGTCCGTCTCTCTGTCTGTCTCTCTTTCTGTCTCTTTGTCTGTCTTTCTCTGTCTCTTTCTGTCTCCCTGTCTGTCTCTGTCTGCCCATCTCTGTCTCTCTGTCAGTGACTGTCGAGCTGCGAATTGAGCGGTCTTAAAGGACTTTGTGTCCCTGTCTCTCTCTCTCTTTCTGTCTATAAGTTAGTTGACTTAATAGGCACATTCTTTGTTCTGGCCACAACTCCATTTCCCATAATGCTTCAGCAAATACATTGTCCATTCATTTCTAAGCACATTGCTGCCTGGGCTTTTAAAACAGACCGCTTATCTGACTTAGGAGAGTATTCCAACACATAGAAAAGTATTCACACCCCTTACCTAATATTATGCTACTTAGCATTATTAAGCTAGTTAGCATTAGCATGCTAGCTATTTTTAGCATTTTAGCTAAATTTGGGTTTTTGACTAACTTTTCGTGCTGATTCCTCTGATGCTAATGATCACATGTTAGCTAGCATTAGCATGCTAGTTAGCATTAGCATGCTAGCTCATGTTAGCATTTTAGCTAATTTTTCAAATTTTCATAACTTTTCGTAGTGATTACGTTGTAGCTAATGATTACATGTTAGCTAGCATTAGCATGCTAGTTAGCATTAGCATGCTAGCTCATTTTAGCATTTTAGCTATTTTTTTGAATTTTCTTAACTTTTCACTGTTAATACGTTGCAGCTAATGATTACATGTTAGCTAGCATGTGCATGCTAGTTAGCATTAGCATGCTAGCTAATTTTAGAATTTTAGCTAATTTTTAAACATTTCTTAACTTTTCGTAGTGATTACGTTGAGGCTAACGATTACATGTTAGCTAGCATTAGTTTGCTAGTTAGCATTAGCATGCTAGCTCATGTTAGCATTTTTGCTAATTTTGGAATCTTTCTTAACTTTTTTTACTCATTGCTTCGAGGCTATTGATAAAATGCTAGTTAGCATTAGCATGCTAGCTCATGTTAGCATTTTAGCAATTTTTTTGAATTTGCTTAACTTTTTTTACTCATTGCTTCGAGGCTATTGATAACATGCTAGTTAGCATTAGCATGCTAGCTCATGTTAGCATTTAAGCATTTTTTTAATTTGTCCCAACTTTTTCTACTTATTGCTTCGAACCTATTGATAACATGTTAGATTGGGGGTGTGTGACTGATTACGCACCACGTGGCAGGCCCCGTTTAAATTTCCTGAAATTTTCTAGTTTATTTATTTATTTTTCTTCCGTCCACCGGAATGCGGGTCGTACCGTAGCATGCACCCCCACAATATATATATCAAAACGTGCGGCTCGATCTCGAGATGGGTGCTATTACTTTTATAAGCGATTGGAGTTACCATGGCGACGTATTTAGCGAAAAACCACGCCCAAAAATCCCATAGGAATGAATGGAGTCAGGTGTCGGAGCGATCAAAAAAATCCACTTTTTTGAGGATTTACTGTGTCATCATACGTTCACTTAGAAAAACCATTGAAATCTCAGTTTGTAGGAATATCCGCGCACTTTTCAGAAGTGAAGACGGGATGTTGATATCTGTTACGGTTTTTTCACAATGAGCCTCTGAGCGACCCAAAGTTTGCCTCAAATTTAAAAATTTAAAAAATTTTCAGTGTAACTGCCGTTAAGTTAGAGTGCGAGACTTTGTCCGAGCTGGATCCCAAATTATTTTTTAACTCGTCGTCACGCTCACATATTTCCTTCTACTGAACTGATTTTCGCCCATGTGAAAGCCACGCCCGATGACATTCACACGATCTTTTCGAAATTTCTCTATGTCTCACCGTTTTCTCTCAGCGGACTTTCGTTTGCAAAAAATCAGACACATTTTGAGCAGATTTCAGAAAATCCCCCTATTGTTTAACATTGAGCAAGTCTGACAGTTTCTGAAGCTGGGGCTGGTGACAAGACATTTTTAACTCGTTTGTTCTCGGACTCTGAAATATGTAGAGAGTTGTGCTTTTCCATGATCGAAGGCGAAACCCGGCTCTCACTGACGCTTCAAGAATTTTTTCGATACATCGCACGGTTTTTGAACAGCGGCAATTTGTTCGGAAGCCTTTTTGGGGTCAGAGATGGATTTAGAGCTTCAAAGTGGCTGACATGTCAGAGACAAATTAGTCACGCTAAATTAGTCACGGCCATTAGTTGCCAAGCAACGGCACACCTGCACTTCTCAGGAGAGCCAGAGGTCATTAGAGTTCATTCCAACTCTATTGGAACATGGATTTAGGCCTTCAGGTTTACCATAGAAGCTGTAGATTACTTTGTACTAATTCTGATTAGTGTGGAGTGCTCTTACATGTCTTGAAACTGACTTTTGACCCACAAAATAAGACTCAAACAATATTTACAAAATAAAAGCCCTAAGATTTTGTATACAATATCACAGTACCCTATTATTTTACACTACTATTAAAGATCTATTACACATTTATTACTACTATTACACTACTCTCACATAGAGGTTCTCTCCGTCAGCGACTGACTCTGAAGGAGTCCATGTCTGTGTCTCAGCGGAGGGTCAGCGGTCTGAAAGAACTTTTCTGCCTTTCTCTGTCTCTTTTTTTTCTGATTAGTGTGGAGTGCTTGTTCATGTCTTGAAACTGACATTTGGGTAGCTGTAGATTCATTTCCAGTAATTCTGATTAGTGTGGAGTGCTCATACATGTCTTGAAAGTGACTTTTGACCCACACTGTCTGATCAGCTGATTGGGTCACACACACATGCACCTGTGACTTTGCTGTTACTTAGCAACAGCACAGCTGGCCTCTGAGGAGAACAAAAGGTCTCTTAAGGTCATTAGAACTCTATTTAGACATGGAGTTAAGGCCTGTTAGATTAATGGATTACCCTTCAGAGGATTTCATTATACATATGATATTCAATCAGCCTTAACTGACATCCATGATGGACTTTCAAAATAAGACTCAAACAAGCTCTTCAAAATAAAAGCCCTCAGATTTTCTATAGAAGATTCATAGGGGTTGTCTGTCTGTCTGTCTCTCTGTCTGTCTCTTTCTCTCTGTCTGTCTCTCTTTCTGTCTCTTTGTCTGTCTTTCTCTATCTCTTTCTGTCTCTGTCTCTCTTTTTGTCTCTGTCTGTCTCTCTTTCTGTCTCCTTGTCTGTCTTTCTCTGTCTCTGTCTGTCTCTGTCTCTCTTTCTGTCTCTGTCTGTCTCTCTTTCTGTCTCCCTGTCTGTCTTTCTCTGTCTCTGTCTGTCTCTGTCTCTCTTTCTGTCTCTTTGTCTGTCTGTCTTTCTCTGTCTCTCTCTGTCTCTGTCTCTCTTTCTGTCTCTGTCTGTCTCTCTTTCTGTCTCCCTGTCTGTCTTTCTCTCTCTGTCTGTCTCTGTCTCTCTTTCTGTCTCTTTGTCTGTCTTTCTCTGTCTCTTTCTGTCTCCCTGTCTGTGTCTGTCTGCCCGTCTCTGTCTCTCTGTCAGTGACTGTCGAGCTGCGAATTGAGCGGTCTTAAAGGACTTTGTGTCCCTGTCTCTCTCTCTCTTTCTGTCTATAAGTCAGTTTACTTAATAGGCACATTCTTTATACCTGCCACAACTCCATTTCCCATAATGCTTCAGCAATGACATTGTCCATTCATTTCTAAGCACATAGCTGCCTGGGCTTTTAAAACAGACCGCTTATCTGACTTAGGAGAGTATTCTAACACATAGAAAAGTATTCACACCCCTTACCTAATATTATGCTACTTAGCATTATTAAGCTAGTTAGCATTAGCATGCTAGCTATTTTTAGCATTTTAGCTAAATTTGGGTTTTTGACTAACTTTTCGTGCTGATTCCTCTGATGCTAATGATAACATGTTAGCTAGCATTAGCATGCTAGTTAGCATTAGCATGCTAGCTCATGTTAGCATTTTTGCTAATTTTTCAAATTTTCTTAACTTTTCGTAGTGATTACGTTGTAGCTAATGATTACATGTTAGCTAGCATTAACATGCTAGTTAGCATTAGCATGCTAGCTCATTTTAGCATTTTAGCTATTTTTTTGAATTTTCTTAACTTTTCACTGTTATTACGTTGCAGCTAATGATTACATGTTAGCTAGCATGCGCATGCTAGCTAGCATTAGCATGCTAGCTCATGTTAGCATTTTAGCTAATTTTTCAAATTTTCTTAACGTTTCGTAGTGATTACGTTGTAGCTAATGATTACATGTTAGCTAGCATTAGCATGCTAGTTAGCATTAGCATGCTAGCTCATTTTAGCATTTTAGCTATTTTTTTGAATTTTCTTAACTTTTCACTGTTATTACGTTGCAGCTAATGATTACATGTTAGCTAGCATGCGCATGCTAGTTAGCATTAGCATGCTAGCTAAATTTAGAATTTTAGCTAATTTTTCAACATTTCTTAACTTTTCGTAGTGATTATGTTGCAGCTTTTGATTACATGCTAGCTAGCATTAGCATGCTAGTTAGCATTAGCATGCTAGCTCATGTTAGCATTTTTGCTAATTTTTCAAATTTTCTTAACTTTTCGTAGTGATTACGTTGTAGCTAATGATTACATGTTAGCTAGCATTAGCATGCTAGCTCATGTTAGCATTTTTGCTAATTTTTGAATTTTGCTTAACTTTTTTTACTCATTGCTTCGAGGCTATTAATAACATGCTAGCTATCATTAGCATGCTAGTTAGCATTAGCATGCTAGCTCATGTTAGCATTTTAGCTATTTTTTTAATTTGTTCTAGGCAACAGAAGCTCTGAATGGGGGTGTGTGACTGATTACGCACCACGTGGCAGGCCCCGTTTAAATTTCCTGAAATTTTCTAGTTAGGGGCCTGCCAATGCAATGCAGGGAGAAGCAGAGCATTGCATTGCGAAGCAATGCAATGCACTGCCTCCCATGCAATTGCATGGCAAGGCACCTATTATTCTACACCTCTAAACTGGACTCTTTATTATTTATTTATTTATTTATTTATTTTTCTTCCGTCCACCTTAATGCGGGTCGTACCGTAGCATGCACCCCCACAATATATATATCAAAACGTGCGGCTCGATCTCGAGATGGGTGCTATTACTTTTATAAGCGATTGGAGTTACCATGGCGACGTAATTAGCGAAAAACCACGCTCAAAAATCCCATAGGAATGAATGGAGTCCGGTGTCGGAGCGATCAAAAAAATCCACTTTTTTGAGGATTTACTGTGTCATCATACGTTCACTTAGAAAAACCATTAAAATCTCAGTTTGTAGGAATATCCGAGCACTTTTCAGAAGTGAAGACGGGATGTTGATATCTGTTACGATTTTTTCACAATGAGCCTCTGAGCGACCCAAAGTTTGCCTCAAATTAAAAAATTTAAAAATTTTTCAGTGTAACTGCCGTTAAGTTAGAGTGCGAGACTTTGTCCGAGCTGGAACCCAAATTATTTTTTAACTCGTCGTCACGGTCACATATTTCCTTCTACTGAACTGATTTTCGCCCATGTGAAAGCCACGCCCGATGACATTCACACGATCTTTTCAAAATTTCTCTATGTCTCACCGTTTTCTCTCAGCGGACTTTCGTTTGCAAAAAATCAGACACATTTTGAGCAGATTTCAGAAAATCCCCCTATTGTTTAACATTGAGCAAGTCGGACAGTTTCTGAAGCTGGGGCTTGTGACAAGACATTTTTAACTCGTTTGTTCTCGGACTCTGAAATATGTAGAGAGTTGTGCTTTTCCATGATCGAAGGCGAAACCCGGCTCTCACTGACGCTTCAAGAATTTTTTCGATACATCGCACGGTTTTTGAACAGCGGCAATTTGTTCGGAAGCCTTTTTGGGGTCAGAGATGGATTTAGAGCTTCAAAGTGGCTGACATGTCAGAGACAAATTAGTCACGCTAAATTAGTCACGGCCATTAGTTGCCAAGCAACGGCACACCTGCACTTCTCAGGAGAGCCAGAGGTCATTAGAGTTCATTCCAACTCTATTGGAACATGGATTTAGGCCTTCAGGTTTACCATAGAAGCTGTAGATTACTTTGTACTAATTCTGATTAGTGTGGAGTGCTCTTACATGTCTTGAAACTGACTTTTGACCCACAAAATAAGACTCAAACAATATTTACAAAATAAAAGCCCTAAGATTTTGTATACAATATCACAGTACCCTATTATTTTACACTACTATTAAAGATCTATTACACATTTATTACTACTATTACACTACTCTCACATAGAGGTTCTCTCCGTCAGCGACTGACTCTGAAGGAGTCCATGTCTGTGTCTCAGCGGAGGGTCAGCGGTCTGAAAGAACTTTTCTGCCTTTCTCTGTCTCTTTTTTTTCTGATTAGTGTGGAGTGCTTGTTCATGTCTTGAAACTGACATTTGGGTAGCTGTAGATTCATTTCCAGTAATTCTGATTAGTGTGGAGTGCTCATACATGTCTTGAAAGTGACTTTTGACCCACACTGTCTGATCAGCTGATTGGGTCACACACACATGCACCTGTGACTTTGCTGTTACTTAGCAACAGCACAGCTGGCCTCTGAGGAGAACAAAAGGTCTCTTAAGGTCATTAGAACTCTATTTAGACATGGAGTTAAGGCCTGTTAGATTAATGGATTACCCTTCAGAGGATTTCATTATACATATGATATTCAATCAGCCTTAACTGACATCCATGATGGACTTTCAAAATAAGACTCAAACAAGCTCTTCAAAATAAAAGCCCTCAGATTTTCTATAGAAGATTCATAGGGGTTGTCTGTCTGTCTGTCTCTCTGTCTGTCTCTTTCTCTCTGTCTGTCTCTCTTTCTGTCTCTTTGTCTGTCTTTCTCTGTCTCTTTCTGTCTCTGTCTCTCTTTTTGTCTCTGTCTGTCTCTCTTTCTGTCTCCTTGTCTGTCTTTCTCTGTCTCTGTCTATCTCTGTCTCTCTTTCTGTCTCTGTCTGTCTCTCTTTCTGTCTCCCTGTCTGTCTTTCTCTGTCTCTGTCTGTCTCTGTCTCTCTTTCTGTCTCTTTGTCTGTCTGTCTTTCTCTGTCTCTCTCTGTCTCTGTCTCTCTTTCTGTCTCTGTCTGTCTCTCTTTCTGTCTCCCTGTCTGTCTTTCTCTCTTTCTGTCTGTCTCTGTCTCTCTTTCTGTCTCTTTGTCTGTCTTTCTCTGTCTCTTTCTGTCTCCCTGTCTGTGTCTGTCTGCCCGTCTCTGTCTCTCTGTCAGTGACTGTCGAGCTGCGAATTGAGCGGTCTTAAAGGACTTTGTGTCCCTGTCTCTCTCTCTCTTTCTGTCTATAAGTTAGTTGACTTAATAGGCACATTCTTTACTCTGGCCACAACTCCATTTCCCATAATGCTTCAGCAATGACATTGTCCATTCATTTCTAAGCACATTGTTGCCTGGGCTTTTAAAACAGACCGCTTATCTGACTTAGGAGAGTATTCTAACACATAGAAAAGTATTCACACCCCTTACCTAATATTATGCTACTTAGCATTATTAAGCTAGTTAGCATTAGCATGCTAGCTATTTGTAGCATTTTAGCTAAATTTGGGTTTTTGACTAACTTTTCGTGCTGATTCCTCTGATGCTAATGATAACATGTTAGCTAGCATTAGCATGCTAGTTAGCATTAGCATGCTAGCTCATGTTAGCATTTTAGCTAATTTTTCAAATTTTCTTAACTTTTCGTAGTGATTACGTTGTAGCTAATGATTACATGTTAGCTAGCATTAGCATGCTAGTTAGCATTAGCATGCTAGCTCATTTTAGCATTTTAGCTATTTTTTTGAATTTTCTTAACTTTTCACTGTTATTACGTTGCAGCTAATGATTACATGTTAGCTAGCATGCGCATGCTAGCTAGCATTAGCATGCTAGCTCATGTTAGCATTTTAGCTAATTTTTCAAATTTTCTTAACGTTTCGTAGTGATTACGTTGTAGCTAATGATTACATGTTAGCTAGCATTAGCATGCTAGTTAGCATTAGCATGCTAGCTCATTTTAGCATTTTAGCTATTTTTTTGAATTTTCTTAACTTTTCACTGTTATTACGTTGCAGCTAATGATTACATGTTAGCTAGCATGCGCATGCTAGTTAGCATTAGCATGCTAGCTAAATTTAGAATTTTAGCTAATTTTTCAACATTTCTTAACTTTTCGTAGTGATTATGTTGCAGCTTTTGATTACATGTTAGCTAGCATTAGCATGCTAGTTAGCATTAGCATGCTAGCTCATGTTAGCATTTTTGCTAATTTTTCAAATTTTCTTAACTTTTCGTAGTGATTACGTTGTAGCTAATGATTACATGTTAGCTAGCATTAGCATGCTAGCTCATGTTAGCATTTTTGCTAATTTTTGAATTTTGCTTAACTTTTTTTACTCATTGCTTCGAGGCTATTAATAACATGCTAGCTATCATTAGCATGCTAGTTAGCATTAGCATGCTAGCTCATGTTAGCATTTTAGCTATTTTTTTAATTTGTTCTAGGCAACAGAAGCTCTGAATGGGGGTGTGTGACTGATTACGCACCACGTGGCAGGCCCCGTTTAAATTTCCTGAAATTTTCTAGTTTATTTATTTATTTTTCTTCCGTCCACCTTAATGCGGGTCGTACCGTAGCATGCACCCCCACAATATATATATCAAAACGTGCGGCTCGATCTCGAGATGGGTGCTATTACTTTTATAAGCGATTGGAGTTACCATGGCGACGTAATTAGCAAAAAACCACGCCCAAAAATCCCATAGGAATGAATGGAGTCCGGTGTCGGAGCGATCAAAAAAATCCACTTTTTTGAGGATTTACTGTGTCATCATACGTTCACTTAGAAAAACCATTAAAATCTCAGTTTGTAGGAATATCCGAGCACTTTTCAGAAGTGAAGACGGGATGTTGATATCTGTTACGGTTTTTTCACAATGAGCCTCTGAGCGACCCAAAGTTTGCCTCAAATTTAAAAATTTAAAAATTTTTCAGTGTAACTGCCGTTAAGTTAGAGTGCGAGACTTTGTCCGAGCTGGAACCCAAATTATTTTTTAACTCGTCGTCACGGTCACATATTTCCTTCTACTGAACTGATTTTCGCCCATGTGAAAGCCACGCCCGATGACATTCACACGATCTTTTCAAAATTTCTCTATGTCTCACCGTTTTCTCTCAGCGGACTTTCGTTTGCAAAAAATCAGACACATTTTGAGCAGATTTCAGAAAATCCCCCTATTGTTTAACATTGAGCAAGTCTGACAGTTTCTGAAGCTGGGGCTTGTGACAAGACATTTTTAACTCGTTTGTTCTCGGACTCTGAAATATGTAGAGAGTTGTGCTTTTCCATGATCGAAGGCGAAACCCGGCTCTCACTGACGCTTCAAGAATTTTTTCGATACATCGCACGGTTTTTGAACAGCAGCAATTTGTTCGGAAGCCTTTTTGGGGTCAGAGATGGATTTAGAGCTTCAAAGTGGCTGACATGTCAGAGACAAATTAGTCACGCTAAATTAGTCACGGCCATTAGTTGCCAAGCAACGGCACACCTGCACTTCTCAGGAGAGCCAGAGGTCATTAGAGTTCATTCCAACTCTATTTGAACATGGATTTAGGCCTTCAGATTTACCATAGAAGCTGTAGATTACTTTGTACTAATTCTGATTAGTGTGGAGTGCTCTTACATGTCTTGAAACTGACTTTTGACCCACAAAATAAGACTCAAACAATATTTACAAAATAAAAGCCCTAAGATTTTGTATACAATATCACAGTACCCTATTATTTTACACTACTATTAAAGATCTATTACACATTTATTACTACTATTACACTACTCTCACATAGAGGTTCTCTCCGTCAGCGACTGACTCTGAAGGACTCCATGTCTGTCTCTCAGCAGAGGGTCTGAAAGAACTGAGACATCAGCTGTCTGTGTGACGTTCTGTCAGTGGCAGCTGCGCTGCGGGAGCAGCGCTTTCTTAGAACTTTCCTGTCTGTCTCTGTCTCTCTGTCAGCGACTGTCGAGCTGCGAATTGAGCGGTCCTAAAGGACTTTGTGTCCCTTTCTCTTTCTGTCTGTCTTTCTGTCTGTCTATCTGTCTGTCCCTCTAAGCAGCAGCTGCTCCTCCTGTCTCTTTGGAGAGGAGCCCATTAAAGGTCACGAAAGGTCAACTAAACGCTTATGAATTTAAGGCCTCAAAGAACTGGATTACTAATGGGAGAATAACTATATATTACGATCGATACTCAGCCAGCCTTAACTGACATCCATGTTGGACTTTCACATTAAGAGTCAAACAAGCTCTTCAAAATAAAAGCCCATAGATTTTCAATAGAATATCATAGCAGCATATTTTTTTACACTACTGCTGTCTGTCTGTGTCTCCCTGTCTCCCTGTCTCCCTGTCTGTCTTTCTGTCTGTCAGCGGCTGGTCGGCTGCTTACGCAGCACATCTATAGGACACTGTCTCGCTGTCTCTGTCTTTCTGTCTGTCTCTCTGTCTCTCTGTCTGTCTGTCTGTCTGTCTGTCTGTCTGTCTGTCTGTCTGTCTGTCTGTCCCTCTAAGCAGCAGCTGCACCTCCTGTCTCTTTGGAGATGAGCCAGCGACTGACTCTGAAGGACTCCATGTCTGTCTCTCAGCTGAGGGTCCGCTGCGGAAGCAGCGGTCTGAAAGAATTTTTCTGCCTTTCTCTGTCTCTTTTTTTGCTGATTAGTGTGGGGTGCTTGTTCATGTCTTGAAACTGACATTTGGGTAGCTGTAGCTTCATTTCCAGTAATTCTGATTAGTGTGGAGTGCCTTTACATGTCTTGAAACTGACATTTGGGTAGCTGTAGCTTCATTTCCAGTGATTCTGATTAGTGTGGAGTGCTCCTACATGTCTTGAAATTGACTTTTGACCCACACTGTCTGAGGCTCTGTGGAGAACAGCTCATTAAAGGTCACTAAAGGTCATCATAACACTCTATGGACATGAATTTAAGGTCTGATAGAACAGTTGATTACCATTGGTGGTAGCGCAACATATGAATAAAGAGACTGAATCAGCCTCAACTGACATCCATGCTGGACTTTCAAAATAAGACTCAACAATCTCTTCAAAATTAAAGCCCTCTGATCTTCAATACAATATCACAGGACCCTATTGTTTTAAACTATTGCTGTCTTGCTGTCTGTCTGTCTGACTGCCTGTAAGCCGAGCATCAGCTGATTGGGTCACACACACATGCACCTGTGACTTTGCTGTTACTTAGCAACAGCACAGCTGGCCTCTGAGGAGAACAAAAGGTCTCTTAAGGTCATTAGAACTCTATTTAGACATGGAGTTAAGGCCTGTTAGATTAATGGATTACCCTTCAGAGGATTTCATTATACATATGATATTCAATCAGCCTTAACTGACATCCATGATGGACTTTCAAAATAAGACTCAAACAAGCTCTTCAAAATAAAAGCCTTAAGATTTTCTATAGAAGATTCATAGGGGTTGTCTGTCTGTCTCTCTGTCTGTCTCTTTCACTCTGTCTGTCTCTGTCAATCTCTCTGTCTGTCTCTTTCACTCTGTCTGTCTCTTTCACTCTGTCTGTCTCTGTCCATCTCTCTGTCTGTCTCTTTCTCTCTGTCTGTCTCTCTTTCTGTCTCTTTGTCTGTCTTTCTCTGTCTCTTTGTCTCTCTTTCTCTCTGTCTGTCTCTGTCCGTCTCTCTGTCTGTCTCTTTGTCTGTCTTTCTCTGTCTCTGTCCGTCTCTCTGTCTGTCTCTCTTTCTGTCTCTTTGTCTGTCTTTCTCTGTCTGCCCGTCTCTGTCTCTCTGTCAGTGACTGTGGAGCTGAGAATTGAGCGGTCTTAAAGGACTTTGTGTCCCTGTCTCTGTCTCTCTTTCTGTCTCTTTGTCTGTCTTTCTCTGTCTCTTTCTGTCTCCCTGTCTGTCTCTGTCTGCCCGTCTCTGTCTCTCTGTCAGTGACTGTGGAGCTGAGAATTGAGCGGTCTTAAAGGACTTTGTGTCCCTGTCTCTCTCTCTCTTTCTGTCTATAAGTTAGTTGACTTAATAGGCACATTCTTTATTCTGGCCACAACTACATTTCCCATAATGCTTCAGCAATTACATTGTCCATTCATTTCTAAGCACATTGCTGCCTGGGCTTTTAAAACAGACCGCTTATCTGACTTAGGAGAGTATTCTAACACATAGAAAAGTATTCACACCCCTTACCTAATATTATGCTACTTAGCATTATTAAGCTAGTTAGCATTAGCATGCTAGCTATTTTTAGCATTTTAGCTAAATTTGGGTTTTTGACTAACTTTTCGTGCTGATTCCTCTGATGCTAATGATAACATGTTAGCTAGCATTAGCATGCTAGTTAGCATTAGCATGCTAGCTCATGTTAGCATTGTAGCTAATTTTTCAAATTTTCTTAACTTTTCGTAGTGATTACGTTGTAGCTAATGATTACATGTTAGCTAGCATTAGCATGCTAGTTAGCATTAGCATGCTAGCACATTTTAGCATTTTAGCTATTTTTTTGAATTTTCTTAACTTTTCACTGTTATTACGTTGCAGCTAATGATTACATGTTAGTTAGCATGCGCATGCTAGTTAGCATTAGCATGCTAGCTACTTTTAGAATTTTAGCTAATTTTTCAACATTTCTTAACTTTTCGTAGTGATTATGTTGCAGCTAATGATTAGATGTTAGCTAGCATTAGCATGCTAGTTAGCATTAGCATGCTAGCTCATTTTAGCATTTTAGCTAATTTTTGAATTTTGCTTAACTTTTTTCACTCTGCTTCAAGGCTTTTAATAACATGCTAGCTAGCATTAGCATGCTAGCTCGTATTAGCATTTTTGCTAATTTTTGAATTTTGCTTAACTTTTTTTACTCATTGCTTTGAGGCTGTTGATAACATGCTAGTTAGCATTAGTATGCTAGCTCATGTTAGCATTTTTGCTAATTTTTGAATTTTGCTAAACTTTTTTTACTCATTGCTTCGAGGCTGTTGATAACATGCTAGTTAGCATTAGCATGCTAGCTCATGTTAGCATTTTAGCTATTTTTTAAATTTGGCATTAGCATGCTAGGCTAGGCAACAGAACCTCTGATTGGGGGTGTGTGACTGATTACGCACCATGTGGCAGGCCCCGTTTAAATTTCCTGAAATTTTCTAGTTTATTTATTTATTTTTCTTCCGTCCACCTTAATGCGGGTCGTACCGTAGCATGCACCCCCACAATATATATATCAAAACGTGCGGCTCGATCTCGAGATGGGTGCTATTACTTTTATAAGCGATTGGAGTTACCATGGCGACGTAATTAGCAAAAAACCACGCCCAAAAATCCCATAGGAATGAATGGAGTCCGGTGTCGGAGCGATCAAAAAAATCCACTTTTTTGAGGATTTACTGTGTCATCATACGTTCACTTAGAAAAACCATTAAAATCTCAGTTTGTAGGAATATCCGAGCACTTTTCAGAAGTGAAGACGGGATGTTGATATCTGTTACGGTTTTTTCACAATGAGCCTCTGAGCGACCCAAAGTTTGCCTCAAATTTAAAAATTTAAAAATTTTTCAGTGTAACTGCCGTTAAGTTAGAGTGCGAGACTTTGTCCGAGCTGGAACCCAAATTATTTTTTAACTCGTCGTCACGGTCACATATTTCCTTCTACTGAACTGATTTTCGCCCATGTGAAAGCCACGCCCGATGACATTCACACGATCTTTTCAAAATTTCTCTATGTCTCACCGTTTTCTCTCAGCGGACTTTCGTTTGCAAAAAATCAGACACATTTTGAGCAGATTTCAGAAAATCCCCCTATTGTTTAACATTGAGCAAGTCTGACAGTTTCTGAAGCTGGGGCTTGTGACAAGACATTTTTAACTCGTTTGTTCTCGGACTCTGAAATATGTAGAGAGTTGTGCTTTTCCATGATCGAAGGCGAAACCCGGCTCTCACTGACGCTTCAAGAATTTTTTCGATACATCGCACGGTTTTTGAACAGCAGCAATTTGTTCGGAAGCCTTTTTGGGGTCAGAGATGGATTTAGAGCTTCAAAGTGGCTGACATGTCAGAGACAAATTAGTCACGCTAAATTAGTCACGGCCATTAGTTGCCAAGCAACGGCACACCTGCACTTCTCAGGAGAGCCAGAGGTCATTAGAGTTCATTCCAACTCTATTTGAACATGGATTTAGGCCTTCAGATTTACCATAGAAGCTGTAGATTACTTTGTACTAATTCTGATTAGTGTGGAGTGCTCTTACATGTCTTGAAACTGACTTTTGACCCACAAAATAAGACTCAAACAATATTTACAAAATAAAAGCCCTAAGATTTTGTATACAATATCACAGTACCCTATTATTTTACACTACTATTAAAGATCTATTACACATTTATTACTACTATTACACTACTCTCACATAGAGGTTCTCTCCGTCAGCGACTGACTCTGAAGGACTCCATGTCTGTGTCTCAGCGGAGGGTCCGCTGCGGAAGCAGCGGTCTGAAAGAACTTTTCTGCCTTTCTCTGTCTCTTTTTTTTCTGATTAGTGTGGAGTGCTCATACATGTCTTGAAACTGACATTTGGGTAGCTGTAGATTCATTTCCAGTAATTCTGATTAGTGTGGAGTGCTCATACATGTCTTGAAAGTGACTTTTGACCCACACTGTCTGATCAGCTGATTGGGTCACACACACATGCACCTGTGACTTTGCTGTTACTTAGCAACAGCACAGCTGGCCTCTGAGGAGAACAAAAGGTCTCTTAAGGTCATTAGAACTCTATTTAGACATGGAGTTAAGGCCTGTTAGATTAATGGATTACCCTTCAGAGGATTTCATTATACATATGATATTCAATCAGCCTTAACTGACATCCATGATGGACTTTCAAAATAAGACTCAAACAAGCTCTTCAAAATAAAAGCCCTCAGATTTTCTATAGAAGATCATAGCAGCTTATTGTTTTACACTACTGCAGTCTGTCTGTCTGTCTGTCTGTCTGTCTGTCTGTCTGTCTGTCTGTCTGTCTGTCTGTCTGTCTGTCTGTCTGTCTGTCCCTCTAAGCAGCAGCTGCACCTCTTGTCTCTTTGGAGATGAGCCAGCGACTGACTCTGAAGGACTCTATGTCTGTCTCTCAGCGGAGGGTCCGCTGCGGAAGCAGCGGTCTGAAAGAATTTTTCTGCCTTTCTCTGTCTCTTTTTTTTCTGATTAGTGTGGAGTGCTTGTTCATGTCTTGAAACTGACATTTGGGTAGCTGTAGCTACATTTCCAGTAATTCTGATTAGTGTGGAGTGCTCATACATGTCTTGAAATTGACTTTTGACCCACACTGTCTGAGGCTCTGTGGAGGAGAGCTCATTAAAGGTCACTAAAGGTCATCATAACACTCTATGGACATGAATTTAAGGTCTGATAGAACAGTTGATTACCATTGGTGGTAGCGCAACATATGAATAAAGAGACTGAATCAGCCTCAACTGACATCCATGCTGGACTTTCAAAATAAGACTCAAATAATCTCTTCAAAATAAAAGCCCTCTGATCTTCAATACAATATCACAGGACCCTATTGTTTTAAACTATTGCTGTCTTTCTGTCTGTCTGTCTGTCTGTCTGTCTGACTGCCTGCCTGTAAGCCGAGCATCAGCTGATTGGGTCACACACACATGCACCTGTGACTTTGCTGTTACTTAGCAACAGCACAGCTGGCCTCTGAGGAGAACAAAAGGTCACTTAAGGTCATTAGAACTCTATTTAGACATGGAGTTAAGGCCTGTTAGATTAATGGATTACCCTTCAGAGGATTTCATTATACATATGATATTCAATCAGCCTTAACTGACATCCATGATGGACTTTCAAAATAAGACTCAAACAAGCTCTTCAAAATAAAAGCCTTCAGATTTTCTATAGACGATTCATAGGGGTTGTCTGTCTGTCTTTCTCTCTGTCTGTCTCTTTCTCTCTTTCTGTCTCTCTTTCTGTCTCTTTGTCTGTCTTTCTCTGTCTCTTTCTGTCTCTCTGTCTGTCTCTGTCTCTCTTTCTGTCTCCCTGTCTGTCTCTGTCTGCCCGTCTCTGTCTCTCTGTCTGTCTCTTTCTGTCTCTCTGTCTGTCTCTGTCTCTCTTTCTGTCTCCCTGTCTGTCTCTGTCTGCCCGTCTCTGTCTCTCTGTCAGTGACTGTGGAGCTGCGAATTGAGCGGTCTTAAAGGACTTTGTGTCCCTGTCTCTCTCTCTCTTTCTGTCTATAAGTTAGTTGACTTAATAGGCACATTCTTTGTTCTGGCCACAACTCCATTTCCCATAATGCTTCAGCAAATACATTGTCCATTCATTTCTAAGCACATTGCTGCCTGGGCTTTTAAAACAGACCGCTTATCTGACTTGGGAGAGTATTCTAACACATAGAAAAGTATTCACACCCCTTACCTAATATTATGCTACTTAGCATTATTAAGCTAGTTAGCATTAGCATGCTAGCTATTTTTAGCATTTTAGCTAAATTTGGGTTTTTGACTAACTTTTCGTGCTGATTCCTCTGATGCTATTTGTTACATGTTAGCTAGCATGCGCATGCTAGTTAGCATTAGCATGCTAGCTCATGCTAGCATTTAAGAAATTTTTTGACATTTTCGTAACTTTTCGTAATGATTACGTCGTAGCTAATGATTACATGTTAGCTAGCATTAGCATGCTAGTTAGCATTAGCATGCTAGCTCATGTTAGCATTTTAGCTAATTTTTTAAAATTTCTTAACTTTTCGTAGTGATTACGTTGAGGCTAACGATTACATGTTAGCTAGCATTAGTATGCTAGTTAGCATTAGCATGCTAGCTCATGTTAGCATTTTTGCTAATTTTGGAATCTTTCTTAACTTTTTTTACTCATTGCTTCGAGGCTATTGATAAAATGCTAGTTAGCATTAGCATGCTAGCTCATGTTAGCATTTTAGCTAATTTTTTGAATTTGCTTAACTTTTTTTACTCATTGCTTCGAGGCTATTGATAACATGCTAGTTAGCATTAGCATGCTAGCTCATGTTAGCATTTAAGCATTTTTTTAATTTGTCCCAACTTTTTCTACTTATTGCTTCGAACCTATTGATAACATGTTAGATTGGGGGTGTGCTCATTTTAGCTAGCTCATTTTAGCATTTTAGCTATTTTTTTGAATTTTCTTAACTTTTCACTGTTATTACGTTGCAGCTAATGATTACATGTTAGCTAGCATGCGCATGCTAGTTAGCATTAGCATGCTAGCTCATGTTAGCATTTTTGCTAATTTTTGAATTTTGCTTAACTTTTTTCACTCATTGCTTCGAGGATATTGATAACATGCTAGTTAGCATTAGCATGCTAGCTCATGTTAGCATTTTTGCAAATTTTTTAATTTGTCCCAACTTTTTCTACTTATTGCTTCGAACCTATTGATAACATGTTAGCTAGCATTAGTGTGCTAGGCTAGGCAGCATAACCTCTGATTGGGGGTGTGTGACTGATTACGCACCACGTGGCAGGCCCCGTTTAAATTTCCTGAAATTTTCTAGTTTGTTAAGTGTTCTCCTCTAGAGATTTCAGCTACGCGTAGGAAACAGCATGCAATGGCATGTTGAATTAAGCAGCAATATGACAATATATAGTTTTAAATAAAACAACGCTGTACATGATAAAATTATTGGTTTAAAATTGAATCTCCACTTATTGTTCCTGTTCATGTACAGGTGAACAGCAGCTCTGCAGTACAGCCAGCCACTGCTGGAGGTTAGAAAAGTCTATTTTATTTTATTTGTTATGGTCTGTTTATTGATATTTGGACTCTTGGAACCATTTAAGCAAATGATTATTGTAATAAGGGTGTTCAGATGTTCCCGAGGGTGTTGCGTTAATGCTGATGAATAATTGAAAGCTTCTCCAGCATTAAAAGCCTCCCATTGTTCCCAGAATGACTAAGAACATGACCAAAGGTTGAACTGTGTGCTCCAGGGTTGCCACTGTAATCATCTTAGTAGAAAATCACAAAGGTCATCCGTCTCTTGAAGCTCTGACTTAGTAATATCACACACCTAATTCATCATAAAAAATATTATGTTTACTTTGTGAGGACTTCCCTGGACCTTTCTCCCACTGTGTCTGACGTATTGCACATCCTGTTGTTTTAGGCCAGGAGCTACCAGTCATCCCCTCCCCTCCCCAGCCCTGTTTCCTCCACTAACTGAACACAAGAAAGAGTATCCTGACAGGAAAGTTTGTCTTTCACACACGTGATATAAGCTCATTCATTTCATCATGGGAAACACTTTGTCATGAGCGTGTGAACCACTTTGTAAGCTTTCCAATAAGCTGAACATAACAACTAAAAGTTGGTCAGCAACCTTTGGCCCAGTCAAAGTCCAGATCAAAAATGAATCATGGATCTTTTTCAAGACTTGACAGCTGATGTTCACAAAAACTTTTTATTAGGGATGCACCAACATGAAAATTTGGGCCGACACCGATGTCCGATATCAATCCCGCTGTTGTGGCCGATAACCGATACGCACCGATATGGTATATGGTATATTTCCCTACACTTTCGACACCATGGAAAATCAACCACACCATCTACATCGCTTCACTGCTTGAGTTAAACACCCCCACATTCCTGCGCCGCATCACTATCGCTGTCACATGACCAAACAAACACCACATGGATAACCCCCCCCCCCCCCCGAAACACAGATAGAAACGTCAAAAAGATGGAAATAAATAAACATTGGTTGTTAATATCGGCCCTCTGTTACTTATCGGACCGATGCGGATATGTTAAAACAAGTACCGATGTCGATGTCGATATATATTGCATCCCTACTTTTTATCCAATCTGGATGAGCTTGAACTGTTTTGATCCACTCTTCTTTGCAGAATTGTTTTCATTCAGCCACATTGGAGGGTTTTTAGGCATGAAAGGCCTGTTTGACGCCATGTCACAGCCCAAACTTTGACTAGGCTACCTCAAAACCTTCCAATATTTTTTGGTTTCATTCACAGGTGGACTTGCTGGTGATTTGTGGATCATTATCCCTGATGCATATCCCAAATGAGCTTGAATTTAAGGTCCCAGGCTGCCTTTTCTATCAGTTACAACAAATTGTCCAGGTCCTGAAGCAGCAAAGCAGCCCCAGATTGTTTATTTTATTTTTATTAGATTAGATTTATGTGTTATTTAACCAGGAAAATCTAAATGAAATGTAAAATCTTATTTCCAAAGGCATCCTGGCCAAGATGACAGCCCTAAAATACAACCCACCCATCAAAATGATCAAAGGTTACAACACCAAGCGTCCAATAACCTGTGAAACAATGTAGCTAAATATATCATACACCTGCTTTCATGTTTGACATTTTAAAATGTAAATTAAAGCAGTTCCTTCAAATGCAGATGAATTTGTTGGTGAATCCATGCATGAGGGATGGAATATGTGAATGCTTGTTTTCCAGAGCCCTTGGCACCATCTTATCAGTCCATGAAAAAACTCCTCAAAAGTCTTTTGGATCATCAATATGTTATTTATTCAAATGTGAAACGGGTCGTTGTGTTCTTTTTGGTCAGCAGTGATTTTGACCTTTGAACTCTCTCATGGAGGCCATTTTTGCCCAGCCTCTCTCTCTTATTCTTGAATCGTGAACCTTGTCTGAGACAGTGTTGCCTGCAGAGCTATAGATGTTGTTCTGGATTCTTGGATGGGTTCCTGGAGACAGTTTAGTGGGCCGGCCACTTCTGGGAAGGTTCTACACTGTTCCATGTTTACCCGATTTCTGGATAATGGTTCTCACTGTGGTTCTCCGGAGACTCAAAGCCTTAGAAATTAGTTTCTAATCCTTTCCTGACTGAAAGATGTCAATAACGTTACTGTTCTTAAATTGCTTTATATAACCAGGCGATATTCAACATCCAAACCAGAATAAACTGTAACCAAATACTGTTCTCCCAAAAATATATTTCAATATATGTAAAAAAAAATAAAAAATCTGGTAATAAAATATGGGGTGCCGGTTGTAAAGGTACACATTCAAAAATTAAAAGCCATATTTTGGGTTATTTGGCCTCTCATTGGAGAAAAAACAATGAGGTTTCATTTTTCAAAGTCATATTTGCACCATGTCATTCATATATTTATAAATGTCACATTTCCTAACTAAATATTTAATTTTCAAGCTAAATATTTAATTTTTAGCTACATATTTAGTTTGCAAACTCAATATTTATTTGACAAACTACATTTTTAATTTGCAATCTAAATATTTAGTTTGCAAATTAAATAGTTAGTAAATTAATTACTTAGCTCTAAATTAAATATTTATTTTACAAACTAAATATTCACTTTGGAACTAGATACTTAGTTAGCAGGCTATTTAGTTTGTAAATTAAATATTTAGCCCCAAACTAAATATTTAGCTAGGAAATGTTATATTTATAAAAATATGAATAACATGGATGCAAATATTACTTTAAAACATGAAACCTCATTTTTCGTCTTATGACAAGCTAAATAACGCTCAATATTGCTGTTAATTTTTGACTATGTGACTTTACCAATGGCACCCCATAGTAAAACCACAGTAAAGTAAAACTCCTTAATCACACTAACAATTGATGACCATCAACTAACAAGGCGTGTCAAGTCTGGGGATTTAGATTAGCCTACAAAAAGCCTTCAACGCACATACACATATAGAAATAGACACCACTCATAAAACCTACACAAAATAGTAAAAGTTCATGCATTTCCAAAATAAAAAAAGAATAATAAACTTGGCTGACAATAAAATACACGAAAAACTTGACCCAGCCCCAAAAAAAAAACATTAGTTCGCTTTTTTATCAAAATCCCAAAACAAAGGACTTAATAAACGAAATGCAGCCCCTCCCTCTTGCAATCAGCAGCATGCAGGTGACTGAAACCTAATATTGTTGCTGATTTTGCATTAAGCAACCACTCAGAGTATTAGAGTCCTCCCCAAACCTACAACTGGAAACAAACAGAGTTGTCCTCAAGTGAAGCCCAAGCAAAGAACTCCCGCCTGCTTTTGATAGACTCTCCATCGCAAAATAGATGGAAACTTTCTTCTCACTGACCTCTTCAGATTTAGATCAGGGCATGATGAGTTACAAGAAATCTGTAAGAGGAGAAATCACTTTTTACAGAGCTGAGTATGGCCATCTTGCAGAAGCAGATCTAAACATATTACAATTACATTTTAATCTCAGTTTAGGATTGATTGATTGTTTATTGGCAAGCTATACTTCACTGGTTAGCAGTAAGACATACTGGCACCATCAGATGTTTTATACATCTGATGTCTCAGCCTTATTTAGATCCAGCTTGGTCATGTAACATATGCAGTAGCAAAGCTTAGCTGAAGAAAGAGCTGAGTTTTAATGAGTGTTTCAGCCTCTGCTGAGCAGCACACACATGGGAAACCTCCAACAGGTTGAAAGGTCAACACAGAAGGATATAAGCTAAGCGTCCATTAGTGGATTATAACCATAAACACTCGATGGCTCCTGCATCTCCCTTGGATTAAAGAGAGAGAGAGAAACACAGAGAGGTAGGCTGGCTGCATGACAGCGACTAGAAGCAGTTGGACTGAAGCAAAATCCAGGGCAGAGAAGTGCAGTAAGACACCTGACAGCGTGCTGAGGGAAAGCTGAAGCAGCTGCTTTCGATCCAAACTCTGAGATTTAAGGTGATCTTGTTCACCTGGAAGCTGCTGACGGTAGGTTTGCACAATGTTTTATTCTGGAACATCGTGAGAGTTATAGGTTTGTGTTTGAACGCATCATTTAAATCTCTGCAAACTGACGAGAAACAGGTGAAAAACTCACCTAAGAAAATAGATTTCTGTTTAGAATGGGAACTCTTTACATCTCTTGCTTTTCTGTTTCCTCGTTTCGGTTCAACGGAAGGTCAAATCTATGGTCTGCGTGTCGCTTCTTGTGTTTGCTGTCCTCATCCTCATCACTGTTGTGTCAGATGAATTTAGTTATGGCCCCGTGTTTGTTTGTGTGCGTCTGTGCAGGAAGCATGGACGTGGACATCAAGGGGATTATCCAGTGCATCAAGCAGGGGGATGAGAACGGTGTTCAGATGCAGCTGCAGCAATTCAATAAAGAGGTACCACAGACACACAGAGGGCCAGGGATTCCTCATGCACGGGTGATATCTGATTTTTAAAAAAACGTTTATATTTCATCTGACTTTGTTCGTCTGCAGTACGCCCAGTGCTTCTTCTTTGATACGGACGAGAGGGAGAGAAGGAGGGTGAGTTCCCGCTGTGAGCTGGAGAAAGTTCAGGCCCACATCCTTCTGCTGATCGCCCTCCACCTCCACGTCGTCCTCTTATCCCCACCCCCACCCAACAGTCCTGGCTGTGATTAGTAATTCTGCTGCATCAGTCGTTCCTGATCCTCTGGCCCTGCCTGCTCAGGCAGATTGAGTTCAGACAGAGCAACTGCAAACCTGTTAGATTATGAAGGTGTGTTTTCAGGCATTTCAGAAAGCACACTGTATATTCACGTCGAGATGGAAATAATTCCCAGTCTTATTCAGAGTAGCTTCTTGTGGTGTTCACTGACACGAATGGATTCCAAGCCACTCTCTGGTTTTGGTGTAAATGCTTCTTTCGAGTGTTTGGAAACGTAGTGTGCTTTAAGCATGTTTTATCATCACTAATATTGAGACAGAATACTCGGCAATACCAAGAAAAACCGCTGAAGAGTAAGTTGCCAGGCTGGTTATTTCCACTCTTCATCAAACATGTTGCAGTTCTGACTTTTTTATACCCGATTCTGGGTGGAAGTAACCGTTCTGCACTAACGCTGCATCGGCTCTTACCCGGCTTTTGGTCATTTGTTTTTACTTAGTTTGACAAAAAGAGAATTTAAGTGTTTTTTCTGTCATCTTCGCATAATTACTCCCAGAGGTGGGTAGTGGCGAGTAACAATTCCTCAGTTACATTTACTTAAGTAACTTTTGGGGGGGGGAGTACTTTTAGGAGTAGTTTTACTACACCGTACTTTTAACTTCTTCTTGAGTAATAACGATTTCTATGAAGTATCCCTACTCTTACTTGAGTAAGGTTTCTGACTACTCTAGCCACAGCATTGAGTAACTTCACTGAATGAAGAACAAGCAAAAGTGCTTAAGAAACACCTCTACTGTTTACGTTGAAGTGAGACCTCTTCTTTGTACAAAAGCTTCACCATTTTAATGTTGTTTCTATCCCCCCACCCCTGGTCTAACACGTATTACCTACTGTAGTTATTGGTTTCATTAGTTTTACTTTGAAAAAAATTTGGAAAAATGTTTCTTCTACTCGAACTTGCTATATGTCATGTGTTTTTTTGGCGGGTGTCTTTAGAATTTGCACATAGTTTTACATTTTTTATCTAATTAGATCATTTTTAAATAAAAAATTGTATGTTTTGATCTCAAAACAAAGCACTCAACACTTGAGTAGCCTTTTTACCAAATACTTGTTTACTCTTACTTGAGTAATTTTTTTGGGATTACTACTTTGCACTTTTACTTGAGTAAAAATATGTTGGAGTAGTGCTACTTTTACTGGTGACGATTTTTTGGTTACTCTACCTACCTCTGATTACTCCTATAAATGGGATTCCAAGGAATAATATACACAAGCAGGAAATCACTCGTGAGCAGGGGTCTGAATCTGTCATATTTCATATGTTTTAATCAGCTCAAACGAGAATCGGAACCACAACAAACAGAAATATGTTAATAATAAAAAATATGAAAACCCTGGAAGTTTTGTGTTTCTTTTGACAAGAAGAAAAGTTAAAATGGCCCAGCCAAAGTACTGACTTCAATCTGACAGAGAATCTATGGAGGGAGCTAAAGATTAGGGTGATGGTGATGAGAAGGCCTTCCAACCTCGGGGACCTGGAACCAAAGTTTATCAAACCCAAAGATAAATCATTAACATATCAGTAGAAGTATGCTAAAACCTGCTCAGCAATTATAGAAAAAGGTTTGGTTACTGTAATAATAATACAGTGGACCCTCGCCTATTCATGGATTTTTCAGTAGAGCGTATCTAAAATATATTCTAAATAGAATGCAGATTGGGAAGCTGAAATACTTTCCAGCAATGCTACTTGAAATGCATCTGGCTGTCGTCTACAAAGCAGCCAATCCTTGCCGCTGATTGACTGCGGATGTTAGCTTCTGCTGTAGTGCTAAGATTGTTTCCGCTGTTCGTATTAATGCTGTTCAAGTGTATTTGGTGTTTGAACCATTAAAATAGGGAGTTATTAATTTTTAGAGGGAATCTCCTTTGTAAAGGCTCCACTGTAAAGGTTTTCCCATTGATTATCAAGAAGGGTATTTCATTTTCAACATGCCATTTTTTAAATAAAATATAAATGCTATTTTTACCTCAGTGCATCCGTTTCCATCTGCTCATTTACTCGTCTGTGTTGCATTCAGTAATCAAGTTCTCAGTATATACATTCCTCGGTTTCAGTCACACCTTGTCAGATCCCACCGTTATCCAAACGCTTCCTGTTCTGTTCCGATCCGTTAAAAAACCGTCCTTTCACTTTCTTCAGCTCTACATTTTGATTCCGCAAAAAAAACCAAACATGACAAAAACATCAATAAATGTTTAACTTTAAACTGCTACTTTTCTAATATCCTGCACCAGCTAGCTGTGCTGCACTGCTGCCTCAACCTCGCCCATAAAGTAGAGATTTGGTTTTAGCTCTTTCTTTTGTTCTTGTCTTTCTATATTAGAGCTTCAGCTAATCCATATAACTGCTACAATTGCTGCTTGTAAAAAGGTGCTTTTTACTTTGTTGCTGCTTTAAATTGTAAGTTTTAGTTAAAGTATGATTTAGCTTTCACAAAAGATTTAATTTATTTTTATTTATTGCTGTTGCTGTTCTCTGTTGACATATTTTCCTTTTTCTTTGCTCTGTTGCAAACCTGAAAAATTGATTGTTTGATTCCTGCAGCAAAGAAAACTAGACGAGGTAAAGTGCTGCTGAGTTTAATTACTGCAGTCCAGTGCTTTGTGGGGACTAAAACTCCCTGATAAACTGTACTAAAGTGGGAAAAACATGTTTAGTTTACACTTTGCTCTGTTTTATCAGTTCAGGAAGAATAAAGTGAGGGACTTTGCTGATTCTGACTCTGACAACGATGACTTCGAGCAGGAAGATCGAGCTCTCATCCTCAGACAGGTAACCTCATGCTGTCACGCTGGCAACAGTGCTACCAACTGCCCCGGCTGTATATTCCAAATAAATACACTAAATTTTAAAGTTCTTTAACCTACCCCAAGCTGCCCCATTATCAGTCTTTGGGTGGGTTGACCTGATATTTTTGTTGCAGTGGTATCATGTCAGACGGAAAGAATGTAATGGAAAATAATTGTTTCAAACATTAACTTTGAGCGTTTCTCTTTGCACAATTCCTCCAGATCATCCAGAGGTTCCTGTAGGTTTCAGAATTGGGCGGTGGGGATGTTTGATGTGGGTATTATGGCTCACAGCCCAGGGTGGCATTGCTTGGGGACCCCAGTTAAGTCAGCTTAACCTCCCTCGGTACCGCTGCACATGGCTCCAAGTTACATTCAGGTCCTCTTCTAGCCAAGCTGCTGCATCATATCATATCCATACCTTCAACCTCCTAAGAGCTCTATTTGGATATGCATTTTTTAAATTTCTCTTTGCTATTTGGGCTTATTTTAACCTAATAAGAATAGAAACTAAGCATCATATTTTGACACAAGGGGGTTTTAAATAAAAATGATGTCCACATATGTGGACACTGGGTTTGAACTTCCAGAAAACACGATAAATTCACCTATTTGCAACAGAGTGAAAAAAACATATATTTCCACCCCAAACACTGTTGTTGGGTTTTTTTCCTGACTGCTTTTTCATCTATTAATAA
Source organism: Valencia hispanica (assembly GCA_963556495.2). Lineage (NCBI taxonomy): Eukaryota > Metazoa > Chordata > Actinopteri > Cyprinodontiformes > Valenciidae > Valencia > Valencia hispanica. The sequence continues at coordinate 6,459,712 of OY747721.1, read as the reverse complement.
CACATACAAACATATTTTCATACCTGTTTTGAACATCACTGTGGAAAAAAAGAAATTAAAACATTATTTTTGTCATATGTCAGTGAGAGGTGTGGTTGGGAGGAATAACCCCCCTTCCCCGATTTGAGTCCGAGGGGTGTTTTGTTAATGTACTTCTGTGCTCGTCATAGATTGTCCATAACGAACACTATTTTCAAGCATAAGTGTGTCCATATGTGCTCTTGGCACCCGGATACTTTAGGCCGCAGCTCGATGTTCAACTTTGTTGTCGTTTCATTTGATCTGCGGCCGCGTGTCTTGGACGCTCTGGTGAAGAAGGGTGGATTATGAAGTAGGAGTTACAAGAACTCTGGGCAACTTAAAACTTGAATATTTGTGTTAAATAAAGGCTCCAGTTACATTTTATTGCTGAAGGGATTGTTTTTGGATAGAACAATTATACACTCAACAAAAATATAAACGCAGCACATTTTTGTTTCAGCTCCCATTTTTCATGAGATGGACTTAAAGATCTAAAATTCATTCCAGATACACAATATAACCATTTCTCTCAAACATTGTTGACAAATCAGTCTAAATGTGTGATAGTGAGCACTTCTGCTTTGCTGAGATAATCCATCCCACCTCACAGGTGTGCCACATCAAGATGCTGATCTGACATCATGATGAATCTATCCTTAGTAAACGGATACGTACCACAGGAATTTAAAATAGCTGTAATTAAACCTTTACTCAAGAAACCTTCCCTTGATCAAGATGACTTAGTGAATTACAGACCTATATCTAACCTTCCTTTCTTATCCAAAGTCCTTGAGAAAATAGTTGCTAATCAAGTCTGTGAACATCTAAACAGTAACGAGCTGTTTGAAGAGTTTCAGTCAGGTTTTAGAGCTCATCATAGCACTGAAACAGCACTGGTGAAGGTTACTAATGATATTCTCATGGCCTCAGATAATGGACTGGTGTCTGTTCTGGTTTTGTTAGATCTCAGTGCTGCTTTTGACACAGTCGATCATAATATTCTCTTAGAAAGGCTTGAACATGTTGCAGGGATCAAAGGAACAGCACTAGGCTGGATTAAATCATATTTGTCTGATAGATTCCAGTTTGTTCATCTAAATGATAAATCATCTTCACTCTCAAGGGTTACTTGTGGAGTTCCACAGGGTTCTGTCCTTGGACCAATTCTTTTCACCATATATATGCTTCCAATTGGTAGAATCATTAGACAGCATGGGATAAATTTCCACAGCTATCCCGATGATACACAACTATATTTATCCATAAATCCTGATGAACCCAGTCAGTTAGGTAGATTACAGGCATGTCTGGAAGACATAAAAGCATGGATGACCCTAAACTTTTTGCTTTTAAATTCTGACAAGACAGAAGTTGCTGTCTTTGGACCAGAAGTTCTTAAACAGAAACTGATTAGTCAATCACTTCATCTGGATGGCATTAAATTGGCCCCCAGTAATAACGTAAAGAACCTCGGCGTTATTTTTGACCAAGACTTGACATTTAAATCCCATATTAAACAGGTTTCTAGGATTTCTTTCTTTCACCTCCGGAATATTGCTAAAATTAGAAACATCCTGTCCAGGAGTGATGCTGAGAAACTAGTCCATGCATTTGTTACCTCAAGGCTGGACTACTGTAATTCTTTACTATCAGGAAGTCCACAAAATGCCATTAAAAGCCTTCAGTTGATCCAAAATGCGGCAGCAAGAGTTCTGATGAATATTAAAAAGAGAGATCACATTTCTCCTGTTTTAGCTTCCCTTCATTGGCTCCCTGTTAAATCCAGAATAGAATTTAAGATCCTTCTTCTTACATACAAAGCCCTTAATAATCAAGCTCCATCATACATCAGAGATCTAATTGTTCCATATGTTCCTAAAAGAGCACTTCGCTCTCAGACTGCAGGTTTACTTGTAGTTCCTAGGATCTCTAAAAGTAGAATGGGAGGCAGATCTTTTAGTTATCAGGCTCCTCTCCTGTGGAACCAGCTCCCAGCTTTAGTCCGTGAGGCAGACACTCTGTTTACTTTTAAGGCCAGGCTTAAAACTTTCCTTTTTGATAAAGCTTATAGTTAGAGTGGCTAAGGTCATCCTGAGCTATCTCTGTAGTTATGCTGCTATAGGCTTAGACTGCTGGAGGACAGACTTACCAATTTTCTTCACTCTGCTACTTCCTTTTCTCCTACTACTCTCCAGTTGTATTACAGTACATTCTGTTATTTCGACTGTTAACTTTGTTTTCTCTCAGTGTTTTTCTCCCCATAGAAGATATACCTGGTCTGGTATCCTGCTTGGCTGCAATGCCCTGTTGGACGGGGGGCATCGACTGGGATGATCCTCTCAGTAACTGAACATCCACTGTGTCCTGTTATCAACTTTTTACTTTCTGTAACATAGAAAGTTATCTTATATCAGATCTTCTGTTCCTTCTGTGTTCTGCTCTGTCTTCTCAAACCCCCAGACGGTCGTGGCAGATGGTCGCTCCTACTGAGCCTGGTTCTGTTGGAGGTTTCTTCCTGTTAAAGGGGAGTTTTTCCTCTCCACCGTCGCTACATGCTTGCTCAGTATGAGGGATTGCTGAAGCATTGCTGTGGTTGAAATCTGCCCAACCTCACGCCAATGACTGACGCAATCTGCTGGGATTCCTTAAATAGGAAACTTTTTGGAATGTTTGTATAAATGTATTGAAATTACTTCTTGTTAAGTGCCTTGAGATGACATCTGTTGTGAATTGGCGCTATATAAATAAACTGAATTGAATTGAATTGAATTAGTGCACAGGTGTACCTTATACTGCCCACAATAAAAGGCCACCCTGGAATGTGCAGTTTTGTCTCACAGCAAAATGCCACAGATGCCACAAGCATTGAGGGAGCGTGCAATTGGCATGCTGACAGCAGGAATGTCAAACAGATCTGTTGCTCGTGCATTGAATGTTCATTTCTCCACCATAAGCCGTCTCCAAAGGTGTTTCAGAGAATATGGCAGTACATCCAACCGGCCTCACAACCACAGACCACGTGTAACCACACCAGCCCAGGACCTCCACATCCAGCAGGTTCACCTCCAAGATCGTCTGAGACCAGCCACTCAGACAGCTGCTGAAACAATTGGTTTGCATAACCAAACAATTTCTGCACAAACTGTCAGAACCGTCTCAGGGAAGCTCAACTGCATGCTCGTCGTCCTCATCGGGGTCTTGACCTGACTCCAGCTCGTCGCCGTAACAGACTTGAGTGGGCAAATGCTCACATTCGATGGCGTCTGGCACGTTGGAGAGGTGTTCTCTTCACGGATGAATCTCGGTTTACATTGTTCAGGGCAGATGGCAGACAGCGTGTGTGGCGTCGTGTGGGTGAGCGCTTTGCTGATGTCAATGTTGTGGATCGAGTGGCCCATGGTGGTGGTGGGGTTATGGTATGGGCAGGCATCTGTTATGGACGAAGAACACAGGTGCATTTTATTGATGGCATTTTGAATGCACAGAGATACCGTGATGAGATCCTGAGGCCCATTGTTGTGCCATACATCCATGAACATCACCGCATGTTTCAGCAAGATAATGCACGGCCCCGTGTTGCAAGGATCTGTACACAATTCTTGGAAGCTGAAAATGTCCCAGTTCTTGCATGGCCAGCATACTCACCGGACATGTCACCCGTTGAGCATGTTTGGGATGTGCTTGACCGGCGTATACGACAGCGTGTACCAGTTCCCACTAATATCCAACAACTTTGCACAGCCATTGAAGAGGAGTGGACCAACATTCCACAGGCCACAATTGACAATCTGATAAACTCTATGCGAAGAAGATGTGTTGCACTGCATGAGGCAAATGGTGGTCACACCAGATACTGACCGGTTCTGAGTCCCCAGACCCCCAATAAAGCAAAAAACTGCACATTCCAGGGTGGCCTTTTATTGTGGGCAGTATAAGGTACACCTGTGCATTAATCATGATGTCAGATCAGCATCTTGATGTGGCACACCTGTGAGGTGAGATGGATTATCTCAGCAAAGCAGAAGTGCTCACTATCACACATTTAGACTGATTTGTGAACAATGCTTGAGAGAAATGGTAATATTGTGTATCTGGAATGAATTTTAGATCTTTAAGTCCATCTCATGAAAAATGGGAGCAGAAACAAAGGTAGTGCGTTTATATTTTTGTTGAGTGTACATGTGCTGGTTTTATTGGGGCTGGACATCAAATCTGGCCAGCACTTTCAAGTTTCCAGCTCCATTTACAACAGCTTTCAGACTCGTGAGTCGTGACCACCTGTTGATGTTCTTCTCTTCCCCTTCTCAGAATTTAGCCGTCATCATTGTGAGGTTCATGAGAGCAGGAGTCAAAAGATGTCTGCTGAGAGTGTCTCTGGTCTCACTAAGGATCCTGACCAGGGACAAAAAGATCCTGGGCCATCTGGTGACAGACAGCACTCTGCTGACTTTGGCCAAACTGGCCGGCCTGACTACAAATGATGCCAGTGAGGAAGGCAACGACCCTGACTGTGATTTCTATGACAACATAATTGCCTCCCTCACAGAGGCCAAACTACTCCAGGGCCGTGCTGAACAGGACGGGGGCGAGGGAGAGGCCATGGACCCGAACGAGGAGTTCCCCGCTACGGACGAGGACTCCAAGAGTGTCACCAGCACCAGCGATCTGGACACCAACAGCTGGTTCGGCAGCCACAGGACCAGCATCAACGAAATGCACAGAGGGAGCATCCATCAGAAGGTGCTGGAGCGAGGGAGGAGGGACCGCAGAGAGAGCAAGATGATGGAGGAGGAGGAGGAAGAGGAGGAGCATGGGGAAGAGGTGCTGAGAAAGGAGGCATTGAAGGTTCTGTGCAATGTGGTGTACAACAGCACGTGGGCTCAGGAGAGGTTCAGCGCTCTCAGGTGGGTCCAAAGTGAACTTCTCTGAATGAGAAGAAAAATAGCTTCACAGCTACAAATGCCATCTCCAAATCAAGAATGAAATTTCCTTTGCATCACACTATTCCATCATGCTAACGTAGCTTTGATGTAAATCAGCATATCTCCAGCCGTCCAACCTTTTCCCACATACTGTATCGTTTCAGGCTTCTGAGTGGCCTCATCGAGTGTCTGTCCTCCAGCGTGAACTGGTCGTCTCCCTCCAGCGTTCAGTTCTACGAGCTACGCCTCATGTTCCTCATCACCGCGCTGAGACCCGAACTCAGCACTCAGCTTAAACGGGTACGCCGAGACTCCATGAGATGTTCAGGTAATCTCCTTCAGGGTTCTCTTCTCACGCTCATGGTTTTCCTCCTCCTCCAGGAGGGCGGCGTTCCCATCCTCACAGCCGCCCTGGAGAGCTGCCTGGAGGTCCGGTGGAAGGAACAGTTCGAGTGCGTGCTGGAGCCCGCGGCACCACCCATCTCTCTGGAAGCCTCGCAGCGCATCATAGAGATCCTCAAAATCCTCTTCAACATCACGTACAGCACCCACAAGCAGGAACCAAGCGAGGTAGGAGACTGGGAGGAAGAAAAGACGAGAACATGTTAAAGTTTCTGGTGAAAGTTTTCTGTAAACCTCTCTTTAGATAGATTTTTCTCGCCATAGTACGACATGCCATGGTTTACTGTTTGTTTCGATAATTTGCTGTAAATCATTATTTCATCAAGATCAAATCCACCCTCATTAAAACAAGCTTCAGTGGGAAGCTACCTCTTGTGACATCACATAAGGCAGGAGTGTCAAACAGCACTCTTTGAGGACCGGTGTCTCTGCTTCAGCACACTCAAATGGGCATGTTTCATTATCATTGATCCAGTCCAGCCCAGTCCTACAAGTTAGTCCAACTGAAACCATCGCCATCATTTCAGCCAACACCAAAAGTACAAAAAATAAAGATAAAAATTGAAAGCAAGTTGCTCTTCAGTCAGACAGAGAGAATTTGTGTTTGACATCTTCAGGGTCAACACTGTGCAACTTGGATTTATTTGTCTAAAGCTGCCTGTCAGTTTACTGCTCAGATGGATACCTGTTCCTTTTGTGATGTCATCGACTCAAACACACAAAACAGAACTAGCAGAACTTTTTCTTCAGCGCTCTTTTCTTAAAAACTTCATAAAATGAATCCATGCGTCCTCACCTTACCCAGTCGTGTTTTTAATACTCTGCGCACAGTTTTACTAAAACAAAAACAAGGACTGGACGGTGTCTTTAAATGTTCACGCCCTGATGAAAACCATTGCACCAAAGAAGTGTTTTTCCTATCAGTTGCCTCTTACACTTCACACTGTTTGCGTCCAGAGATGGACAGAAACGAGTTGTGCTGTTGTCTGTTTGTGCAGGACGACGCAGCTCTTTACCGGCACCTTGTGGCCATTTTGCGTCTCTGCTTGATGAGGAAGTGTATGCTGCCTGATGAAACTGACGAGCTGCAGGGGTGAGCAAGGAATTATTTAACTCTATTTAGTCTGTCTCACAATAAATCAAGTATGATGGATGTTTTTGAAGCACAGTACAGATGTAAATAAGGTTAGCGAGGGAAAGTTCATGTCTCTATGATTCTGACAAAGGGCATTTTCTAAACAGTAATTATCAGGATCACAAAAGTACATTTATTATTAAAGATTTATCCCACGTTACATGATCCACAGAGCTTTGCATAACAGTCTGAAAAGTGTGGTGTGAACTTGTATTTGTATTCAGCTCCCATTACTCTGAAAGCCCTGAATAAAAATTAGTGCAATCAATCACTTTTAGAAGTCGCCTAATTTGTAAAAACAGTCCGTCTTTAAGGAATTTGATCTCAGTATTAATGCAGCTGTTCTATTTCTGGCCTCAGACGTTCTAGACTAGAGAACAAATGGAACTATTAAACAAATCTCACATAGCAAGAAGAAGAAAAAATAGCCGAAAGGAAGCCATTGGAAGTTTTATTTGCAGTTCGCCTCGAGCCAAAACGAAGGATGCACTATGGTCAGATCAGACCAAAATTCAACTTTTTGACTTGCATGCAAAATACTATCTGTGATGGAAAATACCCCCCCCCCCCCCCCCCATCTCCACAGTGACACATGGGGATGGCAGCATCATGCTCTGGGGATGTTTTCTTTCAACAGAAGCAAGGAAGCTGGTCAGAGTTGATGAAGAGATGGATGGAGCTAAAGACATGAAGAAATCCTATTAAAGGCTGTAAAAGAGATTCACCTTCCTGCATGAAGGAATGACCCTGAAAGTGCAGTCACAGCAACAATGGAATGTGTTAGAATGGCCTAGTCAAAGCCCAGACCTAAATCCAGTTTAAAGCAGGCAGAAACGTCAGCCTCTAGACTTTCAAATCTGGTAGATATACCCCCAAAGTACTGCAGCTGTAACTGAGTGCAAGTTGGTTCTACACAGTGAAGCCATGTAACTTTTTATTCCACTTTACGCACCACTTTGTGTTGACCTGTCATGTAAAATCCAAATAAAATACACAAAGGTTTTTGGTTGTAACCTGATTAAATTAGACAAAGTTCAAATGGTGTGAAGACTTTTAAAAGTGCCTCTGGAATCTCACTTTTCTGTCAGTTTATTCATTTGATCAAGTATGTGTCAACAAAAAGAAGCTCTTGGATTTAATGACATAATTGTTGCTCATTAGAGGTTTTCACAGATTTGACGTCAAACAGAATTGATCTCAGATCCTCTGTAATTCATTCATGTATCTATGCAACAGTGATGAATTTCTCTCCTTGTATACCAAATACTAACTCTGTCTGAACCCTGCAGTCACACAGTGAACCTGCTGACGGCACTTCCTCTCCAGTGTCTTAACGTGCTGCTTACGGTGCCTCTGGAGCCAGAATCCAAGCATAGTCTCGGAGTCAACATGGACTGTGTCCACACACTGCTGGTGTTCATGGAGAGGCGCCTGGAGGCGGTGAGGGAGAACCCGTTTAATCCTTTTAAAGTTTGTTTTCTTTCTCAGGAAAGTGTACTATTTGGTATATATATATATAATGCACTCATTTGTTCATGTGCTTCTCAGGGGGATCGAGTCAAAGAGAAGCTGACGCCAATCCTCAATCTGCTGGCAGAGAGCTGCAGGGCCCACAGAGAAACACGCGTGTACATCAGGAATCATGTAAAATTACCTGAAAATGATCTTGTGTTAACATGTTCCTTGTATCTCTAGATGTAAGGTTATCAAAGACAGACAAATATATTAGAACCACTTTTAATCTCAGCTACAGCAGTGTTGGCTCTACAGCCAAGAGTTTTAAGGCTGGCAGAAATCTTGTCATTTGCTCCTGCTTCCCGTTTTTATGATCCTGATTTGCATCAATACGGCTTCTCGGTGAATTTAAAGCTGCTGTCCAGGAGAATATGTTTATGTATCAAAGTTTATAAAACTTTTGAATTATAGTGTGGTTCTATAGTATGATATAAGGCTGGTGCTCCACAACATTTGTTATTCTTCCTGAGTCTTGCCTTCCTCCAATAGACCCCAATGCAAGTCAAACTGACCGCCGAATTATTGAGTTTTCGCCTGTCAATCAACATGCATGCACATCATGCAAACCCGTGGAAGATGGAGCCGTGCACACAGGCCGCTCCGTGTCTTCCTGTTTAAAGTCATCATTTTGGAAGAGAACTTCAGTCATGGAGAAGTCTGCTGCTTTCCTCTTTGACCCGCTGTGAGACCACAGGTGATGCGTGTGCACAGTTGTTGAGGTGGAGCTAGAGGGAGCGAGGGGGAGGGGTGGGGAGGGATATCTTGGGAGGGGCCTTGGTTCGTTGGATTCAAAAAATCTCTCTCTCTCTTTCCCTCAAACAATCCAGACAGCATCTTTAATGCAAGTTCATGGAGAATAATTTGAGCTCTGAGGAGGATTGCATAGTTAGGGTTGATGAGCAGAACAGTTGCTTTAAAAGAAAGCTTCTTCTTTTTTTCTTTTTTCAACTGCGGTTACCTCCAAGGAATCACATGCTTTGGGTCAAATGGATTTCACAGAAATTGCCGCACCCAAATCAACCAATTATCAAATTATTCAGATCATCAAGGAGAAGAGGAAGTTCAACTGTTGTGCAGAAAGCTTTAGGGCACACAGAAAGTCCAGCACGATGATGTTGCCACCAGTGCAGCGCTTGCACAGGAATGGCAGGAAACAGCAGTGAGTGTTTCCACATAGACAATGAGGCGGAGACTTTTAGGTACTGGCCTGATGTCAGAAAAAACAGCAGTGAAGCTTTTTCTATCTAAGAAAAGCATCCAGGACAAACTGACGTTCTGCAGGAGGCACCAGGATGGGACTGCAGAGGACTGGAGGTAAGTTGGAGAATAAAAGGGGCATGCTACCATGAGTCCTCACCCAAAAGTGAGAATGTTTGCTCCCAATGTTTCCTAAAAACACAACAATGTACAAATAATGTGTTTAGAGCATCCTCTAGGAGCAGTTTTGCCCAATGATCCAGGACTAGTTGGATTATACCCTCACCAGACGATAATAATCACAAAGTGTCTTTGGGATGTAACATTCCACGTCTCCCTCCATGTCCAGGAAACTCCTTTGATGAGAAAATACAGAATCTTTGCTGATATATTTTTCAGTGACAAGCAGTAAAACCTCTGATATGTTTATTATTGAACTTTAGTATTCCATCCAATAAAAGGTATCTAACACTGAAGCAGCAAACATTGTAAAAAAAAAACTGAATTTCTGGCAGTCTTAAAATCTTTTTCTGTGACTGTTTCAGTGGGAAAGATCCCAACAGTTTCGTGTCCTAGCAGGTGTTCCTGTTTGTCTCACAGGAAAGTCAACATTCAGACATAATCAAGTACACCATGTGGAACATCCAGGGTTTCATTCCGTCAGGGGTCGGCAGGAACGCTTTATCATCAGTCGCTCCCAAAACATATTTTCTGTTCACTATTAACACGTCGTGGACAAAGGTTCTTCATTTGTTGTGAAGAAGCAGAAGGAGGAAAACATGGCTATAGATTAGGGTTGGTATCTGATTCACTGGTTCACACCTAAACTAAACAATTATTTCAGTTTTTTCAATTTTCTGTTGAACGTGACTCCAAAATATAATGGAAAATTTGCCTATTTGTCTACAGCGCATATCTTAAATATTCCAAAGAAATGCAGCTTGGGAAGCTGAAATACCTTGGCACAATACTATTTAACATGCTTTTGTATGGTGTTTACAAAGCAGCCAATCCAGGAGGGATTTCCTTGGCGCTGATTGGCTGTACCCCAAGAGCGGAAATAAGTTAGACAATGGACGTTAGCTTCTGTGTATTAATGCATATTAAGGTATTCTTGGTTTTTAAACTATTAAAACACACAGTTATAGCGGGATTATTTGTGTATCATCACAGCGGATGCGCACGAAACCTAGCTGCAGAAAGAGATGCCGGCCCTTTAAATTAGTACTGAGCTGCCTTGGCGAAGGTCTGCGCTCTCCGAGTGCTTTTCTGCTTTTATACATAGTTTTATATTTGTGAACCCTGTTATGTATTTGCGAAAACACAACAAAAAACATATTTAGAGCTATTTTTTACATTAGGACCATCTTAGATTGAGCAAAAACTGGCGGACTGGCCCAGGGCACCGTTCTGGCAAAAAACGCTTCCTTTCGTTCTCGTTTCGTGATCCTGACTTCTTCCATCTGTCTTTGTCAATACTATGTTTTTCTATCATTAGATCCTTCCTCCTCTGAGGGATGTATCACACAGACCAGAGGAAGGAGACGCAGTGAAGAGTCGCCTGGTTCGTCTCATGACTCACTTGGACACAGACCTGAAACACTGCGCTGCCGACCTCCTCTTTGTCCTCTGCAAGGAAAATGGTAAATGACATCCTTCATCTGGATCAAAAGAGGCTTGTCATGAAAATAATACACCTTTTATGGCATCTGCTTGTTTTCTTTGGTTCCCAGTGAGGCGTTTTGTCAAGTACACCGGCTACGGTAACGCAGCAGGTCTGCTGGCCACCAGGGGCCTGCTGGGCGGTCAGGGGGCCAAGAGCTTCGTGTCTGAAGCCCAGTACTCCAGCGACTCGGACTCGGACACAGAGGAGTACCGGCGGGTCAAGGACCGTGTCAACCTGGTGACGGGGCGGGTGGAGGCGGAGCAGCCGAACCCCATGGAGGGTATGTCGGAGGAGGAGAAGGAGGAGGAGGCCAAGAGGCTGATCATGCTCTTCAACAAGCTGTCCAAGTAGGTCAAACCATGAACGGTGAAAATATTGAATAATCGCTAATATTTGAACCTTAAATTATAACATTCCTGGTAAAAATGTGAAAAAGCCTTTAAATAAACCAGTCTTTTATTTATTTAACAATCAAGACTTTCATTTGGGTAGATTTATTCATGGAGGAAATATAAGAAATAAAAAAATAACTGTTTTACATATATTTTTTAATTCCCAGGCGTCAAACTGACTCACTAGCTGCTGTTAGGACTTTAAAGAGCAGAGAGAGATATTAACGAGTTTGTGACAGCATGCAATTTGAACCGGCTTTCTAGGGCATTTGAAAGATCAAGAGGCCCACAGCATCACAGATCCTTCACTGTACCTTTTTCTCTACATATTCCTTTTTTATATAGTTGAAGTTCTGGCAGATCTTAGTAAATTCTGCAGAGTTTGTGATAGTAATGAAGTTAAAATGCTACTTTCCGCTTCAGTTCTCTAAAATTGAGCTTTGTAGATTTTTTTTTTTTTTTTTTTACTCATTTACCATCCTTCCTAACTGCAAGGGATAAAATAAACATCTCATCCACCCTGATGGTCATTGCCCCTCTGTGTCACATCATATTCATACCCCTGGAAACAAGCAGTCATGGATTAGTGATTAAAATTACTTACGCGCTTTGTCAAATCCAAAAAGAATAATACCAAGAAGTGTGGAAGGTTTCAATGACACACTTTAATGCAATAAGCATTCGTTTAAGCTCGAACATTTTTATACAATATGCATTAGAATAATTTTACTAAATGGTATTAATACAAGAGTCATATTGTGTTTTAGTCCCATTTATACATTAGAATGACAGTACTGGGAAATTTTTTCTTGGTCATTTTTTTGTCATTAAGTTGCAAACTACCTGCGTTTATCCCTCTTTATTGATGGGGAAATTCACTGTTCAAGAAAACATTTATTCTCTCTTTGTTCTAAAATCTGATAGAAACAAAATTATGCTTCTATTTTTTAGCTATAAAAATAATTTTATATTGCATTTTTAAAACTCTAAGCTTTTCTTATTTCTTGAGTTAATAAATGCTTTACAGGCCTTGCCAATTTTATTAATTAGAAGCTATTTGGATTGAAAAATGTAACCCCTGAAGTAAAACGATGTATAATTCTAACTAATCAGAATGAGAAAACTGTTGCTTCCTGTAAATAAACTGTCCACGTGTTGTTCTGTTGTTGCTGGCAGAGATAACATCATCCAGCCAATGGGAGTGGATGAAGAGGGGAAGCTTGTCCCGATGAAGTGTCTGGAGGAAGCAAAGTCTGAGTCGGACGACGAGGCAGAATCAGACTAAGAGGTCTGAAACATGTTAAATCTGTTAATTCGCTTTATTGATTTGGTTTTGTAAACACCTCAGTTTGGTTGGTACATAAATTGGATGTTATCGCTGGAAACCGACAGAGTGGGGTAAAAAAAAAAAAAGGATAAAAACAATTAATTCAGACTAAAAAACATGCTTTCTCACTGGTATGACTTAAGATTTCAGCTCTTATTTGTGTTGTAGTTCCTGAGGAAAAAAATCAGTTTCGTCATGATTATAACATCAGAGTTTATTAAAGTTTGTTCTCTCTGTTCTCCACCTTTTTGAAGCATTCCAGTATTTCTTAATCAACAGCATTCTCACGGTTGCAAATATATGAGATGAATTCAGTATCATACAGTATATATTTCATGTTGTAGGATACATTTACACCATGATATCTAAAACCCGTTGAGAATAATTTGTTTACTGCAGCAGCACAATCTCACACTGAAAATGTTTTAAAAACCCAACCTTTAAATACACCACAATTGCCTGTTGTTGCATATTCAATACACAGCCAGGATCATATTAGAAAGTTGGTGCCCCCTAGTGGTTAGAGTTACTCCAAATCATGTCTAATTTAGTTAACTAGTAAGTATATTTTAAGGATGTTCAGGTTTTTGTAAATATAGTGCAGTAAATAAGATTATAACCAGGACAATACAGTCAAATATGAGCAACTTATTTGAATAAACAATCTGTGGTGGATATCTTTGTTGCAAAAAAATATTTTTAAAAACTTCATATTATTGGAGGCCCACCAATAAATCTTATAAATTATGCATTTTCCATATCAAAATATAAAGTTAAGGAATAAAAGTAAACAAATTTATAGTCACATCTTAAACAATTGCATTACTTTGTGCCATCCCAACTGACACAGCGGGACGATGTGGTTATTATTTTTACACAATCTGTTTGGTGTCGAATAAATATCTTCCTAACATAATAAACTGAAATGTTCTCACATTAAAAGGGAACAAAAAAAACAGAAATTCCTCAGTAAATATCCATCATTTCTTCAAGAGACATCTGCAGTTCCACAGACTGCAGAGAGGAGGCGCCAAACTCAACAGCCATGTTCTTCAGAAGCTCCATTGAAGTCGGAGCCACCTGAGAGAGAAGAAAGGAGTCAGACAAGACAAAGTTCAGATAATCATGACAACTGTAAGGTTTTTCTGAGCTCTCCTATTGTTTTGTTTTTTATCAACAGCTAAATATTTCAAATAAAATCATTGCTTCACCTCTACTATGACGAGTTTTCTCTCCCAAGGCCTGTTGTCCGGGTCAGGCCACTTTTCCCCCAGACAGAAGAAAAGGGAGCAAGATGGGGATTCTCTGCCATTAATGAATCCAATTATTCCTACAGGAAATAAACAAAATGCAACACGCTGTACATGTAGCCACATGCATGCTCAAATCACGGTAGATATTCCCTTTACGCACCTGCAACAAAGTCCTTGATCCGGTAAAGAGGTTCAGGATTCAGTTTGGAAATCTCCCGCGGCTGTCTGCTGCTGTCAAACTTGGAGAAGCTCCAGTAAGCTCTGACCTCGCCCCGCCGCTGGCCGTAGATCACGTGCTCTGATATGCCCACGTCCAGGCCGCTACCAAGGCTGTCCAGGATCCGTTGGGTCAGCGAGGCTTGGGTTTGATCCAGAAGGCCTTCAAGTCTTGGCAGGGAGACGAGGGAGAGGCCCGTCTCATGATCCACAACTGTACCGGTTAGGTCAGGCCTGATGTGGAGACAAGACGGCATGTAAGAAGAGTGAGGTGAGAGGTTTAAGAATTTTATTTTGATAGAGCATAAACTTAGAGAAATTTTGTATCATTTACTTTTTTTAATCTAAATATTGTAAAGGTATCGTAATCCGCTTGAAAGCAGAAACCTATAAATCTGGTTTTAGACGAATACCTAATCTGCGCTTTTTTCACCACATTTAGTCAATTTTAGCCCGGATGTCTGTGGACATTTTAAAAGTTTTTATTCTCAACTAAAATATTGTCAGGTCCATACATCCTATTCAAATTTAATATAAACGAAGATATTTAGTTAATTCAGCCCATTTGATCAACCAAAACAAATGTTCAACCCCAGTTATACAGTATTCGCTAATTTTATGTACAGTAGCAATTCGTATTTATAGCTTTTGACATATCTTAAACTGATTTTTAATATAGATTTCTTAAAAAAAAAAAAAAAGTAAAAATAAGGAGGTTTAAACTATCCAAACCAACCTGGGCCTATGTGTGGGAAATTACATGTGGGGACCCTTGAACTGTGATTAACATTTGTTGGTTCATATTCAATGATTTTGCATCTTTATTAAAAAAAAAAAAAAAAAAAAAAAAAGACTATCCTTTTTTTCTATGTCTATATAATATTTTATGCTATACCAAATAAATTGTAATTCTTAAGCTTGGGGCTGCGAGTAAGTGACCAAAAACAGGGTATGAGAATGAACGGTGAGGCAGTCGTTAATACAATCATCCCCTGCTTCAAGTAAACGAGTTTTAGTTTTACTTGGGAGCTTTGAGGTGAAACATTGAATAAGTCAAACATTTCTTCTTATTTCTTACCTGTAAATTAGACGGAATCCTGCTTCATTATGAATCACCTGCTGAGAAACCTTTACCCCTCGGTAGTACACAGACACCCTGAAGTCGGTCTCTGAGAATGAACAAAGAGATGAAATACTTGGTAGAGAAGGATTTGGTAGAGTTCAATTAAAATCGGTTAATTTCCTCCCTCAGGCCTGGTTTTCTTATGCAAAGTCTTTGCTTGAAATTGGATCTTTGTGAAGGCCATACTAGACGCGTATTACTACAAACAAACACCAGTTTTAGTGTGTGCTCAGGATCACCGCACTTTTGGAACATCCAACTGTGTCCAGGTTTCTGCCATCTAATTTCTTCAGATTTTTACTGGCTAAACGGCCTCCATGGCGCACTATAGCTGGAAGCGCAAAAGTGAGACAGACATGTGGGGAAAGATTATGTGCTGAAGAAGACACTACCGGTAGTTTTCATACACACACCCTCATCATGGAAAAAACAAAGAAATGAAGCTTTTAAGTTAAAGGCAATGGAGCTGGCCATCAAAGAAGGAAATAGAGCTACTGCAAGTAAGCTGGACTTCCATGAATCGATGGTGAGACGTTGGAGGAGGCAGCGGGAAGAACTGAGCCGGTGTAAAAAGACAACAAAAGCTTTCAGAGGACATAAAGACACTGAAGAAGACGTCTTTGGTGGCGTCAATGAGGAAGAGGAAGGTAGTGACCAATTACTTTTCTGGTAGGCTAGAGTATGTTTTATTTTCTAACCAGACATGTTATTGTCGTGTTGTGTTGATGCTTATGGGATCAGAACAGTATCACCTTGAAATGAAACTGAAAATAAATATTGGCACTGAAAATAAAAATTGGCATTGAAAAATATGATTGTAACTGAAAATACTAATTTTGAATCTGAAATAAATCTAGTGAAAATGTATGTATTGAAAGTGAAAAAACATTTGAAAGTTAATTTTTTTTCTATGAAACTCATGTATATGCATTGAAACAAATAACTCACTTACAATCAAGTTTTCAAACTTTTTTTTTTTTCTACAATACCAATCTTTTTTTCAATGCCAATCGTTTTTTCAATGCCATCATTTTTTTCTGCTTCATTCAGGTGATACTGTTTTGACGCTTGTGTGTGCACGCGCATGAGGGGCGGGGCTTCAGCCCCCCATATGTTTGCATGAACGAGGCAGGAGGGAAACTCCGACTGTCCGAGGCGAGACAGTGGGATCAACATGTTCTTTGTTTCTAATGTGGTTTGTGGAAGGTGATAATCTGCAGTTGGGGACCCGATTTAGTCTTTCTCCAGTCTTTTGAATCAAACATGTTTGATATTATCAAAGTCCTAGTGTAGTCGTTGTGACGTAAATTAATCAACAACCAATAAAGCTGTTCTCACACAAGCGGAAGCACAAAGCTACAGAGCCCGGCAGGGGTCAGGTGCAGAAATTGTTTTGTTTTTGAGGAAAAAAAAAAGAAATAATTTTTGAGGGGTAAGAATCTGTACCCTCGGTTTATTAAACCATGCGCATGGAGTCGTAATCTGTTCTCTCCATTTATTCAACTATGTGACCGTGTGGCTGTTAGGTGGTTGTACTTTACTGCTATGGCACAATGGTTTATAAACAGGATTAAATCGCCGATAATGATGGGTTCGAGTCCCGTTTAAGATATTGTCTTGCACCTTGCCACACATTAAATTTTTTTGGTTCCTGCGGGAAAGTAGGCTATAAACATAGGTGTCATATTTATAAATAACAGTTTTGTAGCCACCTACGGAGTCTGGCAGGGTCTATACACAACAAATACAATATCTGTGTTCCATGGCTGAGTAATGGGCCATAAATTACAAAGTGTATGCCAACCTTGCCCCCTGGAATTCAGGCACAAACCAGCGCTATCTGTGCATCTGCATGGAGCAAGTGGTACAGCATAAACACCTTGCATTAAAAAGATATGAGTTAACCAGTTACTTGTTGATACAGTACCCACTTTGAATGCAAGTCTTTATTTGACATAACATTAATCTTGGCAAAGAATGCTACAACATTCGCACATAAAGAAACTGTATAATGCTGAGCATAATGGGAGGAATTTTGCGGGAAGCTAAAATAGCCTAGGTGTAGTCTTTTAAATAGTGTCCCAACCAGATTCAGTGTTTATAAAATCTTATGTCTGAGACAAAAACTGTTAACCCAAGTCGTTAGATGTGAGCTGATAATCTTTAAGAGTCTTTTCTAAATCGTTTCAAAGTCTCTAGGTGTAGAGAAAGCACAATGTGGTTTGTGGAATAATAATAATTAAAAGATAACACAAGCGACCTGAATGAAGCTGAAAAAAAGATTGGCACTGTAAAAAAAAAGAAAGTTTGAAAACTTGATTGTAAGTGAGTTATTTGTTTCAATGCATAAACACGAGTTTCATAGAAAAAAAAATTCACTTTCAAATTTTTTTTTCACTTTCAATGCAAACATTTTCACTAGATTTATTTCAGATTCAAAATTAATATTTTTCAATGCCAATTTTTATTTTCAGTGCCAATATTTATTTTCAGTTTCATTTCAAGGTGATACTGTTCTGATCCCATAGATGCTGTGCTGCCGATTTTCATGCCGAGTTTGAAAAAAAAAAAGGACATCTTAAATTAAAACTAGAAAAGCAGTCAGACCTCCGCCAGGGCCTCATTATCTCCTGTTGGAGGCAACTACAACAACAAAAAAATCTTCCGTGTTACCGTCTTTCTGTGTAAATATCTCATGTTACAACATGAAAACGTGCGGCTTGTATTCAGGTGAGCCCTATATACGTACAAAATGTGTTTTCTATTAAAATCTAGCTCGTGCGGCCTATGTTGAGGTGCGCTCAATAGAATGGTTTATACAGTTTCATTAAATTATTAAAAGCACAGACTTGACATTCAATCCCATGATGCGAGTATGTAGACTTCTGATCAGCACTGTGTTTTATATCCTTTTTGCTGTAAGTGTGAGTGAAAGCCACACAGCACCCCCTCCCCCCTCCCCCTCCCCCCCACCCAACTCACTGAAATGATCTCCATCTCTGGTCTGGTTCACCGTTTCCAGGAACTGTGCGGCGTGCTGCCCGTCGCCGTAGCCCGCTCCCCCCACTGGACGTGCCGGTTGCTCTGGAAACCCAGCTTCACGGGCTGCACCCTCAATCACTACTGGATCCTGCTGTTGCCCGGGCAACGGGTGCGCACCAATCACGAGCTTACTCTGCAGCTGCTGTTGCTCAGTAGGAGGCTGAAAGCCTGTGGTGCCCTCTGTGGAAAAGTTGGGGGGAAAATGGGAAAGTGTTTTTTTTTGGGGGGGGGGAAGTAGCGGTGCTGGTGGTGCTGGTGCTGCAGCAGAGAAGTGAAGGCTACCTGGTTCAGGGCCGATATTTAGTCCTTTTAGACAGTCCTGGAGGATATCCTGGCCTGCTGCGCATCCTACTGACAGATAATAATACGTTTTTAATAAAACCCAACAGTGATCAGGGAACCAGCACAAAAGCTCCTTGTTTACCCGGCCTCAGGTCGTCTGCGATATAATGAGCTCCATCAAAGAATGGGACAACATGACTCTGAAAAAAATCACAGAAATCACATAAATATGTTTGTGTCATTTTGCAGTAATGAATCAGTATTTCTGCAGCACTTCAGGTGTAAAACACACATGCATCGTTGTGTACCTCCTGGGCTATAAAGACATTAAGAATATTGGAGTCTTCTTGCTCCTGGGAGCCAGAGGAAGAGTTGGCTTAGAGGGTAAAGAAAAATAAAAGGATCAGAAACAATTCCATATTCTCATCATTTAATTACCCACAACAACTAATGAATTTGGTAGAAAGTGAACCCTCACCTCCTGACGCCGTCTCCCCCGGCCAGCGGTAGATCTTATGTGGGTTGGCGGGATCGTTCTTGCTGTCTGACACCATTTTGAAGCCCTTGGCTCTCAGGGCGCTGCGGAAGTTCCTCTTCCAGACTGAGTGGTCTCCCTGAGCCCGGCCGTTCCCACTCACCTCTGCCCAGGCCTGCAGGGGGAGCAACACATCTACAGTCCGCTGCTACATTTGTTCACATTTCATCACATGTTGTGCTTTGATCCAAACCGCTTCGTTGTAGCGCTGGTTGCGTTACAGGTCGTTGTCCTGCAGCAATGTTCAGAAGGGTGTACCATGCATTATTATTACCGTGGGGCAAAAAAACCATTTGGCAGCCACCTATTTCGCAGGTTGTGCCACTTAAAAAGAGCGAGGTCTGTAATCTTCATCATAGGTACACTTCAACTGTGAGAGACAGAATGTAAAAAAAAATAAAAAAATCCTTGTAGTCCTCTCACTTCAGTGGGAGGAAATCCTGCAGCGACGCACTCCAAAGCATTAGTAACTATTCAACACGTTATCAGCTCACGTTTAGCAAGATGCACTGAGTACGATCTCCAGGATTGAGATGATGCTCTCATGGGAATCTTAAAAAAAAAAAATCAAATCAGTCACCTGTACCTCGTGTGTAAAAATTGACAATGTCTGCGCGTCTGCATCAAGTGGTCAGAGGTGTGAATACTAATCAGTCAAAATAACCAACAGCCATTAGATGTTTCCATCGCCATTTTTTAAAAAACGGTCAAATACTAAAGATATTTGGTTAATGCGACCCCTGCTCCAGAACTTTCTCCCTGACCTGTCTGCTGTGTTCTTTGGTCTTCATGATGCTGGTTGTTCTCCAATTTTCTCTAATAAATCTCTCAGGCCTTCACAGAACAGCTGAATTTGTTCTAAGCGTTCTCTTCTCTGCAGAACAAAACAATTCTCAAAGCATGATGCTGCCGCCACCGTGGAGTGGAGATGGTGTTGAATAGATGCATTTACAAATTAAATTACACACACACACACACACACACACACACACACACACACACACACACAAACACACAAGTCTGTATTGCTACCCATATTAGGACTTTATATTGACTTCCATTCATTTTAATAGTTGCGTTTATGCCTAACCCTAACCATTACCAATTTATTCCTAACCCTAACCAAAACATAATTCACACCATACCTCTAAAACTAACCCCTATCCCAAAAAAGGGGGTCCACCATATTAGGACCGGGCTTTGGTTCCTACAAGGTCCATTGGTCTTCAGAAGGTTAGCGAATATGCCAGAAAAGGTCCTAAATAGGGTAGCTATACAAGAACACACACACACACACACACACACACATTATTTCCTAATAGGTGACTTCTGAAGGTAGCTGGTTGCACAGCAGGGTGTAGGAGAAATAACTATTTCATTACAACTGCAAGTACACTGACCTTAAAGATGAGAACATCTGTGTCGGAGGAGTCCTGTCTCAGAGCATGCTTCCATGGGATGCAGAACTCGGTTTGCTCAGGGTTTGTCCACTGGACGCCAGGATACCTCCCACTGTCGATGTTAGCCCTGAGCCATGGGATCAGCAATGGTTTTGAATGAGCCATTTCTGCAACACAAAGAGAAAATAGATGCTGTTAATAGCAGGGGGGGGGGAGCAGATTGCATCCTGACAGATTTCCAGAATCTGAAAGCAGACCTTCACAGTTCATGTATCTTGTATGAGTGAATTGAAGTGTTATACTATTCCAGATGTTTTCTTGTTATAACATAACCTCTGCGACCTTATCTAGATTAGCAATCTACAGTGAATCCGTAATCACTCCCATGCCTTGGTAGAGATGTGTTCAAAGTCTGCAAATAAGTTTGCGGTATAGCACAATCTCCCTGCAGTTTTCTAAGAGGGCAGCTCCTGAGATTTATTTACTTCCCGTACCATCCTCCAGAGGTAGAACTCTTTTTCCAAGTCTAAAGTGACAAAATTAATGAGTTCGGTATGACTCGAGTCCACACCTCTGCCATCTTCCTCCTACTCACTGTTCATTTAGCAAAGTTAATCTTTTAATCTCATCCAAACCAAAAGGTTTTTTTTTGTTGGCAATTCCTGAATTTAGATTATAAACACAGATCGCTCTTATTTGAATTGCATGTTGTCTTGTCTTTCCTATTTTATATAATATCTGAAGGAAATTGGTCTCTTTGTGTCATATTTAAACAGCAAATCATGAGTTACTAACAGTTCAAAACGGTGGAATATGCATGAAAAAAAGTGTCAAATGCAATTATCTTATGATTTATTGGGGTTTGTAACCAAACATGGAGAAGCAGCTTTCAGTTTCTATGCTCCTCTTATCTGGAACAAACTTCCAGACGACTGCAAAGCTGCTGAAACACTGAGTTTCGGTAAATCAAGGGTAAAAAACCCACCTGTTTAGAGCTGCCTTTGATCAATTTCTCACAGCTGGAATGTCATAACAATAGTATGCGTTAATTTACCTTATGTCTCCAATGTTGTGTTTTCTGTTTTGATGATTAGTTTATTGCTGCTTTAATTTTCCCCCTAATCACGTAAAGCACCTTCAGTTGCCTTGTTGCTGAAAGTGTGCCACACAAATACATTTGCCTTGCCTAATTGTAACTAATTTGTCACTGATTGTTTTATTGGTGGTTTTGTTAACATTTTCACATTGTCAGAGTGAGATGATGCTACTGCAATGAAAAGTGTTTTTTTTCCATAGCTATATAGGTATCTTTACCAGCACTGTTTATCGAAAACTAACAATAAATGAAAGTGAAACAAAGAAGAGACTTACTCTGTTACATGTGAGACACTAATATTAACTGGTCTGATGTTGAATGAATAGACATTTACTGGTCATTTTCAGCCTGGCAGTTGTTTTACTTTAAAGATTTATTTATCTACTTCCCTTGGATCGGCATTAATGTGGACATCAGTAAGAATATCATCTTTCAGTGATATTATGCACACATGTTGCTACTTGCAAACTAAAAAAAACAACTAAAAAGGGGTCAAAGTATTCATGACTTACAAATAAAAAAGAACCTAGATTGAATGATTATTCATTTATCAGGTGTAAACATAAAACTAAACTATTGAATCCGGCTCCAACTAGCTGCTTTTTTTCACTTCCTCTAAAATATCAGAAATTTGAAGAAAATAAAAAGAAGGTATTCACAAGTTTGGCAAGAAACTAAGAAATAGGAAACTGGCTTAAAACAGAGAGTAAGCACAGGAAAGTGAAATTATGAAAGGGGATCTAACCGAAACACTTAAAATATGCACCTCTTAGAACAGCAAGACGTCAAAGAAGTCCCTTAGGATTTTTATATATATATATATATATATATATATATATATATATATATATATATATATATATATATATATATATATATATATACACGTTAATCATTTCAAGTGTACCTTTAAGCAGGTTTTAAAAAACCTTTTACAAACTTTTTTTTCTATTGGTCTGATGTAATATTCTAATCTTTAACGTTTTTATCAGGTGTCAGCGGAAAATTATCAGAATGAACAGAAATAAAGGCTTGAAAACATCAGCCTGTGTGTAATTAACAGAGGTGTGTAGAGTACCCAAGTTTTACTCATGTCAGATTAAAACGTAGCCCTCCTAGAACTTACTAAAGTAAGAGTAAAAAAGTATTTGGTAAATAGGCTACTTGAGTAATGAGTAACTAAGATTTTTAAAATAATATCAGACAGAAAAACATATAAAGTTATGGGCAAATTATTTTATTTTAAAGACTAAAATGGAAGAAAAATGGATACAAATGAACAACATCATTACAAAATAAGTAATTTTAAGCAGAAGAAACAACTCTAAGTTACACTTTTTTAAACCAATACTTACATTAGGTAATGCAAATATATAACTTAGAACAAGATAAAAAAGTATTTCCAGAGACAATTTGTGGTGTTTGCTGTATATTCAATTGACCTTAAATTGCTAAAACAAGCTCAACAGATAGATAATTCCATTAGAAAACCAAAGCTTGTGTAGAAACAGGAGGTCTCCTTAGATAAACTGTAGGTTATGTTTCTGTGTCTTGGTTTACTTTCTTTGGCTAAAACATGCTTGTTTTTCATCCAGTGAATTTACTCACATCCGGAAATTTTACTTAAAGAGTAATGATACTTCTAAATAATATTACTCAACTACTCAAGTAAAAGTAAAACAACTAAAAAGTAGTAAAACTACTCTTAAAAGTATATTTTAATTACTACCCACCTCTTATAATTAATCTATATATTGTGTTTCACTTAGTGAATTAAGCTACTGAAATAAATAAACTTTTCTTTATATATTCCAGTTTTCTGAATGGACGTGTAAAGGCTACCAGTTATCTTTTCAGCACACTAATAAGAAGAACCCGTACCTTTTACTGACTACGGTTCGGTTCGCTCAGCTGACGTGCAGTCGTCGTTTTCAGAGCCCGGGGAGAGCGATCTGTCCGCCGCCGTTTGGAGGTGCAGACACGCCGGGTGACGGAGAGCAGCTGTCCTCCAAGCCGAGCTGCGGCTTCCCTAAAAACACAAAAAAACTGATGCCGGCTGATTTCTGATCTTTCGGAGCCTCGGACTTCTCGGGAAACTCCGACTGTTTGTTTCGTTTTCCTGGTATGACGTCAGCGCGGGGGGCGGTACCGCGTGTGGGGCAAAGCTGGCACCATTGACTGTATAAATGCTGGCACACAAACACATTGGATACATATAGAAATAAGATGAATTAATAAACAGATTTAAAGTATATATATATTTCATACTATATATTTATATTTTTAAAAAAAGTTATATTATTATTGTTGTTATTATTAGTAGTAGTAGTAGTATTACTAGTAATATTAGTAGTAGCATATTGACAATTCCGTCGTAGCGTCAAAGTTACGTCACAAATCAAAATGGCGGATAGTGTAGGTGAAAAACCATAAGCACGAGCGGAGGGTGGTGTTTTTCAATAGATTTTAGAGTAATGTCTTTCGATTACCATGAAAACTTGCATAAAAGTAAATATTGTTGCCCCAAGAATTTATCTTTTCATATCTAATTTCTGTATTTCTTGCGCTGTTGAATACAAAAGAATAGCAGTAAAAGTAGCCTATACAGCTCACTGTTGCAGAGTCCTGCACTGGTCCAATTTTACTAACCCGCCTCTGTTTAGATAATCTCCAGATTAAATCCCGATTCAACCCGCCGGTTGATTTAAAACCGCCATCGGTCTGTGTCCGTCGCAGCTACACTACTCTCCATGGTGCTGTCAGCGGAGCTCTCAGATGGCGATGCTTTGAGTGTTCAGGTCTGAGATGATAATCAGTCAGATGCTCTCATGGTAGTCTAATCTTCTTTTGATTGATTCAGTTATCTGAGTTCTGTGCGTAAAGTAGAAAATGTCTGCACCAAGTTTTAAGGGATGTGAATTGTGAACTGTCAAAATGATGGATGCGCTTCAGATTTTTTTTGTCACTGTTCTCTGAAATGTCTCACAGCTGATTTTTATTTTAAGCAGAACTGTAGTGAAGTTTCTGCGCACAGTGCACAGAACGGCAAGGGAAATGCGTTTGTTTTGTTTGTTGCGCATTCTTCTTCCGGGGCCAACATTTTATTAATTAACATACCCACGCCCTTGGTGCTAGCCCATGGCTTTTAGTCACATCGTCAATTAATGGCATTTATATTGACAATGGTTGAAGCTAAACGTATAAAGTATTCCGAAATCCAAAATAATGCTGATTTTACCAAGAGTCAAAACAATTCTTCCCACTTAAGTGTTCACTACATAGGACTGCAGTCCTGCTTGGCATCCATTCCAAACCGTCCGGTTTCACTCTCTTGACCGCGTTAACCCACTTTTTCCATCGCACAGGGTCCGTGGGGAAAGTAAAGAAAGATAATTTATGCTCCAGCAAATAATGGTTGGAACAACCAACTGCAAAACAACTTTTAGACATGATTTGCGGAGGTTCGTATGCAAATTGCTATCAAAAATGCCGGTTGTTTTCACCGACAAGGCGCGTTGCATTCTGGGTAATGTTGAAAAAGCCCGGATGTTCGGAATTGTCAATTGGTAGCACTGTTGCCTTGCAGCTCCTGGTCATGAGTTCGAGTCCCGGTGTAGGTACCAGATCTGCTCGGGGTTCCTGCGCTTGCCGATAACGTCACATTACGGCAACGCCACTCTGACAAACTACATTGCGCCCCATTTTTAACCCTGCCAAGCACTATATAGTGAAATGTAAAAGAGACATAAATGTTAATAACAGCTCCTGTGGGGATCATCTTTACTGGTACTGCTCTTCCATTATGGGCTTTGGAAAGAGTTTAGCTGGTTGTTATTAACCATATTTTGACAGATTTTCCATTACGATCTTTTTTTTTTTTTTTTTTAGAAACCCCCAAAAATGACAAATGTTTAACTATAAGCCTACATAAAATCAATATCAGACTATCAAGAAAAAGGCTCTCAAAACAAGTCATTTACATACATTTTTGCATGTACAGTATTTATATAACACCCCTTGCTGTTTGTTCGTGTGTTGTATACTTGCTAATGTTCAATAAAGTTCTTTTAAAAAATGCACAGTGCCTCAACATGCTAATGTTCAGCCAATCATGTAGTGTAATGTTAGCGTTCAGCCAATTATGTAATACGACGTCATAATTAGGCGCAGGCCCCCGAGCAGATCTGGTACCTACACCGGCCGCGGGTCTTTCCGCATGGAGTTTGCATGTTTTCCCTCCGGGTACTCCGGCTTCCTACCAAAGTCCAAAAACAGGAGTTCTTAGGTAGAGTTGGCAAAAATTGGACTCATATGAAAATGGTGCTACTTTAACAAATTTTTTGTTCTACTCAAGTAAAAGTACAAACAAAGTAGTACTGCAAAAATTTACTCAAGAGTAAAAAAAGTATTTGGTAAAAAAGCTTTTTAAGTATTGACTACTTGTTTTGACATAACATATGATTTCATATTTAAAAATGATGTAATTATACAAAAACAAATTTATGTGCAAATTCTAAACACTAAAATAAACAGAAACACACGACATAATAGTAAACTTACAAATTTAAGTAGAAAAATTTGTCCAAATTTTGTTCGAAGTAAAACTAATTAAACCAATAGGCAATGTACATGTTTGACCACTTTTGACCTCAGTTGACCTCTGAATGGCACAACAGGCTCAGAAGATAAAAAATAATAAATCTAAAAGGATGTAGCTTGTGTACAAACAAGAGGTCTCACTTCAACATAAGCTGTAGGAGTTTCTCATGCATTTTTGGTCAAAACAAGTTTGTTTTTCATTCAGTGAAGTTACGCGCTGTGGGTAGAGCAGCCAGAAATGTTACTCAAGTAAGAGTAGCAATACTTCATCAAGATATTACTCAAGTAAAAGTAAAAAAGTGCGGTGTACTCCCAAAAGTCATTTTATTTTAAAAAGTTACTCAAGTAAATGTAACTAGTTACTTCCCACCACTGTTCGCTCTAAAGTGTCCTTAGGTGTGAGTGTGTGTGGTTGTCTGTCCTGTGTTTTAAATGGAAAAGTATGAGGGAGGTAAAATCCTGTCACTCTAAGCCAGTAGTTTCTTGCCTGTTTGTTGTTTTATTTACTTTTTAATCATGTAAAGCACTTTTAGTTGCAGAAATGTGCTATACAAATAAAATCACCTTGCCTAGTTTTTATACTCACTAAACAGTACCGATCACTTGAGGCCATACCGGCACTGCTTTTAAGTGTAGAAATACATGTAATAGCCCAGCGAAACAAATACAGCTTCTCTGATTCTTATGTATTTTGAGCATTTACTATTTTTACCTTAATTGTCAAATTTGACTGGAATCATTCTAATTTCAGTTGATTTGCTGAGATTACCTCAAAACCCACACTCCACCTGTTAACACACAGTGCTTTGCAAAAGTATTCACACCCCTTCAACTTTCTCCTTATTTTATTACATTACAACCAAACACTTTAATGTAATTTATCTGGATTTTTTTTGTGTGTGACACACCTACACAATGAAGAGCATAGATGTAAACTGGAAGGAGAAAGAACACATCATTTAAACATTTTTGAAATAAAAATCTAAAAAGTGTGGTGTGCATTTGTATTCAGCCCTGCTGAATACACTAAATTCTTCACTGCAAAAACACCTCAAATATAGTCAGATTTGATTGGAGAGAACCCGTAAACATTCATTAAGCTTCCATAGATTCTCAATTTGATTTAGGTCTGGACTTTGACTAGACCACTAACAGATGAATATTCTTTCACCTAAACCATTCCAATGTCACTCTGGCTGTATGTTTAGGGTCGTTTTCCAGCTGATGGTCAACCGCCGCCCTACTACTACTCTCAGTATTTACAGTAGCTCCATCTTGAACTTTCTTGTCCCTGCTGCAGGAAGGTATTCCCACAGCATGATACAGCCACCACCTTGGTGTGTTGAATTTTTCAGACATTAAATTTAAACAAAGGTAGATTCAATTAATTGAGTGACTTCTTTGGGCAACTGATTGCTCTAGAAATTATGGGTACCAGAGTAAAGGGGGCACAATTAAAATGGGCTACAATTGCAGGTTTTTAAATTTTAATAAAATTAGACTATCATGTCTCCCTCCACTTCACAATTCTGCACTACTTCGTGCACCAAGTTTGAGGCTGCAACGTGACAAAATGTTGAAAAGTTAAAGGGGTGTGAATATTTGGTCTCAAACGTGAGCAGAGGTAAAAATTGTGCACTTGCTTGTGTTAAATATTTAACTGCATGTTGAAATCCATCTGAATCCTTGTGGAAGTTACAGAGGACCGGTCCGGTGTTGGGTGATCCCGCCTCTTTTGATGCTCAACAGAACTTCAGTACACGGAAATGAAACCGTTTGTTCTTTGTAGATTTTATTCGTTTTTCAAATACAGGAGAGTTAATGTACAGAAGGACAAAGAGTTTCATCAAGAACTGTACAGTATTTACACATCTATTTTTCCTTTTTTATGGAAAATCAGACTGTTTTCAAAATAAGTCATAGTATGCACAGACATCAAAATGATAAAAATGAAATGACTATTTCCTTTTTAAATATTATTTATACTCCTCCTTCCTACATGGGAAAGGGATAGTTTATTTTTCTTTGCACCTGCATGACTGATGATTGAACTGAAGCACAACAATGTTAAGTTTCAAATAAATGTTACCGTTCTTTTTTCCTCATTTTTGTAATTTTACACCCACTGTATTTGATACAATATTTCGTTCTCGACGCCTGTTCTTTTGTATAGAGGGGAAGACGACTTGGATATGTGGGCTATGATTGTATACTGATCCTGTGAAAAAAAAAAAAACTTTTTAAAATGTCCAGGGGGGCAGCAAACCAGCGCGTGTGAGAGTTTTTTAAGTTAAAAACCTCCTCATATAAATAATAAAAATGCGTTCATATATTACCACACGGCCGCCTGGTGCTGCCCTTCCGCGTAGCATGTGACGACAGAGAGCGCCTCTTTTTTTTTTTTTTTTTTAAACACTTCTCACGCTTCTATCTGCGATCACGCTGCTCACGGCACGCTCTGCACGCAGATTAAAAAGCACTCTCGCCTCCTTCCACTCTTCTCAAAAGCCGACAGCTGATGTTAGTCTTTTCAAAAAAATAATTTATGTAAAAACTAAGCGGTAATAGTTTCTCTTTGAACTATTGTCTTTTATGACACAGTTTAACAAGACGTCAGTGACTCCTCCGTCAACTTGGTTTTTCGGCGGCTCCTCCTCCTCCTCCTCCTCCTCCTGGTTTCTCCCCCCCCTCCCCTTTTTTTTATTTTTTAAACGACAATCCAGACCCCCCCCCCCGGAGCCTCCCCTTTCATCCAGAAGGGTCCCACTCTCACAAAGTAAGACATTTCTTTAGTGATTGGTCAACAACAAGACAAAATAAAAACAGGCCAGCGTCCGAGGTCAGGTCAACAGGCCCTCTTGTGTTCGTCGAGGGCCTCGAAAACTTCCTGCTCGGATCTGAAGAGATTTGAAGAGGGTCTGGGGGCTGTACAGCGGGATTCATCTGTTTTTTTCTTCTTCTTTCAGATTCTCATTTTATTTATTTCTTTTTTAAACGTCTTAGTTTAGCTCTCTGTGCGTTTGCTTATGAGGCAAACTCAGGCTTTGGTGCTGAGTGTGAGCAGCTCGATGAAGGAGCTAAAGAGCGTGTCCAGCCAGCTCTGGTTGGCCATGCACTGCTGCACCACTTCCTCTTGGCCGGGATCCTCCGCCGCCTGCTCAATGGTGTTGGTCTGTGGAAGAGAGAGAAAAAGAGAAAAAAAAAAGGCGACTCTGAGCCAAACGGAAAGCATTCAGCAACTCAAGCTGCAGAAATCATAAAAACTGTGACTAGCATGATTCGCGCTTTAAAGGATAACTGACCTCTTTCTTGCACTGTAGGAAGGTGTGGTATTTATAGTGATGCAGGGAGTGGTAGAGACTGTATATCCGGTACGTCTCAGACGACAGTTTAAGGTCCTGTAGGGAAGAGATGAGAAAAATTCTAACTTCAACAATGTATTTTATTGGGATTTTTGTGAAAGATCAACACAAGGTGAAGGAAAACATTGTTTCCGGAGAAAAGATCTGGAAAGTTGGCCGCGCGCTTTATCTTTAGCTGGGGTGTGCATGTATACACATCGAGAGGCACACAGTTTCTAAAAAAAAAAAAAGCTCAAACTCGGGCAACCTGGATGGAGAGAATCTGTGGGAAAAAAAATTCAGAGTCCTTCCACAAATCCCAAACTGAATTTAGGTCTGGGCTTTGACTAGGCCATTTCAACACATGAATATGCTTTGATTATATCTCTGGTTATTTGTTTATAGAGACTGGGGTGGAGGTTCACCTTCCGGCAGAAAGACAACTCTCGTCTTCTGCAGTTGTTTTTTTTTTTACAGGATTGTCCTGAAATCACCTCCATCCTTCTTCCCATCAACTCTCCCGTCTCCATTCCCACATGTTGATGCAGTATGATACTATGTGCAGCGTTGCCCCTGCTTTACTCCGGATGCATAAGCGGCGCATAAGGTAACAGACGCGTTTTCCTCGCGAGCTCAGCACCGTGAGCGCTTCAGACGCACATCTGCTGCGAACGCGTTCCACCCAGCTGTTCCACTCACCATCCTCTCCTAAAACTGCAGACATTTCTGTCCATGCCGTCTCCTCTTTCCTGTTGTCCTTGTAAAAATGATCACCGGTATCATAAAAACTGGGTGATTCTTCACTTCAACGATTAAATTCTCGTCGTCTGTGATAAAAGCCAACAAGTTAGACCCACAGACCGACTAATTTAACATGTAGTGTAACAGGTGATTACGTTTTTGCTTTTTTTAAAATTTTTTTTAATAGTTAAGCATTCGTGAATCTGCACGTGTCTTTTATTTTGGAATTTGACGGATTCTTTAAACTGCTCCCGTGTCTGATTTCCTGTCAGGTCCGACCCACACTGCAGAGATTGAGATGTTCTGGAAGTTTAGGGTATAAAAAATAAATAGACCCGCCGCGTAAATTTAGGAGAGGACCACAAAAAGACACCTCTGAGAGGCGTCCGATTTGTGCCCCAGTGGAAATGGACCCATTTACTATAACCAAGGCGAACAGCTGTGTATTACATTTTGCAGACGTGACGGGCTGCTAAAGTGTCCGGTGGAATACAGGCTTTTGTTGTTTTGTTTTTTTTGCCTCATACAGCTATTTGTAAGCCAGCCAAAAAGGTTTTATTTGGGCTCCATCTTACCAATTTCAGATTTTAATTGCAAAAACATGTATGCTTTTCTTATCACTTCACAATTACACAAGAAACCTTAATAAAATATATTACATTTTCCAGTGTAAGAAACTACAAAGGTGAGACAAAAAAAGAGAAAACATTGAAGTATCACTGATAGTTGTGCTTCCACCAAGAACGCCCACCAAAGGTTACCAAATTTCCCTAAATTCCTCCACCCGTGCTCTGCTCATTTAAGCCAGTGCTTCCAACACAACACAGGAGGCCATTTTCTTTTAGTTACTTTTCATTAAGATGAGCTCAGCAGGAGGGCCAGCTCTGTCCTCAGAACCCACCACCTGCACTGAGAGACAGAAGGACTCTGGCTAAAATAACATCACTGTTGGACAACGTCCCCCACCCCATGCATGAAGCTGTTGGTGAACTGGAGAGCTCCTTTAGCGACGGACCGCTGCATCCTAGGTGCACAAATCAGCGTTTGCGCAGATCCTCCCTCCCAGCAGCTGTTAGATTCTGTAACCATCATTTCAAATAAAATTTCTGCCGTTATTTGTACAGTTTTCATTTTCAGTCTGTTTTTAAATGCACATGTACATTTTGTAATTTATATATATATATATATATATATATATATATATATATATATATATATATATATATATATATATATATATATATATATATATATATATATATATATATATATATATATATATATAAACAAACTACACCCATACCTTCATCGGCATCTCAATCATCTGATCATAGAGACGTTTTATTTTCCTTTAAATGTAATGTTTTTTCTCATGTTCACGTTTCCTGCATACATCATCTGTAGAATCAAGGTCAGAAGTAGGAATGTGTATTGGTAAAAATCTGTCGATACGATATGTATCGCGATACAGAGCAGACTGTAAGATATATTGCGATATATCGCAATGCTATGAGTAAGACAATATATTGTCATTTTTAAAACTGAATTTAACTGCAGAAAAACTGTCACAGCATTCTAAACACTCCAAGCTGTTTCATACTTTAACACATCCAGTTTTCTTACTAGATCTAGTTGATCCACTGGAACAAAGAAGGTGAAAAACAGCCACCAACTACCAGTCTACAAAAATGGCTGTCATTAATAGTTCCATTCAATTCCTAAAAATAGATATTTTGCTTTTGAATATCGATACAATATCGGGAAATAAAATATCGCCATAATCGGTGTATAGATATTTTCTTACATCCTTAATCAGTAGCATCCATTTCAACAGATATCACTGCAAACATTGCACAAATAAGCAGGAAATAACAATAAATAAATAAAAACGCTGAGCTAACGAGTGGATGGTTCACTCAGCGGAAGAGAAACAGAACGATTTCTTTACAACTATTCAGATATTTAACATATTCAACTAGTAAAGTCTGTGGAGCTCCAAAATGTTAATGTTTGGAAATGATTCTTAGAATAAAAGAAACTGTATATTCCAGCTTTTAAAGATGATTTCAGAGCTGCAGCTCTATCTGAACCGTTTAACCCCAACCGGTCGCCAAACTCCACCCTTCTCCTCTTTACAGCGCCACATACAGGTCGGACACAGTTTTTAAATAAATGAAGACATTTCTAGAATCTACGATAAAGATTGGACAAGTGCTGGAATTTCATAGTCGTATTTTTTGTTTTACGTTTCTGGTTCTTTTTCCCACCTTTTAGGTATTCTATTGAATGAAAAGGAAATCCATTCATGAGCCTCTCACTTTCATGAAGTTTTCCTCTAAACCTACCTGTGGTTTAGGCAGGGTTTTCTTGACTCTGTTGAGGGTCTTTCGGTTGTAGGCGTCACCAGTTAGCCGCACCCTCACCACGACGGTGTCCAGAGAGTCCGCCATCATTTGGGGGTAAGCATGCAGAACATCCTGTCAAACAAGCGAGAAAGAACGTTGTTCATTAAGGAAGAGGCAAAACGTTTTAAATCTAACATCAATCTTTACAAAGACTGAAACATTACATTTTAAAACCCTTTATTTGGTTTTCCAAGGTGTTTGTTGAGCTTATTTTCTTATTTAACTCTGTAAGTAGGCGTGATGCTATGTTAAAGTTTGTAAAAGGAGACTGGATTTTCCCGGGGTTCGATTCCGCCCCACTTCTCTCCTGTTTCTGCACTATCCACTGCTAACAAAGGCCACAAAACTTTTTTTTTTTTTTACAAAAACAATTGGATGTAAAGACGTGCTTTAGTGTCTGTGACTTTAAAATGCTGCAACTTTGTTGATCTTTAATCATGACGTCTTCTGAAAATTCGCTAATGTTGCATAGACACCTACAGGTTCATCTCCAGAAACTACAAAATCATCCAAAAGGTTAACAGTTCAGTAAATCAGTTCAAAAAGTGCAACACATAGATATAGATTAAATAGACACAGAGTGCTGCATTTGATGATTACACCTTATGCATCATGAAAACAGAAATTGCTTCTACAAAAAAAATAAAAAATAAAGGTCTTCTAAAAGCAGAGAAGTCGTCCAGCAAGCGGTCAAGGCCACCTTCACATGGGGGTAAGCCATGAAAGCTTATTGCTAAAGAAACTGGTCGTATTCAAGCATACTGATGGAAAGTAGAGAGGAAGGAAAAAGTGCTCAAGCAACAGGTGTAATTCAATTCAATTCAAAAATACTTTATTGATCCCAGAGGAAAATGAAAGGTTGTTGTAGCTCATACAATTCAAGTTTCTTCAAGGAGTTGTTGTAGATCCTGAGGGATGTGGGCAGGATGGATCACCTGTAGCGATCTGTGTTGCAACAAAACTGATTAAGCCTCTGACTGAAGAAAATGTTGTATGATGGTCTCATGTAGAGGATGCTCAGGGTTGTCCATAATAACCTTGATTTGATGAAGAATCCCTCTTTGCATCATCATCTCCAGATGTTTTACTGCATCCCTTAGAACAGAACCAGCCTTCTTCATCAGGTTTTTGAGTGTCTTTAAGTCCTTGTTTCTAATGCTGCTACCCCAACAGATGACGGCTGAAGAGATTACACTCTCCACAACAGACTTGTAGAAAATATGCAGCATCTTGTTGCAAACCTTGAAGGACCTAAGCTTCCTATAGAAGTCCAGTCTGCTCTGTCCCTTCTTGTAGACGGCTTCACTGTTCAGTCTCCAGTCCAGTGAACACCGACATATTTATACTCCTCAACCAGCTCCACTTCTTCTCCCATGATGCAAACAGTGTTTAACTTATTGCTGTTTTTTTGTAACCTGGAGAGGACTGCAAACCAAAGCCTGTTAAAGAGCTTGGGGCATTGCAGATGGAGTCAGAGCTTAATGAACCACCACACTCAGCCCTTTCCAGGACAGGAGCTACAAATGCTCCATTCCAACATCAGAAGCGTCTTACCTGGACTAAAGAGAATAAGGTGGTCCATCACATTACAGTACATTTTATATTTCATCTGGAAATCAAAGTTCCAGTGTCTGGAGTTAGAGTGAAGAGGCAGTGATGATGATTTAATGTCATCTGCTGGTGTTGGCACACTGGGTTTTATTAAGTCCAAAGTCAGCGCAGCTCTTCAACCTTTATGGAGACTGAACGTTGATTTAGTTTTCCTGGTCTGACCATAACTCCATAGAGAAGACTGAACGGCGGTTATTAAAGCAACCTGGGCTTCCTGAACACCTCAGCAGAAGCACAGGCTGATCTCCTCCATGCCACACTGCATTGATGCAGTAATTTAGGGCTGGGTGACAAATCGATTTTATCGATTAATCGAATTTTCTGTTTATGAAGATTTCCTTTTTGGATAAATCAAGAAAATCGGAAAAAAAAATGTCACCAATGCACTCCAAGGGTTTCAGTATTTCAAAGTGATGTCAGCCAGCCCAATGTCTACCTTCATGTTTTACAGTGTGCATTTATTTGGACTTTAAATTGAGGTGAACGCCTAGAAAGGATGATTACAATAAAAGCAAGTTTTTTTCAGGAATAGAGGGAGAAGAAAATAAAATCAATAAAAAATTGGAAATCGGATTTTGCTTCACACAAATCGTAGATTTTATTTTTAAGCCATATCGCCCAGCCCTACAATAATTCATGCAAAAGGAGCCCAGACCACGTACTGAGTGGGGATACTGTACAGCACATGAACATGCTTTACAGTAGGCCCACACTTCTGTATTAAAATAATTTTTACTGATTAGAATTTGGGTTTCATTCATTTGCTATAAGCATCCTTTTACCTTTCGAAATAAGTTACTGTAGCAAATAAACTTTGTGATCATATTTTAATTCACTGACATCTACCTGCAGAGGCTATATAGCGCCAGCGTAGAATAATTACATGCACATTTCACTGAATGAAAAGCTTAAGAATTTAGTTGAGAAAGCACAAAATAAAACAAAAAAAATAGAAACCTGTTAAGATTAAAACCGATCAGCAGGCAGGCTGTTAGGGGTGGATTACCTGGTGCTGAGAACTCATGCTGACTTTCCTCAACAACCGTCTCTTCTGTTCGCTCAGGATGCTGTCGATCTTCCTCATCGGGGGCAGGTACAGCTCATCTGACGGCCAATCAGGGTAAGGGAAGCTATCATTAGTCATCATTCACGCAGCTGCCACTCATTTTAATACCAAGGGGCCAAACATAAAGCAGCTCCTTCAGGCAGCGGATCTGCCCTCCCAGCCCGTCACACCTTGTTTATCTAAGCTTGAAGAACTCATTAAAAGGCTGGTATGAATATGCAAACTCATCAGTCAACTAATCCTCCTCTGCTTTGAAGTAAGTTTGTTCAGCTGGGCTGGCAGCTGATATCCCCCCCCCCCCTCCTCTTCTTAATGTGTTTAAATAAATCTGACTGTAAGGCTTTTAAAATGGAGAAAACATGACAGAGCGACAGGAAGGTCTGGTTAGGATAGAACGATGCAGCTGCTGAGGCAGGAGTTCTCACCGTCTGTGTCTTCCAGAGCTTGGATCATGTCTGGGTCCAGGGCCGTGCTCACCAGCATCTCCACGTAGCTTCTGAACATCTCTCTCATGGCACGGTTGTTCACCCCTCCTTTAACCGGCACTGGGGGCGAGGATGAACAGGTTAAAACAGTTCAAAGCTCTAAAATAGAAAATAACAGATGAAGTGAAATGCAAGGAGGGGGATAATCCAAAAGTTATCTCACTTTCATTCTCACTAGTCGCCTCGTCAGAGGAGTCGGAGTCAGAAGACGATGGTACCGATGAGGGTACGTTCAGCCACTTCTTCCTCTTCTTGGGTGGAGGTTCGGCCTTTACTTTGGTCGACTTAGACTTGGGTGGTCGCTCAGCCTTTTCCTTCTCCTTCTTCTCCAGCGTTTTCTTGTCCTCCTTCGCCCTGCCGCGGTCCGCAGCTACCGCACGTTTTTCCACCTTCTCCTGCTGCTGCTGTATTCGCTTCTCCGCTTTCTCCTGCTGCAGATGTATTCGCTTCTCCGCCTTCTCCTGCTGGGGCTGTGTTCGCTTCTCCGCCTTCTCCTGTTGGGGCTGTGTTCGCTTCTCCACCTTTTCCTGTTGGGGCTGTGTTCGCTTCTCCACCTTTTCTTGCTGCGGCTGTACACGCTTCTCCGCCTTTTCCTGCTGCGTTTGAGCTCGCTTCTCCGCCTTTTCCTGCTGCATCTGTATCCGCTTCTCCGCCTTTTCCTGTTGCATCTGTATCCGCTTCTCCGCTTTTTCCTGCTGCATCTGCACACGCTTCAACCTCTCCCTTTCCTTCTCAGACTCCTTCTCTTTCTCCTTAGCTTTGGGCACAGCGGCTGCAACCTCCTTCTTCTCTTGATGTTCTGTAGTCGTTGCAGTTTTTGCCGTTTTCTCTTTTTGTTCTCGATGGACAGGTGGAGTCACTCGTTCGTCTTTCTCTGGTACTCTCGGTGGTGGAGGAAGAGGTGCTGGTGCCTGGGTGCCAGGTGGGGACGCCATTCTAGGAAGGGACTGTCGCCTGTTAGACATAAAATTGGGAGTTTTACCTCTAGCGCTCCGACACCATTTTGCATTACGTGCATCTGCGCAATATAATATGCCATGATTACTGCAATTGCACTAAACGGCAAGGCAATTCAGGGACAATGATCTTTATTAAACATGTCAGATCAAGACAAGTACAAACAGAATAAAGCTGTGCATTGGGCTCAAAACAAAGACTGTGGGCACGGCGCAATTGTGCATTAAGCAATAAAATAAAAATAATAAAAACTCGACCAAATCCAGCACTGTTCTGCAGGCTGCGCGCAGGGGAGTGCGCAGTTGAGTGCCGGGGAACTGGTGTGTCTGTAAATGGAGCTAGACAGACAACCGGTTTATGTGAGAGTTCTTTTGATTACTGTTTTGTACGGCGTGATTGCGGCCAACAGCAGTCAGCATTAAAGCTTTCGATTACAACCATTGTCTGCATCTATCGGAGAACTTTACAACATTCAGGCCTGTAAGGCCCACAACCATGTTTTTACACTGTATTTTTCCGCTACCATTTACTGCGTTCCAGGACCTGTGCACGTCTCTGGTCATGCCTGCGCTGTCATGTACTTTGCGTTCCGGCACCTAATGATTTACAAATTAAGCACAGAAGCTACAGCACATTAAATAACGTGGACGTTCTTCGATCTCCCTGTAGACTGCTAAAGCAATATCACACGAGAGGCAGGGCTGTTGTAGCCTACTTTAACATCAGCACCGATCAGCTCTCATGGAATGTCTCTTGTCCAATCAAATTTCAAAAATTAACACGGCATAAAATCGACCAATCAGAATTTTGGTCGACTTAGAACGCATCGACCAATAAGTCGACCAGGACTTTACAGCCCTACACTTCAGACCATGCAATGTTAATGTAAAAGCTGGAGAGATGTAGCATTCAACAATGCTGCTTGTGGTGTACCTCCAGGTGTTATGCTCGGTCCTAAAACTTTTGTTCTTTTATGTAACATATGAAACATATGAAAGAGTACTGTACTTGAATGAAACATGGGCAGCTGTTCGGAAAAACCCTTTTCATCAACAGGGATTCCACCGACTTGCGTTTTATCCAAAATAAGGTTAGGGCTTATTGGATGCTACTGGTATGTGGACATCAGCTGGTTTTTTCTCCAGACCATATTGGCGTTGAAAGATGAGTTCTGGTCCGGTACATCTTTATTTTTCTACTGTAGCTGCATGAGAAACTGTTAATGTTCCCAAACAGCAGATTTTAATGATAGCTGGGAGTCCATTCTGTTCTGTTTTGGCGTTGGTTTTTTAAATTCACGCAGCGCAACGTTGTACTGCGCTCCCGAGTTCAGCACATAAACATTCTGCATGTGTTCAAGTAGAAAACTGCTGGATTGGTTCGGTACACGTGCGTACCGAACAGACAGGACCGTACTGAAAAATAGGAATACATGTACCGTTACACCCCTAGGAGTTAGTCGTGCTCAGATCACTGGATCTCATATTTGATTGGATTACACCCCTAATAGTTAACAATAAGCAATGCATTTATGAAAAAAAAGATAAAACAATTAGATTAAGTCATTGATTTTGCTTAAAATGTTTATCTAAATGATTAAAGTTGAACTTTTACTCATGATAATCCTACCTCATGCCCCAATAAATAAACCTTTCAAAATATAACAAATTCTTAATTATTGACAATACGGTAAACTCTGGTGACTCAGCATTGAATGATCCATATCTTTATTAAATAGAGTATCGGTAAATCCAGGAAGGTGAAGAAGTTACCTGAGCCCAGGAGCAGCTCGGCGCCAAGGTCTCCGAGAGCAAACCCTCACGTAGTCCTTTTTGTTAACGTTCTCCAGGAACTTCACGTATATCCGCTGGTACCGTCTCTTAGCATCCCCGAAGTAGCCAAGATACTAAAACAGAAATATATTTTCAGAAATTTGTAAAAGCAACAACAACAACAAAAAAACACCCAAAGATAAGAGCGGAAAGTTAAAACAGCATCTATGTCAACAGGACGGTTATCAGGAGTGGTTAGGCCACAGAAGTTTTGGTGGCGAACTCACGTTGCTCGTGGCGCAGAACTGCCTCTGCCCATCTTTGATCTCCGGGCTGAACTTCTGCAGCAGGGCTTTCTGCACCCTCCAGATGGGCGGAGGCTCGCGGCCTGTCTGCAGAGCCAGCTGTGCACAAACACAGGACACGCGGTTGTTCAGTCAGCGAAACGGAAACACATATACAAATTAACGCATACCTAACCGATCAGACAAAAGCACCTTGAGAGTCCGAATGTCCTCCACCCGCACCACAAACTCGTCCCTTTCTCTGAAGATGCCCTCTCCTCCGCTCTCGCTCTCATCCTCCTCGCTTTCTCCAACGATGGCTGCATCTTCCTGCTTCTGGGCGAGATGCAGAGAGGTGATCTTTGGAGCCGGGGGCTCTTCGGGAGAGACAGGAGACTCCGGGGACGGCACGGGAGACTCCTTTTGAGCTGACGATGGAGGAGGAGGAGGAGGAGGAGGAGGAGGAGGAGGAGAAGGAGAAGCTGGAGGTGGTGTGCTAGGCTGAGGAACAGCGGCTGGTTCAGGAGGCGGAGGTGGAGAAGGGGATCTGGGAGGAGCGGGGCTCGGAGGCAGGGAATCCTCCTGTTGCTCCTCTTGTGGAGGTTGCGGTGAGGGGAGAGAGAGGGGAGGAAGCGGGGAGTGGGAAGGAGAAGAGGATGAAGCAGGGGATGGAGGGACAGACGGTTGTTCTGGAGTTTCTGGCTCTGGTGGAATCTCAGGAAGAGGAGCTGGAAGGAAAGAGAGGAAGCAGATGATGAGCTGTATGAACACATGTTGGAAGGAGTTGGTGTCTCAGTCATCCAGCCCAAGGGTGACCAAGTAAAGCAGCTGCAGTTACTGTCCCGTCTCTGGAAGAGAGCGTCAATCTTTGATCTCACATGGTAAGATTTAAACAGACCTCAGACTCATCTGTTCCTCCAGAGCCTTTGAGGAGCTGTTTCGAGGTGTGAATGAAAAAAAAAGTCAAAGCTTCGCTGGAGGTGTTGAATGTGAGGGCGGTTTGTTTTTTCCCCCCATGATAATTCCTAGATTTCAATTCAACCTCTTTCAGTCTGAATACAGAAGTGTACCGAAACCTAAATACTCTCTCATTGTTGGGCCAAGCATATTAACCAGTAGGAAAGCGATGAAGGATTTCACATTTTAAAATCGAAGACCTTTTCAAAACTTATTTCTGTCCTGTTTTTTAGGTCATTTTCAAACACAATCTAGAGCAGTGGTTCCCAAACTTTCCAGCCTCTGAGCCACAAAAATAAAATTTAAGAGGCCCACGATCTCGACTCTTGTCGCAACATAACAGCCATTTTTTCTGAGTCACTTAAAAAGTGGTACAATGGCAACAGAATCAACATAAATAGCCAATATATTCATCGATGTATGTTGCTTCTATCAATTCAAGTCTTTTTTAAATCTTTTTTTCGATTTATAAAACGCCGACGCATACCCTTTGCTAATTACATTATTTTGTCAAGAGGATCTCAAGACCCCAAACTTACATGTTTGTGTTCCGACCCAAACTTTGTGAATTGCTGCTCTATAGCACAGACATTCAATGTAAATTTACACTGGTTAATAGAATAATTTTAGGGTTTACTATATATTAAAAAAAAGATAATAAAAAACTGAAATTTGTCGTTTGTGCTCGGCTTCACAATTTCGGAGCCATCTGCCTGAGGACTTTCAGTGATGAGCCGCCACGAGGACCTGCTTTGGCAACAAGAGATAGGCAATATGGATATCATTACCATATTTTGTGGTGTTTATTAACATTCAATTATATTCAATTTTAATTCAGTTTATTTATATAGCGCCGATTCACAACAGATATCATCTTAAGGCACTTTACTAGAAAAGTCATTTCAATACAATCATAAAAACATTTCGCTCAGTTTAAAGTTTTAGTTTGTTTTCCATTTATAACTATACATAACCATAGAAGTGATAATAAATTAAATAACTTCCTTGTGGAGTCTAATCAACCGTCACTGCAGTCAAAGAACCACAAATCGTAACAAAGTAATAAATCAAAATGCTTATCACGGTAAAAAACTTTTCACGATAATGATAGCTGATAAATTTCCAATCCTATACAAGTTTTTTTGTTTTTTACATTTTTTATTCATCGTCTTCTTTCAGAAAATGTGGCTTTATAACTCGTATAAATCATATCCACCAGCAGGAGGTCACAGAGTTCTTTTGGTTTTGTCAGGGGTCATAATCTATCATATTTAATAAAAATGAACTACCTGAACAGAGATCAGAACAGGAATAAAAGGAAACAGGGTATAATATATATGTATATTTCTTTTTTTTTTTACGATGAGAAAATATGCTTTTAAAACGGTGAGAGTTGACCATTTTATGACTAATTATCTCCAATTTGAGAAGATATTAAACTGCAATGAAAACCTAATAAGCAATCGGCTGGAAATTATTAGAAAAACGTCCGATAATATACGAATGTTGTAATAACCATATGACTTACTATAAAAAGCGAATAACTAAAAAGTGTTAATGTCTTTCATAGCAAACAAAGACTCCAGATAATGAGCAGTCTATAAACTACTGTAAAAAATGATTTTTTTCCCATTGACTGCATTAAAATACCCTAATTTTAGTTTAATAAGTACACCCCATCGGTACCTTTTGAAACCTTTTATGCTGCAGTTAGTGTCCCAACGGATATCACAGGCATAGAGAGCCTGAATGCATAACACCTAAATAATTAGCTTACTTAATTAATTAATTACTTATTGCAGTCCATGCAATTCTTTCCGATATGCATATTGTGTGCAATTAAACTAGAATAAACTTGCCATATATATTGTGTGTCCCTAATAAGCAATGGATTGAGTATAGAAAGGTTTTGTTTGCATCTACTAAATAACGGCGAGAAGTGGGGCCAAAATTCGGGCTGAATCCCATTTCCTAGGGTTCTCCCTCCCCATGGTGCTTGTTTTAGTCGGTGGACACGATATTACATAATACATCATTCATTCTTCCTGATTCCTGCTAAAAAAGCACTTTAATATCCCAGCATGTATCGTGCCAACAGACATCAGTCCTGCAGTGGAACCCAGCATGCAGTATTTCAAGTAAAAAGCAAAACAAAAACAAGAAAACAATGCTGAACTTACCCTGCTGCAATTTGCACATCTCTGTTTGCAGAGATATTTTTCACATTTTGTAAATGTTGTTGTTTTTTTGTAAACAAATATACATGCGCATCCAGTAAATATTTTTTTTTTATTCTGCTCAGTTGCACGTATTGCAGTATACCATTTTTATTTTTAATACCTGCACAGTACTTTAGTTTTGTTCTTACTGTACAAAAATTATTCATAATTCTGTTTTTCTATTTTGTTGTGGGACTCTAAATGTGTCCTGTCATTTCCCCTCTGTGGGACAATAAAGGATTAAGCTATTCTAATAAAGGATTATTCTATATTAGAAGTATAATTAGTCTGAGTGCATAGTTCAATATATTTAGTACGTTTATTTGAGACCAATAATATATCAGAACACATCAAAGTAGAGATTATAGAACTTATTCTGTCTTTGTTCTAACATTACATCCCTTAACCATTAAATACACGTGAATATATTTTAAATCAAAGAAAACCTACAGAAGGAATGAAATAAAATGCTCGTTATGAGGGAATTCAGCCATCTGATTCAAGAGTTGGACTTTGAGACTCCTTTCTTAGAGTGATTTTAAACCAATTTCACAGGTATGCACTAAACTACAATTTATAATGTAATATTTCATATTTATTTATTATAAAAACAGGGGTTTACTGAGATCAAAAACAAAATGATAAAGTTAGCTTTTTTCACTGCCTTTCGTGTCTACTAGGAGTGTAGAATGGTACATGTATTGGTATTTTTGTCTTCTGCATATAAACATTCTGTATATGTTCAGGTAGAACTAAGAGCGCAGCTCAACCTTCTGCAGCGCAACTTTAAAAGGTGACACCAAAACAAAACAGAAAGGACTCCCAGCTATC
This sequence comes from Valencia hispanica, assembly GCA_963556495.2. NCBI lineage: Eukaryota > Metazoa > Chordata > Actinopteri > Cyprinodontiformes > Valenciidae > Valencia > Valencia hispanica. The sequence goes on along the minus strand of OY747721.1, from coordinate 6,416,920 downwards.
ACTAAACTCTGCTATTTGGGAACATTAATGGTTTCTCATGCAGCTACAGTAGAAAAAGAAAGATGGACCGAACCAGAACTCTGTCAGCGAACGCATCTTTCAACAGCAATGAGGTCCATAACACGATCTGCACTGAACTGAATGAGTCGCCTGAAACAATGTCAAGCTGAATGTAAACATCACTGATACTAGAGAAAAACCAGCTGATGTCCAACATGGCTACCAGTAGCATCCAATCAGACCAAACTACTTATTTTGGATAAAATGAAAGTTGGCGGAATCCCCACTGATGAGAAGAGATTTTTCCAACAGCTGCCCATGCTGCATTCAAGTACAGCTGGGAGACTAGGCTGTAGAAGTATCAAAACAACTACAAGTGATTTAAGAATCTTTTATTTTCAAATATAGGAAATATATTATTTTAAGTTTTATTTATTTATTTATTAAGTGGATCTATTGTTTTCTACTCTGGCCATGTCTGCTTGTACAATTCTTTTTTTATCCAATCAATTCTCCAGTCAGTTCTATACTTTCTACTTTTTTAAGTTAAAGAACATTATAAAATCAAATTAATTTCAGGAATTGATAAGAAGGAATTCAGGAAAAAGGTTTTTTGTTTAATGCTAATCAAAGTAAAAAAATAAAATAAAAAAATAACATGCACATTTATTTTTCTTGATTATAGTTTACCAAATGTATACTGAACCGTGACTTTAAAAGGCCAAATACATACCGAACCATGATTTGTGTCCCATTACGTCCCTAGTGTCAACTATAATCAATTAGCATGGTTAAAATTCACTAAAACATCAGTCAGTGTGTATCCTAAAGAATGTGAATCCTTAACAGAAATTTTCAAACGGCTGCCAACATTTCCAAATCAAGGACAGGTTACAAGAAAACCTTTATCGTGCTCATCTGCCTAAAGTCTTGCTATCTCCCACTCTTCCGCAGCCCGACTGACTGTCTTAGAAATTACAGGGTTTTTCTTCATTCATTTCTCTGCTTCCTCAGACTGGAAAGACTGGATTTCTGAGTTCCTTACCATTAGGTCCAATCAAGCGGAAAAACTGGCTGATTCCAGTCACAAGCCAATTTCTCTGTGCATCTCTAAAGGAAACCAACCAAACCAGAGTCTGTTTAGAGCTTTGTACAGACATAACTACTAACAGCTATGTTTAGAAATGCAGGCTTTGACACAGAAGAAGCAGCACTTCAGAGCTCCACCCAAAGCTGGCACATGGTTCGTAACCTATCTACAGCCATCTGTAATGAACAGGAAAACAACAAAACAACAACACTGAACGGAGGTTTCAAAATCACTCAGATGTTTTGACACCCCCACGGGTTGGGTTGAAAAGCAACTACCAAGTCACGATGACCACAACGACTCGCAGGAAAGACGCACCGACCTGTTAAACATGTGGTTTCTGACAACCTCTTAGACTGTCCCAGCTACGGATTAGAAACCTGAAAGTCTCCAACAGCTATCAAAGAGTCAGCGTTGACTGCTTCTGATGCCGTTACGCTTGTTATGTAGAACGTCGGCTGTATTTGTTTGTAATGGATAAAGTTGTGTTTGTTGGGCATTATTGCCTTCCTGCCCGGGTAAGTCTTGAAAAATAGATTTTAATATCTTGTCTGGATAATGACAATTGATTGGAATGTATGTATGATTGAACTGAAATTAGTTTTCTCGTAAACTGCCTTGAGATGACACGTCTGTTGTGAATCAACGCTATATAAATAAATTGAATTGAAAATTGAAAAAACAGGCCTTTTGGATTAGAGGTGAAACAGAAGAGGAAATCTTCTGTTAATTTTTAGGAAGTTAATTTTTAAATAAAAACATACAAGGACATTTGGTAAAAAAAAAAAAAAAACAAGTGATCTGAAGGATAAAAATTATTGCAGATTATAGGATGTCAGGTAAAAAAAAAAAAAAAAAAAAAAAGAAATTGCAGAACTCACCATCAAGCTTAGGAGCGCCCAGCGTTTCTAGCTGCAGTTCCCTCTCCTCTGTTATATCGCCCTCTTCTTCCGCGCCTATACTCCTTTCCTCTTCGTTCTCCTCCTCCTTGTCCTCTTCCATGTCCACGTCTTCTGGAGGAAGGACATCCGGTTCATCAGACTCAGGCTGGGAGAGTGCGGTTTGCATGGTCGGCTGTGGACTCAGTGCAGGAGGCTGCATCGTGGGGGTGAGGGGAGCCTGGATAGGCTGAGTCTGGGGCTGAGGAGGCGGAGGAGGTAGAGGGGCCTGGATGTTTGACGTCAGCTGAGGAGTGTCGTACAGAGCCGAAATGGCCGAGGAGATGCTCTTCTGGAGGTCCTGGTTCTTTCCGACCGAATCCTCCTCATCGGAGGAGAAAGACGGCAAGGTCTCCAAGTTTCTCTTTAGCTCGTCTTCTAAGCGCTTGGGGCTAGGGCAGTTGCCGAGGGCCAGGCCCCCGTTGCCCTCGCCGTCCCCAAACGGGGGTGGCGGCGGTGGGGGAGGCGGCGCAGGAGACAGGGGGCGCAGACCCCCCCCTTTGCAGGGCGACGTCTCGTCGTTGTCGTGTTCCATTCCTGGTGAGATGTCCAACCCCGGGGGCCTCTTCCCCGTCTTCAGGAAGTCCAAGAACGAAGCCACAAAGCCAGCTTTAGACTCCGAATCCTTCTCATCTCCCTGGAAGAAAGCCAAGAGAACATGGCTCAGCTGTAGGCGTGAGCCTCACAACTATTAACCCTTAAACTTCAACTTATATCTACTTCATTGTGATTGCTCATGGCAAGAAATGTTATCCTCTAGCCTTTACCCTTTCATCCAGTCCCTCTTCATCCACTCCCTCACTTATCATCTGGCTTTTCTGCTTGCTCTTGTCCTGGCTCCGAGAGCTCTCGGTGCTGCAGGGGGGTCCAGGACTTAAACCGAGTGAGGGAGCGGAGCCAACCGAGCCGTCTGACAAAGCAGGGTCGGTGCCAGACAAAGAGTCTGTCCTCAGCAAGGCGTCCGAGGAGGACAGAGTACCAACTGGCAACTTGATCTGCAGGGAGAAGAAGAAAAGTCACGAATCTAATGACGATTTAAAAGTCGTCAAGTTTAAATTAACGACTTTAAAACTGAGTAGGCGTTAGGGATGTGTATTGGCAAGAATCTGGTGATATGATATGTATCACAATACAGGGGGGGGGGGGGTACATTATACTGCAATATTATGAGTGAGACTATATTTTCAGATTTCTAACATTTATTTTAAACTGCAGAACTGTCACATCATTCTAAACACTCCAATCTGTTTCATAGTTTAACACATCCAGCTCAGTGCAGAGCGTGTTCTGGACCTTATTGCTGTTGAAAGATGCGTTCGCTAACAAAGTTCTGGTTCGGTCCATCTTTCTTTTTCTACTGTAGCTGCATGAGAAACCATGAATGTTCCCAAATAGCAGAGTTTAGTTATAGCTGGGAGTCCTGTTTTTGTGTGCGTCGCTTTTTAAATTCACTGCAGAACATTGCACTCCGCTCAGAGTTCTGCACATAGACATTCTGCACGTGTTCAGGTAGAAAACATGCGTACTGAACCGACAGGGCTGTACCGAAAAATACGAATACATGTACCGCTACTAATAAATACACTTCTGGCCTCTGTGGCCAGATAGGTAGATCTCTCTTTTCTCCACAAAGAATGTGGCTCTCCTATGTGGGCAGCTGCAAATTTCAGCTACGTTTCAATAAATTAAGCAAGGGCTTTCTTCTGAGTCACCATCTGTAATCCTATTGAAAATGTCTGGACTTAAAGGCTGGATCCATGCTAACAAACCAATTTAAAACATCATGTATGCCAACAAAAGCTTAAATTATGCCAGAATATGCTGACTACTATGATGGTTTCTCTGCCCCTTCCTAACATTTAAAATATGCTAATTAAATAATAATTAAAGGGTGTGTATGAATATATTTGAGACTACAAGTGTATTATTTACCGTCTTAATTTGAGAAAATCCACAAAACCTTTATTTGTACACCTGATTCATGACTTTTAGAAGTCGATGCTTTTGTATTATCAGAAAAACAAAGGATCTAAACTAATTATTATTAGCCCCAAAATAACTGAGAGGAATTAATAAATATTTGAGCCATGCTGAGGATAAGTGTATGGAAACTTCTTACTTGAGATGCACTTAATAGGCCAGAAACTGGAAAAGCCTTGACTAGCACTAATCGGTGATCTGCAGGTCAAACACTGAAAAATTAAATTTTTTCCTCGGTCCAGTAAATGCATCAAAACCAGAAATTCAATAAAAATCTGATAAAAGTTTAGAACATATGCTTTGATTTATTTTTAATTGTCTTATTCTTGTACCTGCAGCCCATCTTTACGCTTCCATGAGTTATAGTCCATAGAAAACTGAATTAAAGGAAAACTAGAAATCGGAATCGGTCAGGAAAAACCAGATCAGTGCATCTCTGAAACTGTACTCGATTTTTTCTTTTTTCACAAGATCACCATCAGGTGTGTATTGTTTGTGCCGTTCTTTGATAGAGGACCACTGACCTTGAGAGGTGGGATTGGCTCATGCTGCTGGTGATGGAGCTGCTGCTGCAGGTGATGCGAGTGCATCTGATCCTGCTCCTTCCCGCTCATCTCCATGTACATATCCTCCCTCCTTCCTCCTCTACCTCGGCTTCCGCGCCCTCTACCTCTACCCCGTCCCTCCATGCTGAAGCCCCCTCCAACTGTTGATCCGCCCATCTCCCCCATCATGCCTCGTGGGGTGTAGGGCTCCGGCATGGGGCGGATACGTGGCCTGCCTCTCGGCCTCGGGGGGCCCTCTCTTTTTGGCCTCGTAGGCTTTCGGCCTCTCTTCTTGGGTCCGTCTGGAGGAAGGATAGAGTGTGAACCCATGGAAGAGTAGCCGGAGGAGTGGTAAAAATCTATGTCGCCCATTAAAGGGCTCAGTGATCCACCTCCTCCTGCCTTCCTGCAACTGGACACTAAATCTGGTAAAAGGTCAGGCAGCCTGCGGCTGTTCAGCCGGATGTCGGCAGGCTGGTCGGCTTTGTCTTCATCGTCCTCAAATTCATATTCCTGGGCGTAACTTTTCTTAGGTAGTGTGTTGGGGTCCCTGCGCTCCTTGAGCAGATGGAACGAACTGGATTTGAGGAGTTTCTTGGGACGAGAGGAGCAGAAGATCGGAGACTGGAGGCCTCCGGAAGCTGCTCCTGAGCCCGTTCCTCCAGGACCAGAGGAGAGTTTAGCTCCGGCATTGTTCGGACCAGCTGTATTGGAGCCCATCCCCATAGCCGGGGGCTGGGACTGGATCAGACCCAACTGTTCCGTGTTGACAGTGGAGGGAAGCTCGTGGGTTTTCAGAGAGTCTAGATCCAGAGTCATGGTGTTGTTGCTGGGTTCCTCCAGGGCGTGGCAGTACGGTTCGTACGCCTGATCCCCGCCATGGTGACCCATCATGTCGTAGCCGGGTCCGCCACTCCCTGCAGCTCCTCCTCCACTCTGGCCAGCTTTCATTGAATCCATACCTTCTTGTCCAGGGTGGCTTTCGTTCATCTCCTCCTGCCCTGGACCCGCGCCGCCGGCGCAGCTCGACTTGTAGTCCTCGGCACAGAACATGTCCTCCATTCCGGGGAAGAAGGACCGGTCCTCGTCTTGAAGGAGGGAGTCCGGGAAGCAGATAGAGGTCAAAGGTACGAACCGGTTGCTCTGCTGATTCTGGTCTGCTTTCTCTACCGGGCTGACCGTATCAAACTGGTGCTGATCGGAGCGTTGCTGGTCCAGCTGGCTCTGCTGCGTGGCGAGCTGTTGCTGTGGGTCGGGCTGAGACTGGGGGTGGCCGGAGGAGGAGGGTGGGGGTAAGTGGTGCTGCTGAGAGTGAGGGAGGTGGGGGTGCTGCTGCTGCTGCCCGTGGTGCTGCGAAAGATGGTGCATGTGGGACGCCGTGGACAAGCCGATGTCGGGCTCCGTCAGGAATGAGTGGAGCTCGGGGGCCGAGTGGTGGGGTTGCTGCGGCTGATGGTGGGGGGCGTGCTGCCTCTGTGGCTCCTGCTGCTGCCGGTGGCGCTCGCCGCCGCTCCTCCCCGCGCTGCCCGGGCCGCCACGCCTGTCCTCCGCCACGCCGACGTCTCCGCTGGAGGTCTGCGACAGGGAGCGCTCCAGCATGTCCAGGGATGAGACCACCGAGCTTTGCTTGACCTGGCTCTGGTCGTGCTGATGCGGCCCGTGGTTGTAGTGGGCGGCCGCCACTTCCAGGGCTTGAGACTGCAGCTGCAGCTGGAGCTGGGTGGTTTGAGACTGGGACTGAGCCGGATGTTTACTGGAGCCCAGCCTCCCCCCAGCGCCTTCCATCACAGCCTGCTGCTGGCTGATCGAGTGCTGCTGCTGTTGGCTGTGGGACTCCATCTTATGGTGCTGTTGGTGCTGCGGGTGAGAGTCGATCTTGTGGTGCTGCGGATGCTGATGGGAGTCCATCTTCTGGTGCTGCTGATGCTGAGGGTGGGCGTCCATTTTCGAGTGTTGCTGATGAGGCGGGAGAGGATCCATTTTGTGGTGCTGTTGGTGTTGGCGGTGGGAGTCCATCTTGTGGTGCGGCTGATGAGGCTCGAGCTTGTTGCGGGTGGTGTGGGACAGCACCGACTGGAGCAGGTGAGGCGGCTGGCGGGACTGATCCGTGGGGGAGTCCATGAGGGACACGGCGGCCTGGGACTGAGGGTGTTGCTGCTGCTGCAGCTCCGGCGTTTTCCGAGGATACGGGATCTCGGCGCGCTCCTGGGGCTTCTTCTGCAGCTCCATCTGGTGAGGCGCCATCTGAGAATGCGACGACACGTGTTGACTGTGCGAGGAGTGCTGGCCGGCGAGGGAGTGCTGGGTGTACGGGTCGCCCCGGCCGTAGTGGACGACGGAGCCGAGGCCGTCGTGGTGATGGAGGTGCGAGTGCACTTGCTCGGCGCTGCCTCTTCCGTTGCCGTTTCTGCTGCCCCCAACGGGCCTGTCGCTCCTCTGTTGCTGCGCCTGCGACTGATGATGGTGTTGATGCTGCTGCTTCTTCAGAGACATCTCCAGCTGGTTGTCGAGCCCAGAGATGGACCCTCCAGAGCCTGCGTTTCCCACCCCAGCAGTGGACGTGGCGCTGTGCGTGCGTATGACGCTCTGGGGGTGGTACCTCTCCTCGGGGGTCTTTCCCATGTCGTAACTCATCCCCTTGCCTGAATCACTGGTCGGGGGCACCGACTGCGGCTGAGGTTGCGCTTGCTGGGACGTCTGCTGGGGTGGCTGCTGAGCGTGGTGATGGGCAGCCTGAGAAGCGGGGCTCGCCTGGGCTTGCAGCAGATGCTGAATCAAGAACTCGTCGTCGTCATCCACTTCCTCCTGGGACCTCTGGGAGGGCACGCCCATCATGGATGCGTCCGCTTTCGCTTTGGAGGAGCTGGAATGATACGACTGAGGTTGGGGGGCGGGGCCTCGGGCGTCAGGGTACGCCTGGGGGGACGCAAGAAAAGTGGGTGAGAGAACTGAGGGAATGTACTTATTGGAGCCGGCCCCTCCTGGCGACTGCGTGGGACAGGTGGGAACTGGGGAGTGCAACCCTGGCCGGATGATGCCCGAGTTGCCCGACGGAGAGGGGCTGGAGTCTGGGATATGATAGGAACCTCCCCCGCTGCCTCCGCCGCCTCTCTCGCTGGTCATGCCGTTTCCCGTTGCTCCTCCTGACCCAGAGTTCCCGCTCCCTGCGCCGCTGCTGCTTCCTCCCCCGGATGCTCCACTACCTGAGGAACCACTTGACCTTAAAAGGGCAGGTGAGTGACCTGGAGCTCCGTAGCCGAGCGACGGGCTGCCTGCTCCTCCTAGAGAGGAGGGGAGCGATCCATAGGCAGAATCAGCTCCATACAGATCAGTGGAATATGAATGGCTCCGCCCACCTAAACTTCCATAACCCTTTCCGCCCGTGCCAGAGCTCAGGTCTTGGGCTTGAGGCGAGTTGAAGCCTCCATAGGACTGCGCCAGGTGGGACGTAGGGGGCTGATTGGGAGAATATGACTGAGTCTGCTGCTGAGGTGGAGTCTGACCAGTAAGAGCAGAGGTGGGGGTCTTCACTGGCGCCACAGGGGAGCCATAGCCGGACAGGCAGGATTTTGGGAGAGACTGGGGAGCTGAAGTGGAGGTGGAGGGCGGCTGCTGCTGAGGGGTGGGGGGAGGCGGAGCCGGCTGAGGGGGCGGCTGCTGTCGAGACGGAGCGGCGCTGGAGCTGGAGGTGGGAATCGAGTTTGAAGGGTGAGCCCCTGACGTCGCGGAGGAGGAGGACGAGGAAGAGGAGGTCGAGGAAGCCGAGGGGGGCGTGTGAGGAGTTCTCGACGACGATGCAGAACTGCCCGAAGAATAGCCACTGCTGGAACTACTTTTTGTACCCTTCCCGGCCGAGGAAGAAGACGATGAGGAAGATGAGGAGTAAGGAGGCTGAATGATGGGTCGATATTGTTCAGTGCGAGGGGTGGGCTTGTGGTCGGAGGAGGGGCTCTGGTCGCCCAGCGGGCTGCAAGGAAGGCCGGCGTGCCTGTGGTGGGTAGCGATCTGCTGGTAACCTGCTCCTCCGCAGCTGAGATAGTGCTGGAGAGAGTGAGCAGCCGAGGACGAGAGCTGCGACTGAGCTGGCGTGGGCCGCTGGTAGTGCTTGATGACGCTGTCCTGTCGGGGCATGGCCCTCTCCTGAGCAGAGTTCGACTGCGACTGGGACTGAGGCTGGGGCTGGGCTGAGGAGAACACCGACGGGTTATACAGCTGGGAGGACTGATCTTGAAGCTGAGACGATAGCAGATTGAACTGGTGGGACTGCAGGTGCCTGGCAGAGGACGCCTGGGCCGAAGTGGCGCCCGTGGGGTCCTGGCTGCCCCTGTACGCGGCGGCCGCGGCGCCCTGTGAGGACAGGAGTCGGTCAAAACCCAGGCTGGACTGGGACGGCGCTTTGATGTGTATAAGGGGGTCGTGGGGGGAGAGCAGACCGTTGGATGTGGGGCTAAATGTGGGCGTGTCCTGGAGGGAAAGGGAGGCTGCAGGGAAAGAGCGACTGGAGAAGGATGCTGGATGCTGATAGGCTGACAGAGCTGAAGAGGAAGGGAAGGATCCGGAGCCGGGAAGGGCTCCAGAGATGAATAGCTCAGGAGGAGCAGGCGTGTGCATCGCTGTTAGAAAAAGAAAGACATAGCAAAATTACAAACAAAAAAAAGAGGCTTTAAAAGTGCAATATGTAAGAATAACATCTTGTGGTCAGATTTTAGTTCATGCAGAAAAACTAAAGAGTCAGCTCTCAGCCACTCCCCCTCTCCCCATCGTGAGTTTCATGCCGGTTCGTGGTTCAGTTACGGATCAGCGACGGCAGATTCAAGGTGCCGAGTCACACACCGTAATTTGATAAGTAGATAAATACATTTCACTGCAATATCGAGTTGTTTGTAATTTAAAAAAAAATTAGCTTGAGACACTTTTAGAGCAGACTATTTTTCTCTAACTTACTGCTAACATTGTTAGCTCAACGTTAGTCTCTAGTCTGGTCGCTGCTGAATTACGAATGCCGGCGGCGCAGTGTTTGTGTTGAAGACTTGGCGACCTCGAAGCGCTCACATGCGATTGGCTCTGGAACCAGGAAGTACCGAGGTGGGACCGATTGCAAACAATGACTAAGTTCCTCTGCGGCCTTTTTAAAATGATAAAAACTTTTAACCACCTAATTGAAATCTGTTTCAATTTAATCTTCCTTCCAACATGAGTGAGACATTAGACTGTTGTGTGATTATTTCACCGTAAAAGTCTTTCATATTGCACCTTTAAGTACAGTTGAATCTTTTAAAGAATCCACACACACACAAATAGTCAGAATAAAAACGTAGACAAACATCGGAGGGTTGTTTCTCTAAATGTCACACTGACATTGGGTCTGCCTGAATGTCAGCGCGTCAGGGAGGATTTAACATGGCCCCCACCTGTCTGCCAGGATGGCGTGCGGAACTGAGAGAGGAGCGAGGAGGCGGAGGGCGGAGGCTGGGGTCCTCGGGACTCCAGAGCTGAGATCAGGTTCATGACGGAGGCGTCGGGAGCAGAGGGGCTGGCGTGGTGTAGGCCGGTGTCAAAGAGCCCAGAAAGACCTTACAGGAGGGAATACCAAGAAATAATTACAGCATCTGATTAAAAGATTTAAATATTTTCCTTTTAAAAACCTGAGAAAAATAATACATAAAAAAAGAGAACAAGACAGAAATGTTGAGGAATAAGGTATATAGATTTGAGTTTCGTTTAGAAGTTTACATTTACTTATCGTCAACATGAATATCATTTTAATTTGTGTTTGAATCACTTTTTTTTTTTTTTACCAAAAACAACCTGAATAAATTAGAAAAACAAGACGAACAAATTTGAGTTTCTTTTAACACGACTCAGCCAAAACTGATCTATATGATCTCAAATATCTACATTAATATCAACCAAGCTTTAAACATAAAAAAGGCCTCCTAAGAAAGAAACCACATGGCTTTTGTAGCAATTACCAAACTTCTCACACAATCCTGGCTGAATTTCTGACCTCTCATTTGAATGAGTGGGTTTCCCGCCACAGATTTGATTTTTACGCACAGTCAGTAAATTTAATTATGGTCTACATAATTTAAAACCAGTGCTAACGAGAGTTTGGATCATTGTCCTGTTGAGAGTCTCAGGTAATGTACACACATAGCTTTTTTTTTTTTACTGATATTTTCACCATCTCATAAAAAAAAAAAAAGCTGTCAACACCTAACCGCATAATTGCATTGTTAAGCACATTCATAGACATGCCAGACCTGTAGGGGGCAGTAGTTCCCCCAAATCCTATCCACTCAAAGGAACTTTCTATGTTACTAACTTCTACATAGAGCAGTAATTGAGCTTGTAAAAACAAGCACGCAAAAACGCTTGAACAATCGATGATGCCAAACACATCTCTGAGGGCATAAATCCTGTTTCTGAGTGTAAACACAAGTTCCCACAGGTGATGTCGGAGCATTTCTGTCATGGAAAGTGACGTTATTATGTCCAGTAGCAAACGCTTCAAACGAAGAAAACGCAAATCCTCAATTTCGTCTGAGTTTTTAGAAAGATTCGTTTTCGGTGCCGCAAATCTGCGTTTTCGTGTGGATGACGGGTCAAATCATATAAAAATAGCTTCGTTTTGGATGCCGTTCCCATTCCTTCATCTATCAAGCAGCGAAACAGACCTTCAGCATGATGCTCCCACCACCATGCCTGATGAGGGATATAGTGTTCTTGGGTTAGGCTTCTCTATTGGGGGGGGAGAACAGAAATATGAATGCTGGATAAAGGTTGAAATGTTAGGGCAAGCACTTCTTTCTCATTCCCCAACCTCTCAGTCGAATGTGTTTCAGCGCCTTCCCTTTTATGATGGACTTACGACTTATTCATCAACTCCCTGACCAATTTTCTTTCATCACAGTTTAGATCTGAACGCCAATGGGTGTCCCAACAGAACAACGATCCCAAACACACACCAAAACTACATGATAATATGTACGAAACAGGTCTGTGTGTATTTCTGAATATTAGGGTTGTAATGCTACACAAAAAAACGGTTCCCTTTTTGTACACTTTAATCAAGAAAAAATAAATACATATGTGAATATGTCTTTTCCTTTGGTCAGCATTAAACAAAGAACATGTTTTCCTGAATTCCTCCTTTAAATTCATGATATTAATTTGATTTTATTATGTTCTATAACCTTATAAAAGTTGAAAGAATAGAACTGACAGTAGATTTGATTTTTTTTTAAATAAATAAAATAGTACAAGCAGACATAACCAAAGTAGAAAACAATAGATCCACTTGAAAACAGTCAGTGTTAATGTTTAAATGATTAACTTAATTTCCCTCTGGGATCAATAAAGTATTTTTGAATTTGAATCTGAATTGAAATACTACTTTGCCCATATTTCAGAATAAAACATGCTTAAATAATTTTGGAGTTGTTTTGACATTTCGACAGCCTAGTCTCCCAGCTGTACTTGAACGCAGCATGAGCAGCTGTTAGGAAAACACATTCTTATCATTAGGGGTTCCTCAAACTTGTGGTTTACCCAGAATAAGGAGTTTGGGTTGATTGGATGCTACTGGTAGCCATGTGGACGTCAGTTGGTTTTTCTCTAGTATCAGGGATGTTTACGTTCAGCTTGACATTGTTTCAGGTGAGTCATTCAGTTCAGTGCAGAGCGTCTTATGGACCTTGTTGCTGTTAAAAGATGCGTTCGCTGACAGAGTTCTGGTTCGGTCCATCTTTCTTTTCCTACTGTAGCTGCATGAGAAACCATTAATGTTCCAAAACAGCAGAGTTTAGTTATAGCTGGGAGTTCTTTCTGTTTTGATGTCACTTTTTGAAGTCGCGTTGTAGAACGTTCCACTGCGCTCTGAGTTCAGCACATTAACGTTCTGCATGTGTTCAGGTAGAAAACAGCTGTAATACATGTACAGTTACACCTCTACTGAATATGTATAATGTTGTGCCTGTTTGGATTAAAGAAAACCTAAATTAAATTAAAACTTTTTTTTACTCGGTTCTTGTTTTTATACATTTAATTCTATGCTGTATGATCCGTCCACTCTGAAAGAATGGCTATTACGATAAATTAATAATGCCAGTGGTGAGTGCATGTAAACTTCTGAGAAGCATTGCAACTTCACTTGAATAATCTGGTGTAACATAAAAAACAGTCTTTAAATATATTGATCATTGTTGCCCCACACAACCTGCAGAATACCTCCAACGCTCCATAGGAATGAATGCAGGCTTTAAACTCCATCGAGCCATGATTTGCACATTTGTCAGTGAGAATAAGCTACCAGATCCTGCACAGCCTGACAAAATAATTCACCGCCAGGGCCTCTTATGGTGGTGACATGGAAGGTATGACATTTATCTTACCCAAACTCCGTCCAGCTGCTCCCCAAGCCCCGCCTTGGCCAGAGCTCCCTGGGTGGTGATTGGTGGCATAGCCCTGCAGAGGGTGTGGGGTGGAGTAGGCTTGTCTGTGAAGGAGCTCGGAGTCAGGGTGGGATGATCTGGAACTCCCATATACCAGACTGGGAAGGAAAAGGAAGGAAGGAGGGAGGGGAGAAGTGTCAATCAATCTTCAGAGCATATTAACATAAATCTGGCCAGTTTCCAAAATGTGACCCCTGAAAAAAAAGACTAGGTGGAGGTTAACTTTAGTACACACACAAATCTCACATGTTGATTACTATATTTATACTATAATAATCTTAATTAATTATATTTGGGTCCAAATTACAATTAAAGTTACATACTGAAAAAAAAAATCAATGTAGTTAATTCATTTTAGAAGAAATCACACAACCATATTCATTTTATTAAAAAATACCCATTACAGGAGTCCTAAATCTGTCAAGCCAACGTTGTGAGCCGCAATTAATTATAAAATTAATCGATAACACGCAATCACAAGCCAACTTCATTACATAATTCTGCAAACTTCCTTCATCTCGTTGTTTTTATTTTTGTCTTTTTTATTTGCAGCTGGATAATCTGGCCTTAGATGAAATGCGTGGCTGCCTGAACAGATGCATGCTAGCATCGGTGCTTGCTTGGTAGCATCACTTAGGAGAAATGCAGAGACTAGGCCCGAACTGTACAGGCCCTGCGATGCGTATAAATAAAGCATATGACGCCGCAGTGCAATATGACGCTAAATTGAAAACGTATACATACATGCATACATGTACACCTTCATCGGTTTGATCCGCAGACAAACAATTAGCATGTCTGTAACCGCTAATTAGTGTGGCGATGCAGCTAACAACTGAATGGTGCATGCCGACGCAGATGCGAGCTTAGCTGCATGCAAAACAAACACAACAACAACAAAAAACAAAAAAACCAACAATTACGCATATTTGTTTATTAAAAATGGTATTTCTTAAAAGGCGCATGTTGCGTTTTTGAGTTTAACCGGGGCCAGGATGTGTTGTCTCCAACGCTATGAGCCGGAGGAGGCGGTACGTTTGCGTGGACAGGCCTCGGCTGTGCAACACTAGCTCGCAGGTTAGCCTCGGCTGTTCTTCCTCACGCATTCTTTGCAGCTTCCAGCCTGAAATTTGATGGGATTCGCGTGGATTCTGGTTTTGTTCAGAGTCAAATTGCAGATCGCATTAAGATGCATTAAAGGGGGGGGGGGGGGATTTTTTATTTTTTTTTGGCAGAGCTGTATTATGCAAATGAGCACCAAACCAAGCAAAAAAGCTATCACAAATCATCCCCCCCCCCCCCCCCCCCCAAAAAAAAACGCATCCACGCTGAAATCCACACAGCGGTGCTTTATTATATGTCTTATATGCACGTTTCAATCGTGCGTGTCGGTGTTTTGTACGCGTTTAATTAGCATACATCAGTTTATCTTGTTGATTACTGTCAGGGGGGCTCGCTGCGTCTGCACTCCTCGCAGTTTTCCCCATCAGTCCCTATGAATCTATCTGTGTTTCAGGCCTGCAACACGGGGAACAATAATTCCAATGGACACTCAGACATCCCCCACCTCCCTCCATCCCTCCCTCCCTCCCTCCCTCCATCCATCCATCCCGCCAGGTCCTACCTAAAACCCCATGTATGTCAATCACATTCAATTCACCCCACCACCACCCCCACCTTTTCCTTCCTCCACCCCGCCCACCCCCTCGACACACGTTTATCCGTTCCTGTTTATAATAATATTACTATGCAAACTGTGTGGATGACAATGCAGTGCGCACGGCGTTATAAACGAGGCTCCCGGCTCCCAATTTGTTTACACGGGAGGTCACGCCGTGCCCTGCACAAAGTAAGCACGGATTTCATGCGTGCACATTGTCTGTGATCCCGATGCAATTTTACCTTTTTGCCGTCCTGTCGTAACTCCATCCTGCTCCTGCGCCCAAATCACCGAATCCTGTTCCCGGGTAATTTCTATCCATTTAGCAGCGGTTTACAGTGAGGGGCGATCGGGACGAAAGCGACGGGAACGCAGCAGGGTACCAACAAAAAAAAAAAAAGAAAATCCAGTCTTTCCACGTTCTCGCTTTCAAGCTATTTTCCCCGGTTTCATAAGCAAGTCCTCAGGAGTGGAAAACAGCATATTGAAAGAGAAATGGTGGTGGGGAGGAGAAAGCTGGATGAAAAAAAAAAAAAAAAAAGAGAGGGGGGTCTAACGGGGGTTACAATCCAAGCACCTCCAAGAAAAGCCAGTCTTTCACCTTCTCCTGTGTCTTTCTCATTTCTTCGGCGTGAACCGAGTCACGGTCATGATGAAGAAGCCGCGGATTTGCTCTCTTGTGGGCGAACTGCTTCTAAACATTTGACTTGAACGCGTCCCTTTTTTTCCACCGTCTCTCCTCCCCTTTCTTCAGGCTAGTTTCGGCTACGCTGATGCTAGCTCTAGAAAAGATAGCGATAGCAATCGACGGGGCCACGTTGGTAGCAATCGTTCCCCCATGGACGAGCAAAAAGAAAATCTCCTTTTCTTTTTTTTTTTTTTTTTTCTCTTTTTCTTCCCCTCTTGGTCTCCTCTTTGAATGCAAATGGTTCCCACCCCCCTCCGGAGCGGAGCGGAGCTGTGTGGGGCTAGCAGCAGAGATGCTAGCTGTCAGCAACGACGCATCAAAATAAAACGGGGCTGCTTTTATTTCCACCCCCCCCCCTTCCTCCTCCTCCTCTCCAAATATACGCGCTCCCGTCTTTTCTCCGAAGGCCGTCCCGAGTAAAAAAGCAGTAGCTGGGTCGTTCACACCTCAAAGGGTGACGCAAGAACGCGGAAAAAATAATGCACGAAAGCCGAACGAGGAAGTGTAAAGAAACAGGCCGCGTTTAAATTTTTTTTTTTTTTTTACTCATTTTCCTCCGGAGACGCCATTTTTGAAGGCGGATAGCCGCTGTCCGTCCTCCCTCTCCTCCTCTGTGTCTCACTCGGTGTCTGCTGTGACCTCCATTTACCGGCTACCAGTCTGGCAACAAGCCCTGCTCGCTCGTCCACATTTTCATTCTTTGAAGGGGGACGACTATTAAATCAACACCAAAACAAAAACAAAAAAATACCGTGCAGCTCGCCCTGCACGCTGCAGTTTTTGCTGAGACGCATTCGAGTGCAAACGGAGAAAATCCCGAGATAACCAGATTTATTCAGCTGGAGGATTTAGTTTGCAAATTCGTATTTCCAGATCTTGACGCACATTTGCAAACTAAACACTTCGAATAGCTTATGTTTTCCTCATGGCTTAATAATGGAGCGGTTCCTCTGCAATGTAATGACAAATAGGCTACCAGACAGCAAGTCGATAAGATAGTACAAAAAAAAAGAATTTTTAAAAATAATATAGGCCTACTGTAAAAATAAAAACATACAGTTCAACAAGATAAGCTATAAAGAGACCAAGTTAAACAAGACTGCATAAATCTATCTGAATTAGACACTAAATCGGTAACACATTCTTATAAATGCTAATAATTACAATAATAACAACGGTGAATAAAGAGGCATGATTCAACAAGACTATATCTATCTAAATTAGACACTAAGTCAATGAAGAATAAAAAAATGTCAATTTTTTATTATTATAATAAACTCTAGAAAAAGAGATAAAAAACCTAACAAAACAACGCAAAAAGAGACCAAGTTAAACATCACCGCATGAATTAGACACTTAAGTTGATGAATAATGTTATAATTAAGCAAAAAAGATTACAAATATTTATAAAAATGCTAATAATAATAAACTGTAAATAAAGAGACGAGGTTAAACAAGACCATCTATCTATGAAAAGCGACAAATGTTGCATTGCTTAAAATATGGAAATTTCTCATTTTATACCTTTTATATGCCCATTAAATAGAGGTGTGTTATAAAAAAAGTAAGATAATAAAACAACCTTCAATTTAAATATAAATATTATGCTTAAAATGACCAACAACAGAGGCCAAGTCAATTAAGAAAAACAAAACCAATGTAATATATTAAATTAATACCACCAGGTTAGTTAAAATTGCAGTAATTACCTCCTAAATGGTGTGATAAAATGGCCTTGTGATTGCCTGTTATTGATTGACTGCAAATATACCACTATTTTATACTTAAGTGTGCCTCACGATGATGGCTTGACATATTTATGACTACTGTAATAGACATTAATAAACCAACAAAAAGAGAAAGTAGGCCTATAACTAACATTTTGTAAATACACTGTAAATACCTTTGGTAACTTTTGCTGATAAATCAGAAACCAAGCACAAATAAATGTGAATAAGCGTAGAAAAGATAAACAAACAAGAAGAACAAAGAGGTGGAAATCCTTCAGCTGTTTCACAACAGATGACATTTCCTGTTTTATACCTGTTGTAAATCTTTCTGAGTCTGTATTTAACCTGCCCCCCCCCCCCCCCCCCCCCCCCCCCACACACACACACACACACCCCACACCCCTCCCAGGGGCTGGTTGTTTCAGATTCCATTCATGCCCTCTCCTCCTTACATGGCAACACTTGTTTACATGCTTCTGCTAAAGCTTATTATTTCGAGAACCTGCCTGGCAGACTGTATGTACATAATTGTTCAGGCCAGCAGATGGCATGCTGAGCTTTCTAGTAATTATATTGATGGAGGGATCAGTGAGCTCTGGTTGGTAGGGATGCCCCACTTCTCACCTACTTAGGGTTTTTTTTTTTTTTTTTTGACACTTTCAATAGCTAGACTGCTGTGTTACCCTGTAAGAATTTCCAGGTGCAAAAATAAACAGAGATGCAACCAAAAAGAGTCATTACAAAACTTTCACAAAAAACAAAATAGCATGAAATACATGAGAATATTGCTAAAACGCTTATTTAGTTGACCAAGTTCACTAAGTCAGACGCCTTATGTAGATTAATTACACATAGACTCATATTTTCAACCTTTGTTTTTGTTCATTTCCGCTTACAGCCAATGAAAACACAACATTTAAGACACACAAAAAACTACATCACAAACCACTAAAAACATTTTATTCCAGAAATGTGGGCATGATGGAAAGTTTGTTTAATACTTGCGTAAAGGTTGTTATTTTCAAAAGGTGCTTTTAATCTAACAAACGAGCCTCATCGGAACTCATATTCTGGTTAAATAGGACTGATCCTGTTTGTCCCACATATTCTACAGGCCTACTGACTGTTCACTATCGTTTGGGTATCTGCTGCCCTCTAGTGGACAGGTTTGATTATACAGATGAAGATATTAAGACTGGCGAGGTAGAGCGTATGTTGACAAATTCTTAATACTTTTGCTCCCTCTTGTACTTTATGCTGACAAGCTCTGGCTTGCAAAAGTAAATTATACCCTTTAAACTTTTCCATATCTTCTCATGTTATGACAAAAACTTTAAAAACAGTGAAATGAAAGGAAACTGATTCACTGATTTCTATGAAATTGTAAAAATTTGAAAGTTGTGGCATGCATGTTTATTTTGCTACAATCATTGCTGCTCTTCTTTCGGGTTTTGTCTGCCAGCTTTACACATCCCGGTTTTGTTCTTTTTAATTGTTCTTTATAAAATACCTCAGACTAGGTTATATTGGATGGAGAAGACCGGTGAACATCAATTTTGCAGTTTTGCCCTATAGACTCAGTGCATTTTAGCTCTAAAATTTGACTAGGCCAGTCTGACACATACAAATGAAGAAGAAACTTTATTTATATAGCACCTTTCACACATAAAATCACAACGGGCTTTACAACGAGCCCTTTAAAACATTATACAATTGCAAAAAGAAAAACAAAAAAGATACAGGAACCGGTCAACTAAAAGCTTGTCTAAATTTATTATACACTTTGATTTAAACCATTCCATTGCAGCTCTGGTTGTGTTTTTATTGCCCTTTATTTACCTCCAACCATCGTCCCATCAACTCTGAAAACCTTCGCTGCCTCTGCTGAAGAAAGCAACCCCCACAGCATGATGCTGCCACCACCATATTTCATTAGTTAACTGACCATTTCACTGATTTCCTTTCCTATCTGTCAGTTTAATAGACGGTATAGTGTTTTAGTAAATTTGCAGATCTATTAGATATTTTTGGATGACTGATTTAACAGTGGCCCAGTAGACATTTAAACCCTGGATAATTGTATGAGGGTCCTGCTTTTAATCTCACCACAACTTTGTTTGATCTTCATGATGCCACTTGTTGACTAATGTTCTCCATCAAACTTCTGAGGCCTTCACAGAGCAGCTGGATTTATATGGATTTTCTAATTATACACGGGTAAACTCTATTCACTAATCCTGTTTTTTTTTCTTTAGGGGGCTGAATACAAAAGTACACAACACTATAATTTTCTTCTGTACTTTATTTTTGGTCAATAACATAAGGTCGTAATGAAATACATTAGAGTTTATGGTTATAAAGTGACAAAATGTGCAAATGTTCAAGGACTATAAATAGGTTTGTAAGACACTGTACCTTTATTATTTCTACTACTATCCATGTTAATATACAAGTCACATTTTGGAATAATGTTCATTCTAATCTAGAATTAAAATCCACCCAAAGCGAAACATGGGTTTGCATTTCCCTGAAAAATTGTGCTGATTCTGCCTGTGGTCTGGAAAAAAGGATTTATTCTTCAATAGCATTTGGATTGGATTAATAAATCTAACCATAACATAGCATGCATACTGCTATTTTAATCTGGTCTTGATGTCATCAACATGGTCATATTTTTCAGAAACTGCTATTTATTTTTATAAAAAAGCAGAAAAACACTAAATATTACATGTTTACAGCTCTCCTTTTGAAGAGGAAATTTTATAACCTTTTATTTTGTAGTGGTATGTGATAACACTCTGACTGTAATGTGAAATAAAAAAGGAGGAAATTAATGATTTAAATTAGTTTTGAATAGCTGTGATCCGTATGCATGTTTTTCCTCTAAATTTATGGGGGTGTGCTAAATGGGAATTAAAAACATTTAGCCTTCCTCTGTAGCAGCATATCCTTTCCAGAGTCAGGGGGGGGAGGGCAATACTAATTAACCCAACAGTCGTGTTTTTGGACTGTAGGAGGAAGCCAGGGTACCGGGAGGGAACACACGCATGCACAGGGAGAACGCACAGGGAGAACATGCAAACTCCATGCAGAAAAACTCCAGGCCAGGATTTGAACCCAGGACCTTCTTGCTTCAAGGCGACAGTGCTACCAACTGGTCCACTGCGCATTGAATTAAAAACAATACATAAGAATTTTTACAAGTATGAAAATTAAATGTAAAAAGAAAATAAGGTTGGATAATTTTAAAATTAATAAAAACATAGACTTTGTGGGGAATTCTTTAAGAAATGCCCCTCCATTTTTATCATTAAAAGCCAAAAACTTTGTTATATCTGCAGAATTTCTGTTTGGTCTTTTCCTAGAACTAATTCTATTTCCTTTTCTTTCTGTTTTGCATGCAAATGCCACTTCTCACAGATCGGCCCCTTAAGCCAACAAACTGGTTTGACACAAAAAAGTCAGAAACCCAGGGAAAAGCCCTCTCTGACTGACCTCATGCAGAGAGCACCTAAGAGGACATTGTAATGCATAACAGTTGACCTCAGAGGTCAGGCATGTACCCAATCAATAGAAGAACAACAAAACAAAAGATAGAAATTGGGGGATTTTACTCAAATAAGATAATGTATATAAGTATATAAAAGGCAATGGGTGATATTGAACTCAATGTAAAATGCTTGCAGAGCAGATCACTCCATATGCAGACCATTACAATAAACAGAGTGTCAGAAGAATACAATTTATACACCTGTGAAACTTTTACTCCACTGGGTTGTTTTTTTAATGACTAAAATGATACAAAAATTTAATTTAATCCTGCATTTTTTCCAATCATATTATCTCTGACATTAAAACTTGTTTATTGATCTGAAACATCAAAGTGTGAGAAAAAAAAACCCTAAGAAAATCTTTAAAGGTGCAAATACTTTCTACAGCACTTCTACCTGTTCATTTTCTTAATTATTTCATTTAGATTTGCTTCAAGGCTAAAAAAAACCCTTTAAATATGAACAGAAAGTAAGCACTTCCTAGGATTGTCATACCCCCCACCCCCAGACTTCACTTCCACCTCTCTTTTCGGTCCCACTTGACCACAGCTGTTCCTGCAGGACACGACCCGTTCTGTCCAGTCCGAATGCCGGTTCCTGTTGACGCCGTGCCAGCGCCGTGCCAGATTATCAAGACGGACGCAGACAAATGGTGAGTTTTAAGAGGAATGGCAGGCGACAGATCCACATTCTATCTGAATGACAAAGTGAATCAGTAC
Organism: Valencia hispanica; assembly: GCA_963556495.2. Lineage (NCBI taxonomy): Eukaryota > Metazoa > Chordata > Actinopteri > Cyprinodontiformes > Valenciidae > Valencia > Valencia hispanica. The sequence goes on along the minus strand of OY747721.1, from coordinate 6,395,566 downwards.
AACTGAGCCATCGAAGCCTTATTTACTCCCATCAAACACAGATCACTAGCTTAGATTATTTGACAAACAGCAATAACACCTAAAGTCCAGGAACACAAAGGTCCTGAGATGCATAAATAGACCAGAAGTTTAAAATAGACGTTCACACATGAAGAGTGGTACATACAGCACCAGGGTGTCGATTCATGTTACAGTCAGTCACGTTCAATTCGTACCTCTGATGAAGATGTTGATAGAAAATTAAAATGGATCCTTTTATTCCAGTAGAATTCTTGAGAATCTGATGCTAAAAACAAACAAACAAACATAAAAAAAAAAAACAATATTTAATTTAAGTACATTTAGTCACTGGGGGGGAAATGCTATGTTACAAAAATAATATTTTAATTATTCAGATTTATTTTAAATAGTGGTTCCTCTGCAATATATGAGGTGCCGTTTGTAAAGTTACATTTTAGATTATTTAGTCTGTCATTGGGGGGGTAAATGGATTCCATTTTTCAAAGTCATATTTTCACCTTGTCATTTCCTAACTAAATATTTAGTTCGCGAGCTGAATATTTATTTCCAAAACTAAAAATTTATTTTCAAAACTACTTATTTATTTTACAAACTATATTTTTCTTTTCAAAACTAAATAATTTAGAAACTAAATATTTAGCTACAAATTAAACATTTAGAGGCAAGCTAGATATTTAGTTTGGAGCTAAATATTTAGTCTTGAAAATACCTATTTTGCTTTAAATTAAACAATTAGCTTGCTTTCCAAATATGTAGTTAGGAAATGTGATGTTTATAAATATACGAATGGCAAGGTGATAATATGACTTTGAAAAATGAAACCCAATTTTTGTTCTCTTATGACAGGCTAAATAACCCGAAATATTGCTGTTAATTTTTGACTGTGTACCTTTACAAATCGCACCTCATACCGATACTTGCTTTTTTCTCCAACATTTCACAAGGTGGAAGGATACAGAGAGGATTCCTCCCCTCCCTTAAGTCCACTCCACCAGTTTTCTATAGGGTTTAGGTCTAGGGACTGAGCTAACCATGGGGGAAAAAAGTATTGCTTTTGGCTTTGTGGAATCATTTTTCTGGAGTTTTGGTTATATGTTTTGTTTTATTATCTCTGGTGAAAGACTGTCACGGTGACACATTTTCAGTTTACTGGCAGATGTTGAGAGATCGTTATTTGAGATGAGCATGGTGGGGCAGTTGGCAGCGCTGTTGCAAAAATATCCTGGGTTCAAATCCCAGCCTCCACAGTCCGAACACATGGTTGTTATGTTAAAATGATGGACAGGTGACCGACCCACCGCTTGCCCAATGACCACTAGAGACAGAGGCCAGCTCCCCCTGTACGGAAAAGCGAGTACAGACAATGGATGGTATTCCAAAAACTCAAACAAGGTTTCCAGGCCCTCAGCATCACAGATCCTCCACCCTACTTAACAGTGGGCATCAGATGCTCTTCCACGTATGCTATAATGCTTCATGTGGAAACAAAGACAGGTGGGTTTGGCTTTCATATCAAAGCCACCCAGTTTTATTTACTTTAAAGTTAAAAATCTGATTTTGATCAAAGAGTTTTTCCTACTGAATAAATAATCTCATATTAAAGGTTGGATTTCTCAGTATGAGATTATGCTACAGCAACAAAACATGAATTTACTGCACTGTCACTTTAAGAAAGGAGCAGATAAAAGATGCATGGTGCAAGTTCCTGACAGAGGTTAAAAAAGATGCACAGGTTTGAGCTGCAAAAAACAAAACACTCCAGGTTGCTGTAAAACAAAAAAACAAAAACAATAAAAAAACACTGATGCACTTCTTGAAACCATTTATCTACATTTCTATGTTTGTAGTGCAATTAGCAAGAGTCAGACAAAAACCTTGTGTGTTCAGGAGTAAATACTAAGTGTGTCTTGTCTTGTGTTCCAGCCTTGTAGAGAAGAAAGTGGCAAAGTGCAAAGATCTGATGGATGCCTTCCGGGCTTGCATAACAACTCTGTCTGAGGGCTCCTGATAAATAAAGAAACATGGATTTAAAAAGGTAAGCTCACGCCACTAGAAAGTATTATCACATATTTATGTCTATTTCTCCTTCAGGGAAAGATTTGGTTATTTAAAAGCTTTCCCAACTAAGATATTATTTAAACATGTTTCACAAGTATTTATCAATTAGAAATAAGTGAGAAGCCAATCCAGAGTTCACCCAGCTTTTGTGAAACCTTGTATGAGAAGATTTCTGCTTAATGTGAATGCAATTCACCTTATTTAGGTTAGAGGGGAGAAAAATGTTTTAAGCCAATGATTTTCACGTAGAGTTATTGGCACAGCTGATAAGACTTTCTGCTTATTTCTTCTTCTTCTGACGTGGCGTTTAGGCACCCAGCATCTAAAGGTTTTTCTCCCTGCATGGATCTTGCAGCCACGTCCGAGATGTTGTTCCAATGTGGAGGAAGTGAGGCTGACTTGGAGAATTGGGACATCATTCTGGCAAGATGTCTGACAAACCCTCCGCTAACCTTTTAAAAAGAAGGAAAATGTTCCCACACAAGCCTCAGAAAATCATCTAAGGGGCCTCAAATCACAAAATACATTTTTGATATCCCTTAAGGCCAAAGAATATCACTCAAGATGGCTGTAATTCCAATATGTGCAACATTGCAACACTTGTTTAAATTAAAATAATAAAAGTAACGTAATGAACCAACGTGTCTTTTCCTTTGTTAAGCACAGCTATGGTGATGTAATCCTGGGATGAAATATTTGAAGAAGATGTTTGAAACTAAACTTTCAACGAACAGTGAAGAGTTTCCACACGCGCCTCAGAAAATCCTCCGAGGTCCTGAAACCTCAAAATACATGTATGAGAAAAAGACCTTAAGAGCAAAAAACAATGTTTGTAATTATATCAATATTTTATGCTTAAAATACAACATCACAGACACGATCAAGACATTCTTAATTTTTCTTTTCTTAATTTTTTTTTTAGAAAAACAAAATCCTAACATAGTTGATCTGTAGCTGGAAGCTCTGCATTGCTTTTAAGTCATTACTCATTCAGATAAGAAAAAAAAAAGATTGAGGTAAACTCAGCTTCATCCCCACATAAGAAGCTCCAAAGAAAAGTCTGGTACTTTTTCACCCTCTGGCAACTAATGTATGGAAATATGAGAATACACAACGATTACAATCCAGAGTTTCCCCTTGAAATAAAAATGAAGGAGATGTTCAGGTTTGAGTTTAGGAGAATTCTGTAGAAGGAGGAATTTATGCAGGATGAAAAAAAAAGATCCAAACATTACACTCAAATACGTATTATCTTTTCCTTTAACTTTAAAAAGTAAAGTTGGCTTATCCTGGAGAATTCAGGCCTAAAGCAGGTTAATTCAATTCAAAAATACTTAATTAAATGTTGTTGCAACTCACATCATCCAAGTATCTTCAAAGAGTCGTTGTGGATGGTGATGCTGTGAGCAGGAAGGATCTCCGGTAGCAGTCAGTTTTGCAACAAATCTGATGAAGCCTCTGACTGAAGACTGTTGTTGTACGACAGTCTTATGACTGTCATGAGATGCTAACAGCCCAATATCAGAGCAGCAGAAACAATATTCCACAGTAACATATCTTGGATGACACTTTCAGTTGTTGGCAAGCTCTGCTAATCCACCTCATTTGCTTTTGTCCCTCCTCTTAGTCAGTCAGGTTTTTCTGCTTCTAACGAAATATTTTTTTGATCAACAGAAGGTGACAGAAGGTGATAATGAAATTCATCCAAAAATAAATTCACAAGTTAAACACGTGCAGACATAAAATGTGTGAGCTTATAAAAACCACTACTGAGTAAGTTAATTAGTATTTTTATTGCAGAAATGTTGACTTAGTTGCAACCATGAGGCAGGTTTTGAGTGCACAGCGTAAGAAAATATGGTTGTGCAACATAACTGGCTATGACTGAGCTAGTTAGTGCTTTTCTAGTTAGGCAACATCTGGAAGCAATCAACTGCGCTTAATTTTTCTTTAAGAGTTTAAGTGTGAAAAGGTACGGAAAGCCAAAATGTTCAAAATTGAATTAATAAAACATTATGAAATAAATATCTAAATGAAGAAATAACACACAAATATATAATGTGACAATGAAATTGTGAACTGAATCGGGACCAGGGACACATATTTCGTTCCATGTTCCCGTATTGAATGGTGATAAATAAATCCTTGATCCTTGAATAACTGAATGCATACAAAATTTTAAGCTCGTTGGAATTAATAATTTTTCGTTATCCTTTAAAAATGTATTTATTACTTTAAAACATATTCTAACTGTCATTTTTTTCCACTAATAATGTAAATTATTTTTCTGGCCATTTTTATTTAATTTAATCAGTCAAGACATCATTTTTCCCAAAGTCGGCTTTTATTTCATAATGGTGTTTTTCCCAGTGGCTTATTTATCTCAGAGTGTCACTTTTCAGCAGAATAACTTCATCTGCCAGTCAGGGTCGGTGGGTTAGACCGGAACGCTCATCTTCCTGGATAGCCCTTCTTCTCACTCAGCCTGCTGTACATCTTGAGTTGTATCATCCAAACAACTCAAGATGGCATCCTCTAATAAATGATTCCTCTCGATTTGATCTTCTATAGAGTAACCAGAGCTGAACCAAGTTCCTGCAGCTCTGACTTAGCATGTTGTTGCTAGCTAAGCACAAGCCAATGGGAATGCAGGCCTAACCCACCGACCCTGATTGGTGGACGAACTCATTCAGTTGGAAAGTGTTATAATAAAATAAATAAAGCCACTGGGAAATGACATTTCTGAATAAAAACTAATAAAATAGAATTAAATACAAATGGCTAAAAAGTATATTTTACATTGTTAGGAAAATATTCATAGTAGAATAATTTTGTTATAGTAATAAATACATTTTTAAAGAAAAATATTGGATACAAATGAACTCAGTTTCATATGCATTCAGTTATTTTCACAATTTCATTTTGTCTATTGTAGCTATTTAGACATAATGTGTTATTTAATTTTTTATTTTGAGCATTTTTGCGTTTCATTATGGGGGTAGAGGGTTAAAACAAATACACTCCACACTTTTCAGATTTGTGTTTGTAACCAGAAAAGGGTTGTGTTGTTCTAAAATTTTAATAAAACACATTCTAAGTTGTAGAGCTACAAATTCGAATGTGTTTTATTAGGATTTTAATTAGATACATTTAAATTAAAATAAATGTAGCTCTGTGACTATAAGCAAAACGTATTAAAAAAAACTTATAAACTATGATTTTTTTTTTTGTTGTTGTTGCAAGATTCTTTTAGGTGAAATACCGCAGGCCTACCAGGTTATACAGAAAAACTCCTCACCGTCCCATCCGCAGCCTTCAGGCGATGTTTACACAAGTCTATTCATAATAATGGAGAGGGAGGGAGGCGTCCTCTGCGGCCCACGGAGCCCACGGTGTGGCAGGTGCTGGGGGTGAATGCAGAGATAAGCGTAATTTTGAGCAAGGCGACCAGGAGGGCGGGGAACAGAAGCCGAGAGGAGAGAGGATGGAGAGGGAGTGAGACCCGGATGCTGATGCGAGCGGGGCGAAGGAAGGGAAGGGAAGAGGAGAGCGAAAATATCGATTTACGGCAAGAAAACGGAGTATCATCCAAGGGGGGCCCTTTCGCTTGCGTGAACCGGAGACCAGAAAGGAAGAAGATAAGCTGATTTGTGCAGTGTCGTTCCACCTGTATGTGTCACCGCCCATGGAGGACACGCCGAAGGAGAGGAGAGGGGGGGAAGAAGATGCTGTGATCCGCCACTTGCAGTGATGTAGGGAGGCAGAGACGAGCAGAGGCAGGGGACGGGGGAGGACTACGCTACGCTAATAAAATATATATATAACAGAAAACAAATTTATTCCCATAAAGATGGTTGTCCGGAGAGGACTGCGCGTTTCAGCTGGAAAACCCGAGAGAACGTGGCAGTCGTGCGATAAAAGTGACCGTTTGGCGACGCCGAGAAACTTCAAGCGGGGTCGGTGTTTGTGACAGGCGCGAGACGGCCGTTGGTCGAGGCGTCGAAGCTAAAGCTAGCCTCAGATAGCATGTTGTTGCACCTGTAAAAACAGGCCTGACAGACGGAGGGGGAGAAAAATAGTAATAATAAATCACAATTAACACGTTTTCAGAGCAAACATCTAAGCGTACGTGTTGGACATTTTGTTATGCGGAAAACAGAAAGCTTTAAAGCAGACGGCTTGTTTTACAGCTATAGGTTAATGACATATATATGTAGTTAACGTCATAAATGTAACTAAATTACACTAATAAGCTAATGTACATACCTAAAGCATACTTGTTAGCCTGCAGTACCTTATAATGTTCATTTTAAGGACAGTGGTTGGTATTTAACTCAGTAAGCAGTCTTGGTACTAACTGTCATCCCAGTTTCTCTGCTTTAAACTATATATTTTTGTTAAATTGTAACGCCATGTGAACAGGAACATATTTATCTCGGCTTAATTGAAGAACACTTAATTTTATTTCAAAAGGGTTTAATCTGAGTGTTGTTTCATGATACATGTTAGTAACCTAGAAATAGCTGTGAAATCCCTGAAGTTTAAAGTGGAGCATCATTTCCTGCACCAACTTCTGTAAAACCTGTACAGTACCAGAGAAATTGCAATAAATCCCAGCGCAGTATTAGTTCTAGTTGTGTATTACGCCTTCAGTGGGAGCAGTATGAGTAAGGAACTGTCTCTGAGTCAGTCTGCTCAATATGTTGGGCCCTATCGACTGGAGAAGACTCTTGGGAAGGGACAGACAGGTGAGCGTACGCATAACCATTGTAGCATGAACAATATAAAACAGATGATTGTTTTTCCTCATACCTAATTCAAAATGGTCTCTTTTCTACATTCAGGGCTGGTCAAACTTGGTGTCCACTGTATTACGGGTCAGAAGGTAGCGATCAAAATAGTCAACCGCGAGAAGCTGTCTGAGTCGGTCCTGATGAAGGTACAGTATGGCGCCTAAGACGTGGCTGTTCTCAGTAGGCATGGGTCGCTTTGAAATTCTCACCGTCAAAAGAAACACACAGTATTAAAACCCCCAAAATGCATAACTGCTTTTATTTAAAACATAAAAGCAGATGTTATTCCTAGTGCTTCTAAAACAAAATTACATATGGATTATTACTGTTATTGTAAATTGATCTGATGTAAATTGACCTGATCAGTAAAAACAAAGAATTAACGATATTCTTGAAGAAATGTTCAGGTACCTGCCACTTGCTGCATCCCATCCAGATTTGTAATCTAGTTAGGCCCCAAAATGCATCATCTTTGGGATTTAAAACCCATTAAGACTATGAAGCCAAATTTTGTGATAATTTAACTATTAAAAAAACAATACTTTTATTTAAAAAAAAGCCTAGTGAGCTTTATCGAGGAATTTCTGCAGAATCACTTTTTTCACTGTGAGCTCAGACCCATTAGCAATGTGAAGATTTGGTTATATTTTTAATTTTTAATAGAATGTAGGAGCTTTAAATTGAAAGGCTTATATAATCAATTTCTCAATGCTGATTTTGTTTAGTTAGGTATGTGGAAACTACTTTTGCAAATCGTTGCCGTCTTTCTGTACTTGGATGTTGGATTTTCCATATTCTCCATCAGGGACAACTAAAATAACACCCCGTAAAGTTGGAATTCACAATTAGAAATTCTGAGCTTGCCGAACAGCGCGCAATTTCAATCAAATATGGCTGCTGCTCTCTTAGAATGGAGAGAAAATCTTTATTTTGAAAGCGCAAATTAAGTCGCAGTTTTATATAGTTAAAGGTCATATTTCTTAGGAATGTAAAACAATATTGTTACACCGATATATCGCGATATTTTATTTCCCGATATTGTATCGATATTCAAAAGCAAAGTATTGATTTTTTTATTGATTTTTTTTTAAGGATTTGAATGGAACCATTAATGATGACGGTCATTTTTGTTGTAAAATTAAAAGTATGACTGGTAGTTTGTGGCTGTTTTCACCTTTTTTGTTCCAGTGGATCAACTAGATCTAGTAATAAAACTGGATGTGTTAAAGTATGAAACAGGTTGGAGTGTTTAGAATGATGTGACAGCTTTTATACAGTTAAATTCATTTTAAAATTTCACAATATACAGTCTTACTCATAGTATCGCAATATATCGTATTGTCCCCATTGTATCGTGATACATATCGTATCGCCAGAATTTTTATTTTTTTACCAATACACATCCTTATTATTTCTGTGGCTTTCTGCTCCTTCTAGAGTAACACAAGTAAAACACTAGAATATTCTCTTCGGGTCTCTAGCCAGTAGTCGGCTGCTTATAGCTTGTCGGCTATGAACATTTCCATCATAATAGTGACAGGTGACGCTTCTGTAGTTTTCACACCATGACTGTTTGTCTCTAAAGACTAAAATTTGTTTCTCTTTTAAACAAGGTAACAATGTTATAGCCTTCTTTCAGCTAGCTGACTGGCAGTGTGCAGCAACAGGTGGGGAAGAGGTAGTGCCGCCCTATCGGAAACTGGCCCATGCCTAGTGATGATTGTAGTTCTAATTTGTTAAACAAACTGTGGCATTTTGCCTATATTTATTGTCTACTTACATTAGTTCTGGTGCTTCAGAATGATCACTGCTATGTGGCTCTTGTGCTTCTCCAGTATCTTTATCTTGATCCTTTCTGCTCTGTCTAACTAGGTGGAGAGGGAGATTGCCATTCTGAAGCTGATCGAGCATCCGCATGTGTTGAAGCTGCATGACGTTTATGAGAACAACAAATATCTGTGAGTTCCCTCCGCAGTCCGGAAGAAGAGTTCTGCTCCTGCACGCTCTCTAGCTGAATCATAAACTTGGGAGTTAGATGGAGACAAGTGTTACTTTCGGAAGGGTGTGAAATCTCCTGCCTTTACAGTAATTTTAATTTTTCAACAAAATTATCTGCCATGTTTTAGTGCTCTGTCCAACAAATATATGGTCCTCAATGGGGGCCTCGTAAGCAAAGTTTGTAAACATAAATTTGCAAATGTTTACTCTCTTAAAGTGCCTAAATTTAGATTGGGCAACTTGTTCCAGAAATTCTTGACATTTTAGGTTCATTTTATGCTCCTGTTCTAATCTAGAGCAGCAGTTCCCAAACCCACAAAATAAATATATAGGAGGGTCATGTCCGGGACTTTTGGTGGAGCATACAAGCATTTTTACTGAGTCAGTTAAATAATAGTACAATAGCAACAAAATCAGCATCAACAGCCAATATATTTCACAATATGTTGCTTTTATTTATTTAAGTCCTGTTTTTTTTCTAATATCTTTTACACTATTCATAAAATGCATATGCTCTCTAATTGATATTTTGGGTTTTAGGTTCTTGTTACAAGAGTATCTCAAGACCACAAACTTAAATATTTATGACCCCAGCATGGGGAACTACTGATCTAGACAACGCACAGAAATATTCTAAATAAATAAAAGCTGGGAAACTTTGAGGTGTAGTCCACAAATATAGAGACATAGAAATAATAACAAACAAAAGAAACATCAGAACATCAGGTTAGTACTATGAAGTGACTGCGGATCAGTCTGTAGAGTAGTCGTCTGGCATTCAGAAGGTTGCGCGTCTCATTTCGGATTCTCCATTCACATTTTGGCACCTTCCTGCCCATCTGTGATTTGGTATTCAAGGATTTATTTATTGTCATTCAACACGTCAGACATGTAGTGGAATAAAATTTGTTTCCCTGGTCCCGGTTCAGCCCAGACAACATAACAAAAATAATAGTAAAAAAAAAAAAAAAGAAAAGTGAAGAATAAAATAGAGGTAATAACGAATTAGTAAAAAAGGTTTGTCAAGTGTCAATTGAGTGTTAATTTGGGAAGTGCTTGATAAATTTGGCCAACTTACTGAGGTAATCAACAAATATTTTCATATCAATGATTAAAGAATCTTAGTATTAACTGTATCTCCTGAAAGCACATGGTTGTGCTCTGCTTGCCGACAGATACCTGGTGTTGGAGCATGTGTCAGGAGGAGAGCTCTTTGACTACCTGGTAAAGAAAGGACGTCTTACGCCGAAAGAAGCCAGGAAGTTCTTCAGGCAGATCATCTCTGCTTTGGATTTCTGCCACAGTCATTCCATCTGGTTGGTCTTTGCTTTTGGAGCTCTGGCTCTTAGATTTTTGACCGGGTCATAAATAGATTTCCTCTTCAGGCTTTCTAAGGTTATTTCATAAGTAAGCAGTCATTCCCAGACTGATGGTAGAAAACAGCTGGCTTTGTATGTGGAGCAAGCGGAGAACAATGCTGTAATCTTAACTTGTTGTGTTTCTGCAGCCACAGAGACCTGAAGCCGGAGAATTTGCTACTGGATGAGAAGAACAACATTCGTATTGCTGACTTCGGGATGGCCTCCCTGCAGGTGGGGGACAGCCTGTTGGAGACCAGCTGTGGGTGAGAACCAGGCCTGTGTGGGAGGTCATAAATTATACTTTCATAGATAAAAATATTCACATTGGATTAAATTATTATGTTTTATGTAATACGGAATCAGCCAAATCTATTGACATACGGCACAAAGAGGTGCGCAAAGCCTTAAAATAAGCAATAATTTATCGCAACATCATAACGACACACTGAAGGCTTTTAATCTGAGTCCATTTATTCAACAAGCATAAATATTTTATTGTTTTGTTTTTAACAAAATCCGTGGCACAATTATTCTTACCCCTGCTTTTAGTATTTTGTTCAACCCCCTTTTGACAATAGAACAGTACTTTGTCTTCTTGTGAAGTATTTCAACGGTTAGGGCAGCCAGAGAGAAGGATCAATATATACATCATCCTGGGTCTCCTCTTATCCTTTCTTCTCATCAGACTGAGATGGTCACGAAAAAAAAAGTTGATTTTGTGATTAGTGAAGTACAATATCTGTTCTATAATGTTTGGATCATTATCCTATTTGCAAACCAAATGATCATAGTTTGTCATTTTACTGGCAAACAATGTAAACCTGGATAAGTTGAATCTACTTTAAAAAAATCCAGGTAACTTGTTGCCCTATTTTTTTAAAGTAATGAAGCAGTAGTTGGAGAAGTGCAGTGGACTACGTTCAGTGAACTTGAAATGAAGATCATAAATAAATAAAAGAAAATGCTTGAATTATAATTTTAAATGTATTGGTAGAAGTATCAAGAGTTAACCCCCCCCCCCCACACACACACACACACACTACTGAATAAATGTACTCACAGTAAAAGTTGGAATATGGTATTTTCTTGTGGAAGATTATGCTAATACTATGAAAGATGCAAGTGTTTCAAGGTTTTTACACATCTTTACTGGGGTTGCTAATACATGAGGCCAGCATTGTATGGTTTGCAGAAACAGAACTTTAGCCATTAACCATTAGCCACAGAAGCTAAAGTTAATAAACCTCAGCTTGTAATCTTTTGAAAAAAATCTATGCAGCTTTTGTTAATTACTTTTTTTATTCAGGTATAATTTTGCGCTTATTGCCACTCCTGTCATTATCTCAGTATTTATGGAAATAATGATGTTTCATGTGACACATTGTCTTTGATTTCAGATCGCCACATTACGCCTGTCCTGAAGTTATACGGGTGAGTCGACTGCGTTCATGCCCCGTCCTCCTCATATGCCTTTACCTGGGATGAAAATGAGCAAATGATGTTATTAAATTATTGATTCTGAAGCAAATGCGTTCAGCTACATGAGCTGAACACCAACCGATGGCACTAATGATGAAAACTTTTAAAGATAAACAGGAAATCTCTCGGACTGACATTAAATCTGCAACTCGTGTCGTTTTTGCGGGGCTCATCTCTCGTCAAAGTGAATTTTCTTACTGCACTCAGCACTTAAAAGATTATCCACCTCCGCAAAATAAACGTTGTTTTCCCAATGTGTTGGTGGAGAGAGAATAAGTGCAGGGATTAAAATGGATTACAGAGTTTCTTTTGACAGAAACATGGTCATGTTTAAGCTAGTATAACGCATAATCCGGGTAAAATAAGTGAATTCGAAATCACCTCAGATTTGAAATATTCTGTCTTTGACAGGGGGAGAAGTACGATGGGAGGAGAGCAGATGTGTGGAGCTGTGGGGTCATCCTTTTTGCCCTCCTGGTGGTCAGTTTTAAACTCAAGTGTTCAGAGTGCAGATTTGGTGTGTTTTTTCCCCTCAAAATTTCTGTTTCTTCTGTAATTTCTCCTTCCTCTCTCTTACCTACAGGGTGCCTTGCCCTTTGACCATGACAACCTACGCCAGCTCCTGGAAAAGGTGAAGAGTGGTGTGTTCCACATGCCGCATTTCATCCCCCCGGACTGCCAGTCGCTCCTCAAAGGCATGATAGAGGTTAATCCTGAGAAGAGGCTCACGGTACGCTACCCATCACATTGTAGTTCTTTGTAGAAGTATTCAAACTCCTTGAACTGTTTCGCATTTTACAATTAGGAACCTTTTTGCTTTTAAGTGGGATTTAAAGGTGTAGAACAAGACATAATGGGGAAGTGGAAGAAAATTGCATTTGTATTCAGCCCCATTTACTTTTAGAACACAAAATAAAATTGCCTTGTGAAGTCAGTTTGTAATTAGTACAGCTGTTTTGTGAAGGTTTGTTAGAGCAGAGTTCCCCAGCCCCCCGATGTCAGGTTCTGTGGATTTTGCTTTGTTTTTCTTCCACTTAATTTCCTTCCCCTCTGTACCCTAATCTGCTTTCTTGTTTTTGTTACCTCCATTTTGTGTTTTACCTAGTTCTTTTCCTAATCATGATTATTTCCTTGTCTTTATTAGTTTATTCTCTCTGGTGTTTCCTTTGGTCCCGTTCCTAGACTTATCTTTAGTTTAGAGTTTTCTGTCTCCCTACCATTCTTCCTCTCTTCCCAGCTGATTGTTTCCACCTGCTCTCTCCCTCTCACCTGCATCTGATTCCCCCAATTGGTCATTGGTCTCCTCTCACTTCCTCATTTCCTCCCCAGTATAAGTTCTTCTCTCATTCAGTCACTACTCGCTGGTCCATCGTCATTCTTTCCCTGTCTGTTCCTGATTCCTGCCCAGTTCCTGTTGTTCCTCCCTCATCTAAGTATTTTTGGTTCTCCGAGTTCTGTAAGTTTTTGTTCCTTGTTTTTGTTAATTATTAAATAATTTTTAAGTTTCATTGTTGCTGCCTTTGGGTCCTTTAAACACACAAACATGACAGAACGGACCAGCCCAGTGGACCAAGTAGACCTTCAACCCACCAAGGAGGATAGGTCAGAACTTGCTGACGGGTGCTGCAGCCAAAAATTGCTGAAACACTCACCTTTTTTCGGCACCCGTCTGGCCTACTGTCCTCCCGGTGTGGGACCACGGAGGCACGAGATGGTTCATGCCCCCGCCCCCAGGTTTTTCGTCTCTAGCTCCTGACTCCGCAGGGGGTGTTCCGGAGGACGCGGCTCTAGCTCCTGAGTCCGCAGGGAGTGTTCTGGAGGACACGCCTCTAGCTCCTGACTCCGCAGGGGGTGTTCCAGAGAACACGCCTCTGGCTCCTGACTCTGCCAAGGGTCTCCAGAGGGACACAACCTCGGGGTCAGCCCCATGCCGTGGGTCTTCTACGCCACGTCGTGGGTTTTCAGCGCCACGTCGGGGGTCTTCAGCCCCACATCGTGGGTCCTCTACGCCACGCCGTGGGTCCTCTACGCCACGTCGTGGGTCTTCAGTGCCACGTCGTGGGTTCTCTACTCCTCCCCGAGGGTCCTCTACTCCTCCCCAAGGGTCCTCCACTCCGTCCTCTCGAGGGTCCTCTACTCCGTCCTCTCTAGGGTTCCCAGCGTCCTACCAAGGTCCCCTTAGTCGACGCCGGTTCCCAAAACAAAAGATTCTCTGCAGCCGTTTCCCAAGACGCAAGGTTCTCTGCAGCCGTTTCCCAAGACGCAAGGTTCTCTGCAGCCGTTTCCCAAGACGCAAGGTTCTCTGCAGCCGGTTCCCAAGACGCAAGGTTCTCTGTAGCCGGTTCCCAAGACGCAAGGTTCTCTGCAGCCGGTTCCTAAGACGGAAGGTTCTCTGCAGCCGTTTCCCAAGACACAAGGTTCTCTGCAGCCGTTTCCCAAGACACAAGGTTCTCTGCAGCCGTTTCCCAAGACACAAGGTTCTCTGCAGCCGTTTCCCAAGACACAAGGTTCTCTGCAGCCGGTTCCCAAGACACAAGGTTCTCTGCAGCCGGTTCCCAAGACACAAGGTTCTCTGCAGCCGGTTCCCAAGACACAAGGTTCTCTGCAGCCGGTTCCCAAGACACAAGTTTCTCTGCATCCAGTTCCCAAGACACAAGGTTCTCTGCAGCCGGTTCCCAAGACACAAGTTTCTCTGCAGCCGTTTCCCAAGACGCGAGGTTCCCTGCAGCCGTTTCCCAAGACGAAAGGTTCTCTGCAGCCGGTTCCCAAGACACAAGGTTCTCTGCATCCGGTTCCCAAGACACAAGGTTCTCTGCATCCGGTTTCCAAGAAACAAGGTTCTCTGCATCCGGCTCCCAAGAAACAAGGTTCTCTGCATCCGGCTCCCAAGAAACAAGGTTCTCTGCATCCGGTTCCCAAGAAACAAGGTTCTCTGCATCCGGTTCCCAAGAAACAAGGTTCTCTGCATCCGGTTCCCAAGAAACAAGGTTCTCTGCATCCGGTTCCCAAGAAACAAGGTTTAGCTCCGCATCCGTCCATCAAGACACAAGGTTCAGCTCCGCAGCCGTCCATCAAGACACAAGGTTCTCCGCCGCAGGCCTACACGCCAAAAGGTTCTCCGCCGCGGGCCTCCACGCCACAAGGTTCTCCGCCGCAGGATTCCACGTCTCCTGGTTCCTCGTCGCAGACCTCCACGCCACAAGGTTCTCCGCCGCAGGACTCCACGTCTCCTGGTTCCTCGTCGCAGACCTCCACGCCGCAGGACTCCACGTCTCCTGGATCCTCGTCGCAGACCTCCACGTCTCCTGGTTCCTCGTCGCAGACCTCCACGCCACAAGGTTCTCCGCCGCGGGCCTCCACGCCAAAAGGTTCTCCGCCGCGGGCCTCCACGCCACAAGGTTCTCCGCCGCAGGATTCCACGTCTCCTGGTTCCTCGTCGCAGACCTCCACGCCACAAGGTTCTCCGCCGCAGGACTCCTCGTCTCCTGGTTCCTCGTCGCAGGCCTCCCAGGTTCCTGCTCCTTCGTCGCAGGCCTCAGGATTTTAGTTTGTTGTTTTTGGACTCTTGCCCTCCTTCCGAGGCCCCCTCCGCCCACCCTGGTTGGGTTGGTTTTTTGTTTGTTTTGGACTCTTAAAACGTTACCTTAGCAACCACAGAGCTTTAGGTTCCCTGAAAGAATGTTACTTATGTTAGGATGTTGGTAGGATGATGATACGTAATAAAAGCGTACGAGCACACATTACATACATTTATTATTATGTTTTTAAAAATTTGCAGTACATGCAGTAAGAAAAAGCCGATTTATAGCCTTAGTCCGACTGAATTTGGAGTTTCGAAATGCTTGTATACACCTTAGTCCGGCTGGAGTCAAACCAAACTGGTCTTCTCTTAATCTGACTAACACACCCAGATAATGCAGTTAGAAAACCAAATTTCCTTTGCATGTAAACACCAACACAGCTTAGCCGAGCTATTAGCAGCCTGGGCAGTTCCCCTTCGGAAAGTGAGGAGACCGCGGAAGCTGTTATAACAACACCGGATCAAGCAGCAGCAACGAGTGAAAATCAATCAAACAGTACAATACCTACAAAGTGCTGCAGCGTTGTTGTCGTCCATTCCTTCGCTCATTGTGCTCATCCTGCTTTTACTCCATCTGCTTCTCAGCTGCCAGCATTTGTTTACTATCTGTGTGATGCTCTAGGCCAACCGGATAGTAAACGCGAAAGGGCACATGTCGCCACCTAGCGGCGCGGAGTCGAACGTACTTCATCCAATAATTGGATTTTCTGAGTGACATGTAAACTGGCTCCCATTCTGGTTAAGCTATTGATTATTGCCAAAAGCTCAATTTAGATGTGCACGTAAACATACTTTCAGCTATGAAAAATTCAAAAATCATGTACCTATGTCACAATTATGGATTACTTTGTTTTGGTATATTACATAAAATCCCAATAAAAACATTAAAGCGTTTATGTCATTTTCTGTCTGCATCAAAACATTTATTGTGACCTGTTTGTTTCTCTTCAAATCCAGCAAGGAATAATGTTGTTAACTTGGATTTTGGCATTCATTATTTGGAAATGAAGAAATTTATTCTAAGTGAAAAAAAGGGAGAAAAAAATCTTGTTCAAAGTGTATGCACCGCCCAGCTCTGTAGCCATCTGGCTGTGAACAGACTGTAGAAACTAATGGCCCCATCTGCCCTGTTCCTTTTACAGCTAGAGGCCATCCAGAAACATTCCTGGTATCAGTGAGTAAACGTTCATTCTTTCATGCAGATTTTTGTTTCATTTTTTTTTATAACTCCCGTCAAAAGATGTCGCAGCTGATTTTCACGTTAATCCCAGACGTTTGTGATTTGTGGTGTTGTGCGTTCGGTTTACAGGGGCGGTCGTAATGAGCCATGTCCCGAGCAGCCTCCTCCCAGGCGGGTGTGTGTGAGGAGAATCTTGTCCCTGACCGAGCTGGACCCGGATGTGTTGGAAAGCATGCACTCTCTAGGATGTTTCCGCGACCGAGTCAAGCTTACCCGTGATTTGCAATGTGAAGAGTAAGGCTGCTGTTAACTCAAGTGTATTCTCCACCCATCCAGTCATTTTAAAGGACTTAGGTTGCACTTAAGGCATAAACTGTCCGTTTCACACTATATTAAACTTTTAACTGGTTTAGAAATCTACGTACAAAAGAATCTTGAAATAACTACATTTAAACATAAGTATGTGGCTTCGTGTTTTATTTCTCTATTAAATATAGCCAGTTGTTCTGTAACATACTGTCTTGTATGAAATATGCAAGTTTGTGAGACGTTGTTTTTACATCTTAGAGAAAACCAGGAGAAGATGATCTATTACCTACTGCTGGACAGGAAGGAACGCTACCCGAGCTATGAGGATGAGGACCTGCCTCCACGCAATGACGTTGGTTAGTCCATAGGGGGCAGGAGCGAACCATTTAAGGAGGAATCTGCTTTTCTTTGCTTCTAATGTCAATATCTTGTTTCCACAAATTCCATTCACTTGGAAAAATATATAAAGCTCTTTTTTTTACTGAATTAACGAGAACATTTAAGAAAAAAATTAAAGCTCTGTTCTTCTAAATTAACGAGATAATAAAAAAATAAAGCTCTGTTCTTCTGAATTTACGAATTTATTTCTGCAGTGTTTTTAAAAGATGATTTTGTGGATGATTTTTTATTTTTTTTTATCCTGTTAATTCAGAAAAAGGGCTTTTTTCTTCTTTCAAGTGAATGCAATATGCTTCCTTATGTTCCTTAAATCTGCACACACAAATAAACTGGGTTAGGGCAACTTTTATGTGAGCGAAAATGAAGCTGAGAGTATCCAGTGAATCAAAAGACTCCAGAGCAACTAAATCAGCTTCTCATAAGTGCAAATATGACAACATCATCAGGACCCTAAAACTAACAGCCCCTCTGGCTCTGTTTTTAAAGCAGCCCTGTCTCACGTACATTATGGTTAAAACGCGGCTTTGGTCTAGTTTTAAAAGTGACTGAATGTGTTCCACCTCTATGCTGATGTTCTACAGCAGACCCTCCCCGGAAGCGCGTGGACTCTCCCATGCTGACGCGTCACGGTCGCTGTCGTCCTGAGAGGAAAAGCCTAGAAGTGCTCAGTGTTACTGAGCAGGGGTCTCCCACTCCACCTCGCAGGGCCCTCGACACAGCTGCACACAGTCAGAGGTAGTGTGTGTACATTAAATACAATATTCACTCTTTCAAGATGTTAAAAGGTCAGTTTACACTCGTTTATTTGTCACTTTTACCCTGGTTACTTTCATCAGGTCTCGCTCAGTCAGCGGGGCTTCAAGTGGTCTCTCCTCGAGTCCCCTCAGCAGTCCCAGGGTAAGCAGCTTACAGACTGTTGATGCACTTTATTATAGAAGGATGTTAGTTTACTGTACGCAATTATGGGATGCCACCTATCTACACAGTCAGTGCCTTGTAAAATATTTATTCCCTTTAAAGTTTCAACATTTTGTCTCATTACAACCACAATCCTAAACATTGGAGGATTTTATGTGATCCACCAACAAGTGGAAGGAAAACGACACAAAGTTTTTAGCATTTACATTTGAAAATCTTGAAAGTGTTATTTGCATTTTTTATTCTAATACCCCTAAATAAAACCCAATCCAATTGCATTTAGAAGTCATCTACTTTTTAATCTGTGTCTAATTTAATCGGAGTATAAATCCAAGTGTTTGGTAAAGACTCCTGAGGTTTATTAGAGAGTCAGTGAGCAAACAGCATCAAGAAAACACAGCAGACAGCTGAGGGAGGTAGCATGTTTACGGTAGGAAATAATATCCCAAGCTTTGAAAATCTCAAAGAGCGCTGGTCAATCCATCATCTGAGCACGGAAATGTGTCACACCTGCCAAGAAATGGCCATCCATCTGAACTGACAGGTCAGAGCATGTGGTAACTCAGGAGGAGCTGCAGAGATCCACAGCTCATGTGGAAGAATCTATTGACAGATCAGCTACTACCTATTTGGCCTTTGTGGAAGAGACACTGCAAACCACGTAGGAGACACATTAAACCGGTAAAAAGATGGTTCTCTGGTCCAAAGAGACTAAAATGAAGATTTATTTCCTACAAGTAAAGCACAACGTGTGTGAGAAAAGTCACACCGCAAATCACTATTAACAGACTGTCCCCACCGGAGGTTGCACTAGAATTTCTTTTGTTGTCGGTCAAAACAATCCGGTCATAATCTATTTTTACCCGTCAGTTTTCAAAATAATAACAATTACATATTCAGTAGTGTTTACTTTCCATTCAACAGAATTATCGCGACCTCTGTTCTCCACTGTGAAACATGGTGGTGACACTGTCATGCTGTGGGGATATTTTTCCTTCAGAATTAGACAGGACAGTTTTCCATAACTGATAAAAAATATGGATGGAGTAACTACAGGTCAATCCTGAAAGAAAAGCTGTCAGAGGCTGCCAAAGACTTAGTGGAGGTTCACCTTTTATGAAGAATTGAAAATATATATAGAGCCATTGATCATTTTCATGTCATGAAATTAAAAAAAGCTTTAAGATTAATTATGATCTGTAATTAATTAATCTAATTAATCTCTTTTTTTAATCGCACCTAATAATTGCTGAGAAAATCCCTCATTTTGAGGTATTTTCATTTAATTTCATTACATTATTGTGGCAGAACAAATACATAACAAAAAAGTGGCGTTATGAAGTCATTTATTGTTTTTAACAGACTTTAACAGATGCAGTCCCGGCCATTTACATTTCATTTGTGTTTGAGACCAGTCCCTGCAACTTCGGCTTTGAGCATGCGCGGTTCGTTAGCATTCTGGACTCAGTGGGGTAAATATCTGCTCTGGGTCCAGATGGACCTGGGGGCAAGGTGGAGTTGCAGCGTTCTGCCGGCCTGCTGTGATCGTTCTGAGACGGAAGACGAGCCCACGGCTGCACCGCTGCTCAGTGAGAGTAACAAGGATACAAGTCGCTTTTTTGAAAAAGAATCGCTGGAGGGGTCTAAAAAGTAGCTAAATAAAGCAACAAAGACGCTAAATTGGCAACATTGTCTGCAACTCATCGCTCATCTTCACTCATCTTGCCCTCGCCACTACAACGGAACCATCAGCTCAAGATAAGCAGGCCTACAGACGGCCAGTCGATGTCCACTTCAGGGTGTGGTTAACCCCGAACAACTCGAGCGCAAGAAGCCCAAAGCATAAAAACTGATTTTATTTAAAGGCAACTCACATGCAGAAACAGTAAACTTAAAGATTCAAAATTAGATCAACGCGATTAAAAAACATAGTGCGCTAAATATGGCCGTAATTAATTAATCGCAATTAACGCAATAATATAACACCCCTAGTTATAATGTGACAAAATGTGGGGAAGTTCAAGAGGTAGGACATTTTTTTGCAAGGCACTGTACATCACTTAGCTGCTATTGTTTACTGGTTTCTACTACACAGAAACTCTCAGCCTAAAAGGCTAAAACTTGTAACATAAATCAGTTCATTGTTTTGCTTTTGGATTTAGGTTAAAAAAAAAATCTAATGTTTTCATATTTACAGTCTAGGTTTGACTAGACACTGTAAATCTATGTGTTAACATAAGGTGACACAGTTTTTGTTTATGCTTTCTAAGACCTTCATAACAACCTTGGTTATGTTTATGTGCTGTTTCATAACTCTTTTTATAAAAGATGATGTTTGCCTGTTGCATAACAACTTCACTTATCGAATAGAATAGAATAATCCTTTATTGCAACACAAAGGGGGAAATTTGGCTGCAACAGCAGCAAAGTGACGCATAATAGAAGCATTCACAGTCACACAAGAAATGGTATAAAAAGTATAAAAACTGAATAATAAATATATATATATATTTGTGTTTTATGTGTAAATTTTTACTGCAAACTCCCTCATTAATTGTGCTGCAAAATATCAAGATGAATTCGTATTTTTACAGCTCGGAAGTTTAAACGGTTAAATGTGAAGCGACTTTCTTCAACCTTCTGTGCTGTCCATGTATCAGTGTCTCCAGTCATTCACACACATCATCGCACCACTTCCAGTTCCTCAAATTAAAACCTTTCTCAACAGAAAGTTAGCATTTTCTCCCTTTATCTCATTTCTCTTCCTCCCTGTGCATGAACTAGCTGAAGAAGAAAACAACTAGTGGTTCTTTATTTGAATAAAGTAGTTCTCATGTGAGGTCCCCCCCCACACCACCCTGCCCTGGTTTACAGTAACAGCATCACCACCACTGTCCTCCTGTCTGTGCACTTTAACTTCGTCTCTGCCACGACAGCTACTAAACCCGCTCATGTAAAGAGTTTTTTGTAAAGAATGAACGTAGCAAACTGAAAGCTTTCATAATCAACACTTCGATTTGCATTTGGCACATTCACTGTTCATAAGGAGCACTCTTCTGTCATTAAGCATGATATTCATTCATTTCCATCCTTTCTCCATTTTCCATCCCTTCTCTTTCTTGTTTTCCATCTCTCCTCCCCCACCACTCCCACACTCCTCCAAATCCCCCACTCCCACCCCCACCCCACCCCACCCAGTCCTACCAAAGCCCCGTCTTCACTTTCAGCCAATCAGACGTCACCTGCGCCACAGCTTCCCCCCTCACAAAGGAGTCCAAACAGGGAAACACGGCGACTCCTCGATCGACACGGTCTCACGACAAGCCCAAAGCGTCCCCCAACCCCAAGACCCAGACCCTGCCCACCAAAGGACCCGCCGACCGTCCCCACCTGCAGGCCATCAAATCCCTGCCCCTGCACAACCCATCCTCCCGCTCGCCCTCCCCTTCCCCGCTCCTGTCACCCATTCCCCGCTTCTTCTTCCCTTCGTCCTCTGTCCTTAAGTCGGTGACTAAGAGTTTCTACCCAAACTCTGCCCACTCTGTGCCACAGGTTACCCCCCAGGGCTCTCCGCTGCCCACACCGTTGGGCACCCCTGTTCACCATCCCCACCACCCCTCCTCCACCCCGCCTTCCTCTTCCTCGTCCTCTTCCTCATCACGGGCAGAGGGAGGCGGAGGGGTGGGCTCGCTGTCGCTCACCCCTCCCTCCAGCCCAGGAGGCGGTGGTGGCATGGCGGCCAGCAGCCCCGCCCACTGGAGAACTCGGCTCAATTCTTTCAAGAACAACTTGCTGGGATCACCCCGATTCCACCGCCGCAAATTACAAGGTGAGTTTCTACGCTAAACGATAGCGGACCTCGCTACAGTAGTTATACACCTTGAATTTTTGCACAGACTGTCAGATTGCAGCCATAAACGTCTATATCTGTCAGGGTTTTATGTGACAGACAAACACAAGTGGTGCATAATTGTTAAGTTGTTGGGAAATGAAACACAGTTACATGTTTTTGCAAAAAAAAAAAAAAAAAATCTTAAAAGTATGGAGTGCATTTTTTGTTCCGCATCTCAAAGTCCGGTGGAAAATCACTGCAACTTTACCTGCAAGTCTTTTTTTTCCTCACCTCTGCACAAACTCAAGTTTTTGCCCATTCTTCTTCATGAAACCGCTCAGATCGTAAGCCTTGTCACTGATTCTAATGTGAGTGTATCTTAGAGGCTGATCATTTTTTTTGTGGATTCATGTGGGTTGCGTGAGTCCCTGCAGGGTTCCTGTGAAATGGGAGTTAATTCATTTATATTCACGTTACTGGGACAAAACATGAGTAATAACTAACAGGAGTGGGAGACACAACATAACACAACGGAAATAGTGTTGCCAACTTGGCGACTTTGTCGCTATATTTAGTAAGTTTTTAGACCCCTCGAGCGACCCTTTTCGAAGACAAATCTGGCGACTTCATTTCTGGGGTCATTGGAGACTTTTAGAGACTGACGTGAAGCTCACATCCTTCTTACTCTTCTCACCGAGCGGCGGCGCTGCCTCTACCGCTCACAGCAAGCGGGCTGTCCTCGCGCTGAATTGTGAAATTTCACACAATTTTCCTAGAGTTGTCAGTGACAGAATTGGAACACATATAACAAACTAATCAAGTTAACTCCTACCTCAAGGAAATGACAGTGTTATTCTGCAGTGTTTCTGCAAATAAAAGCAAAAGATTTAGATTGTTTTGTTTAGGACCCAGCTTCTTCCTGTCACATGTCGATGTGCCCCTGGGCAAGGCACTGAACTGTATGAAAGTGTGCGCATTGGGGCTCCAGTGATAAGCGCTTTGAGTGGTCAGTATGACTAGAAAAGCGCTGTATAAGTTCAGTCCATTTAGTGTAGGTCTGGACTTTGACTGGGCCGTGCTAACAGATAAATATGCTTTCATCTAAACCATTCAGATGTAGACCTGGAGGTTTGCTTAGGGTCATCTTCCTCTCAAGAATGACCCGCCCTTCCTGTTTTTACAGTCTGAACCAGACAACCTGCTGTCCTGTTAATACGGTCATTCGTCTTAATGATGCTGCCTGTTCAGTAATGTTCAACAACAAACCTCTTACCATTTAGGTGACTTTGGAAGTAAATTAATAGTACTAGATGTTATTTAGGGGCATCGGTGTAAAAATACAAAGGCATGCATACTTCTTAGATTTTTACTCTTTCGAAAACATTTGCCATTTTCCTCCCACCTCATAGTTATTATGTGCCATTTTGTGATGCTCTAAACCCATAAAACACACTGAGATTTGTGTTTGTAATGTGACCAAATGTAGATCTTATGTTTTAGCCACAGAGATATGAAGCATGAACCTTTATGACTTCCAGCTGTTTATGACATTAACTTTAATTTAGATCTTTCTCTCCCAGTTCCGACGTCAGAGGACATGTCCAGTCTAACGCCAGAATCCAGCCCCGAGTGAGTCACACACCTACGTCTTTTATTAACCCAGTATACGTCTCCCGCTCTGCATTCTCTCTCACTGTTTTTCATTTTTGCTTTGGCTACAAGGCTGGCCAAGAAGTCCTGGTTCGGGAACTTCATCGGTTTGGAGAAAGAGGAGCAGATCTTCGTGGTGATCAGAGACAAGCCCTTGAGTTCTGTCAAAGCCGACATTGTCCACGCTTTCCTGTCAGTGAGTATCTGATGTGGATTCTCCCACACGCTGCTCTCTGTCGACTTTTGTTTGTACATAAGCATGGCTAGCAGGGGGAGAAAGGCATCCACATGCACTCTCATGCTGTGCACCTCATTGCTTTTCATTATTTCTCTCTTCTCTTTGTATAATTTTTGTCGAATCTCGCTCACTTGTGGCACGTACGCGGCGCACTTTGCTCTCACCAATGGCTCACTCTCTGTCTCTCCTGTCCTCACCCTCACCCTCTGTCTCCCTACGCTCACCCCCTGTACCTCTCCCGCCTCGTAAGTCTGTCGGTCTCTCTGCTTCTTCTTTGTCTCCCCACCCCGCAGATCCCGTCGCTCAGCCACAGCGTCATCTCCCAGACCAGCTTCCGGGCAGAGTACAAGTCCTCCGGCGGTCCCTCCGTCTTCCAGAAGCCCGTCAAGTTCCAAGTCGACATTGCCTTCTCCGAGGGCGAGAGGGAACGGGACAGGGAGAGGAGCGAGAGGGAGGGGAGGAGGGAAACAGGAATCTACAGCGTGACGTTCTCCCTTATATCAGGCAAATGCAACATTTATCTGCTTTCCAACAGGAAAACTTTATGTCACATTCACAAATAGAGCTGCAAGATGCAAAGCAAACAGGAAGAGAGTTTTGCACTTCTTCTGGGTATTCTGATATATGAAGTTAATATTCTAATTTTTGCCTTGTTGAAAAAATTTTGTGGCAACATCGGTTATTTTTGTTGTTTAAAGCTGCTGTCCGGAGTATTTGAGGGCGAGAGAGATTTTGTGGATCCCACTATCAAGGCCCCTCCAATCTCAGTATAAAAGAGGGGAATTTGGTTTTAAGCAATAGCCTTTTTCATTCACTTAACAAAAAAAATATAAAATCATTTACTCATAAAGTTTTGAAAACAAAAATGTATGAAACAAGCTATTTGCTTTTATTTAAACCAGAAAAGCTACAACTGATATTTTCCGCTGCTAAAATGTATGAAACGGGGTATAGCTCCACCATTTTTGTCATAATGGGATGTTTGAAGAGGACCAAATCGCAGACAAACCCGAGGCAGCAGGTGAAGAAAAGGTATCTGTAGCTTGGAAAAAGGGCATGTACAATAAGCTGGAGGACACGCATGAAACTGACACGAAAACGGAGAACTAACAAGAAGAAATAACGGGTAAGGCAACAGGTGATTTCACGGAAGGAGCCAGTGACAAACAATGAAACAAACCAGAGACCAAAAAAATACACTGAAGAAAGAGTGGAGAATGACAGGGGAACCAGAGTAGCTAATCAGAGGCTAGTGGGGACAGCTGGGGAGAGAGTTCACAGAGTGAAATCAGGTGATGGATAACAGCTGTGAAGGAGAGCGAACTGTGAGGCTGAGGGAAGGTGAAGAGGGGCTGAGGAGACGCAGATGGGGAGACTCATGAATACAATAGAATAAAAGGGGATTCCAAAAACTTTTGTCATACCTAGACCTAAGCAAGAATATGCAATAAACACTCGCTAAATTTAGTGGTGGTTTTCAAGTTCTGATGCAGAATATTTTACCTTTTTGCTGTATAGAAATAACAAGCCAATGCTTGTAGTTCTTGTATTCAGTGGAGGACCCAAAAACAGGAGATGGAGGTTCTGTTCCTAACAAGTGTTTAATGGGAAGTCCCACTTACAGAGAGACAACGGAAGCAGTAAACTAAATCTAAATGCAGTTTATATAACCAACAAGGAGCACAGGCAGACTGGATTACTGCGACTGGGACCGGAACCCTATTCTATGAAACGGGTTCAAGCTATCTTGATTTTCTTAAAGTGAACCGGCTGAACGAAAGCTGTCATTGAACAAAGCTTGTCATGAACCCTGGGTTACTGATTCTGGGTCTGTGTTCGCTCATGTATAACAGGTGGCGCTGGAATAAAAGGACCAATGACAATAATGCAAAAACTAATGCACGTATTAATAAAACATTAGCTATAAATGAATAGTAAAATGTTATACCATCTCTTTTCTTTCTACAAAAACATTATGGGTTGCTAAAATAATTTTTTTACCAATATTTTTGCAACATGACGTCTGTGGTTTGTTGCACCCACAGGCCCGAGTCGCAGGTTCAGACGAGTGGTGGAAACGATTCAAGCCCAGCTTCTCAGCTCTCATGATCAGCCACTGCAAGCTCTATGTGGTAAGACTGCTTAGTCCTTCCTTACTTCCATCTATAGGAGCACCTGCTATAAATATGTAGCAAACTTTTGTATCTGTAGTTTCAAAATTGATCGAAAATGACTGAGAACTCTGGAAACAAAGGTCTGGAAAGTAAGGATTGGATTTTTGTCATTGGAATGTGTAGGAATGTGAACGAGGGCTGGGTGACACAATATTTTTCATATCAGTGGATATCAATATATATCATGATGTACTGATGAACTTTTTTTAATCAATATTTCATATTCCCTGGTGCTGTTTGATTTAAACATATATTTTCTAAAGTTAAAAATGTAATTGGAAATTATACAACTGTTTAAGAAAAATTAAAGGAGGTTAGGGCTGGCCGATATTGATTAAAAAAAAACTTTTTTCCATGCCAAATTAGATTTTTGATATGAATATATTTTATTTATTCCTTTCTATTCTTAAAAAAAACCGTACAAATAACAGAAAATATTTTTTAAACGTACTTTTATTTTAATACTCCTTTCTTAGCGTTAACCTGAATTCAAAGTCCAAATAAATAAACACTGTTAAACAAGATGGATGTCCTTCGGTGGGCCGACATCACTTTGAACTTGAGAGATGCATTGGTGACATTTTTTTTCTTGATATTCTCAATATTCCAAAAATTCAATCTTCATAAATAGAAAAATGTATTGCCCAGGCCTACCCTGAACACATAATTCTATGTTTCTTTACTATTTTCACTCTCACCTTTGATTTTTAGTAGAGCTGGGTGTCGTCGATTCAGATTTCAAGAATAGATTCGATTCCAATTTTCAAGAGTTAGAATCGATTATCACGATCCAATCCAATCTGTTCCAGTTAGATATTTATAGGGGTCAGTTGTATTAAAATGTTTTTATTTTAGCTGTTTCCTTAATTACATGACTGTAATTCAATGACGCAAATCTGGGTGGAGTTACAGTTCAGTGGGGGAAGCTAAGCTTTAAAATGCTCGTCTAGACTTTTCCCTCTTATTTTAGCTGTAAAGAGGGTAAACAATGTTAAACGATTAAATCGATTTTTGGACATATTGATCAATTTTTAGGAATTATTATAAGAATCGATTCAGAATTAGAGATTCGATTTTTTTTTTTTCAACCCAGCAAAACTTTTTAGCCTCTAGGATGAGTAGAAACTTGATTCAAGCGCTGCCATCAAGCATTTGTGATAACTGGCAGTGCCTCTTTGATATCATAGAGGGATTTTGTTGCACTCTTTGCAGGATTGTTTTATTCAGCCACATTTAAAAGTTTTAGCAGGACTTTTTAAGGTCATGCCACAACATCTCAACCTGATTTAACTGTAGATACTGACTATGTCGTTCCAAAACCTCCATTTTGGTTTTGTTGAGCCACTCAGAGGTGGACTTGTTAAATCATTGCTATGCTAAAAAGCTCAAGTGTGTTTGTTAGGGTCTCAAACCGATGGTCAGAAATCCTCGTTTAGGATTTTTCTGCTCAAGAGCAAAATTGGTGGTTCCATTAATTACAGCAGATTTAACCAGGGGGCAAGTTTATTTTCATATATGGTTAGGGAGGTTCTCATAACTTTTTTTCTTCCCTTTAATAAATAAAATCATCATTTGAAAACTGTTTGTTTGTTTTTATTTAGGTTATATTCGTCTGATAATAAAAGTAGTTTAATGATCTGAAACACCTAAATTTGACAAAAAAGCTGAAATAGAAGAAATTTCCAAGGGGGAGAAGAACTGTAAATATTTACACATTGTTTACATAAAAAATGAAGTCGTCTTTTTCTGTTTTCAGCAAAACTGCTTTCCAGGTTGTTTAGATGAGTAAGAATGGTAGCACATATACCATGGGAGTGACGTTCCCCGTTCTGCTCTGTTGATCCCTTCCCAGATGAGAAGAGCAGTCGTCCCCACGGGACCCCCACCCGCCAAAACTCAAGGCGCTCTGAGGGTGGGGGCGACAGGTGCGAGTGGGGCGACCGAGCAGACGGCGGAGGCATAGGAGGCAGCGGAGGAGTTCTGCAGCGCAGAGGCTCAGCGAAAGAGAGAACCCGCCTACTCTCCTCTAATGGAACCCAGTCCCAACCGTAGGATAGGAAGCGAGAACACGCTGCAGGATGCTTGAGCTGCACCAGAAACCAGACAGTAATAACTCCATCGTCAAGTATCCCTGCTAGCTATGAGCCACCCCTACTCTTCCTTGACTTGAGTTACTGAAAGTGCTTAACCATTAACAAGGATTGAGCGCTTTTCCCTCCCATCTTGCATTGTTTTGCCAACATAATCTCGATGTTCTGGATCTCCATTAAGCCTACCTTTAAAAGAGGAACCACCCTTTAATAAAAAAATTTTTTTTCAAAGTGTGAGAATGAGCACTTTGGTGTTCATCCATAAAAATTGTAGCTTCCCAGATCAAACAGGAATTTTGAAGTGCTAATGTGCATGCCAGGTAGCAAATCAGGCCGGCCAGAGAATTTAGTCCATCATTCCATTGGTTCACAGTTTCGGACACCCAAAATTACTCCTTAAATTAGCGGTGGCGCCCACGTCCCTGTCCAGCAACGTGCAGATAGTAGTCCATCTGGAGAGAAATGTAAAATGTATTGCAGCATGAAAACGTTCAAATCTAGCAGCCTGCTACCACCTGAGCAAACGGGTGAGTTTATCAGAAGGATGGGCTTTTCTCATAAGAAACTGCATCCTTGAGTTCCAGCAGTGGCTTTTGTTGATCTACAGAAAGCCAACAAGTAAGCTAATAAGTAAGTGAATGTGAAAAAAACACATATTTTTTTATTTTGGTTTGTATTTGTGTTAATGTATTTACTTTTATTTGAGGATGTCAGTAGCACAGTGATATTGGTGAAGACAGCAGCGGGAGCAGTCTGAACGTCGCTTGTTGGCATACGATGATCTCGAGTTGTTTTGTATTTCCTTTTTACTCAAAGACGTTAAAGAAACAATGCATCTGTGATTCTGCATTGGACCCTCGTTGCTCTGAAATAGCGCTTTTGGTTGGATTGGTTGGCTTTTGGGGATTGTTAATACGTGACTAGATCTCTGAACCTTGACGGAGCTGTTTGTGCCCAGACTGAACAAGAAGAGCATTCCTGACCTTTGGATCAAACAGAAAGCACCTCTCATCAGAAGCTTGTCTCCTGTTGCTATCGTACTCTCATACTGACTTGTAAAAAAAACAAAAACACAGAACAGGAAACTCATGAGTGGACATTTTCATGACGCTGGAGTCACAAGGTTTAGCACAGGACTTTAAAAAAAAAAAAAAAAACAGGAAGCAAGCATCTCCCAACAACTCCCACGCTCCTCAGTTGAGTATTCACCAACGAGCCAAGCAGTCCATCAGTAATGTGTCCACAGTCATCTCCAAGTGTCACGCCATTGGTCGAGCACGACGTAGCAACTCGGACATCCCCATATCACCCCAGTTCCTCGTCAGACCAGTCAGTTTTCTTCACCAGTCTTCCATTCAGCACAATATGCAACAAAGTGCAGGAGTTTCGCTGTTTATTTATTTATTTATTTATTTTCAGAGTTTGGTTTTGCCATATCTTTGTTTACATAGTGTATTCCGTGTCATCAGAACCATTTTAATAACAAACCCTTCAGTCTAATTCGCTCGTAATCATCCAGATTTCCTTTGAGCGTCGACTCGTCTTCGTTCCTCAGTCACCTTCGTCTGAATCTCGTTTCTCGTGCTCATCTCTGGTATCTGGAATCTGTGTGTGAGAGACTGCTGATTGATGACCGAGTGAGCGTGAGATTAAAGCTTCGCAGCAGATGTACTTTGAGCTGATTCCACATGGGGACTTCGCCCAACCTAATCATATCAAATTTACTTTGGAAGCCAAACCGTAACAGGCACTCTGTTTTTGTTTTGTTTTGTTTGTTCTCTCTCACACATTTAATGTTCGCTTCACTCATTTGTCTTTCTCTTCACCCCCCTGTCGTATATCCATCATCACCAGACAAAATGTACAGAGTTGTTCGCCTCACTGTTAGTACACACTTTTACGATCGCTCGCTTTCATTTTCTGTTTCATTTGTCACATCACCTTCATTGACCCGGCCCTGGCTAAGATTGTAAACTATTCTCCATTCATAAGGGTCAGTAGAATAAGGTGTTTAAAAAAGAAGTGTCTGTATCATAATTTAAATATAAAAAGTGCACTATTATAACTATTGCCTGTGATAAAAGAACAATTATGATTGAATTGATGGTCAAAATAAAGAGAGATTCACATTATTGTTATGGTGACAATAATAAACCCTAAATTTATATGTGTGTCTATTTACTTTCTTGGTTAGAAATATATTTCCATGTTTATAGAGAGCGTTTTGTCTGTTTTATGTTGCACCAGTGATAAAAAAGCTGAAGCCTGGAATAATTTCTGTATGAAAGCATTTTTATGATGTAATACGTAAAGCTACTAGCCATGCTTATTTTCCCTGTATAA
The DNA here is from genome assembly GCA_963556495.2 of Valencia hispanica. NCBI lineage: Eukaryota > Metazoa > Chordata > Actinopteri > Cyprinodontiformes > Valenciidae > Valencia > Valencia hispanica. The sequence continues at coordinate 6,365,143 of OY747721.1, read as the reverse complement.
TTAATCAAATTCACTGTAAGTATGGTTTGTCATCTATGGAGCAACATGTCTTGGTCAGTTTTAGTTTTGATCTAAATTGCTATTTAATCGAGATAAAATCTACCCATCGTAAAAACAAGCTTCCATTAGCACTTGCCCCTGGTGACATCACAAAAAGGCATCAGGAAACAGTTTTATTGAATGTTTATTATCCTTTTTATATGCGTGCTTTAAATCAAATTCCACCTTTAAAACTATTTACTTGTATTCTGATTCGAGAACACTGGATTTCTGGAACATTTGACAACAATAAAGCACTTTAAACGGTTTGTGAAGAGGAGCAGGTTGCTTAGATCTTCAGTGATCATTTCAAGGCAAGTTATAGGAACCATGTGGTCTGGTTGATGGGTTCCATTGAATTATAATCCTCTGCTGTTTTCTACAGAATCCTTTACTAATTAGCCCCAACTATTATGCACCTGTGGTACAGCCTATCAGCATAATTCCAGTCAAAGGCACCCATCGCTCGGAAGCCAGGAAGGGAAGTTAAGGTAAGCTGAGTTGGGACTGCATGGAGGCAAGCTTATGATTATTTACTTCTGGAGATAAATAGGATGTGTTTGTTTTCTGAAGTGCCTTGAGACGATATATGCGGTCAGTTGGTGCTTTACAACTAAACCAAATTAAATTGAATCATCACTTATCAGAGTCGAACTCTGGCTCAAACATGTACGGTTGAATGCTTCAGAATCTATATCCAAATCTGCGAAAAGTTGCTCGTCAGCAGCTATGTTTGACAAACACCAGTTAATCAGCTTGCTCCTTGTACCTCGTGATGTCATCACACCAAATGGAGCAGCAGAATTACTCTGAGCCTTTTGTTTTAAAACGTTTTCTATTTTGTTGTGGGAATCCGAACTGCATTTCATCTTGTCAGTGCACATTTGTTGTAGAAAAAAACACAACTGGGTGACACGTTAAAACTGAACATATGATATATTTCTAATTACGGGTGTGTATTGGTAAAAATCTGGCGATACGATATGTATCGCGATACAGTGGAGACGATACGATATATCGCTATACTATGAGTGAGACGATATATTGTGATTTTTAAAACTGAATTTAGCTGTAGAAAACCTGTCACAGTTTAAACACTCCAACCTGTTTCATACTTTAACACATCCAGTTTTATCTCTACATTTAGTTGATCCACTGGAACAAAGAAGGTGAAAAGAGCCACCAACTATACTTTTATATTTGCTACAAAAATGACTGTCATTAATTATGGTTCCATTCAATTCCTAAAAAATATATATATATATATATATATATATATATATATATATATATATATATTTTTTTTTTTTTTTTTTTTAAATATCAATACGATATTGGGAAATAAAAAATACCGCGATATATCGGTATTTTCTTACATCCTATTTCTTATGCATGTTATTGTTTTGGGTTTTGGTGGTGCATTCAATTGCATCATGGCGCTTTTTTGTTTTGTACTTCAAGGCTTATCTTTTTCACACAAAATGGTTATAAAATGGTTAATATTTTACTAACAATTTTGTTGGAAGGCTTTTAAACAACATACACATTGTTTTTCTTTAAATAAGTTTGCGTGTTATGTAATCAGTCCATCTAATAATTATGAAGCAAATGCCATTTCATTTATTTAAAAAAAGAACTCCTAAGTTAAGGTTTTTCATATCAATATAGCCAAACTGCACGACAGCAACATATTCAAACTCTTAACCCGAAACTATTAAACGCGTGCGTCCGTTCAGGCGCGACCTTCATATCTGAACTCCCAGGTTTCCGACACCCTCTGAAGGCAGCACCAAACTCATCCGAGCGAGCGCATCTGTCGTGTGGTGGAGCGCAGTCGCGGAGAGGAGGAAGGCTGAACGCGGCGGGACTCCACCGGGGACGACGTCAGAAGTTAATAGTCTGCTCTTGCCTCGCCTGAACTCTGGGAAATTTCGCCCCTTTTAGTAACAACGGGTGAGTCAAAGACGCGTCGCAGTGAGAGAGGCGAGCAGCCGCATCCTGGTCCTCGAGCGCCCGGCCAGCTTTAGCCGTTTTGGGGCTGGGCGCTCGGCTAGGCAGCACTAGCATCAGCTAGCTACGGCTCCCGGTTTAACCTCGCTACATTGATACACACATAGAAGATCAGTATGAGTGTATTATGGGCACATATACTGGTGTTTTATATCAATGTCGACTCTACTTTGGAATGTCTAAAAGAATGTGGTTGGTTTCTCATCACTGTAGCCCTGTAATATGAATTGTGTACCTCTTAAAGCAATACATGACCCATCTTTCCGCATAGTTTTGAACATTCGCTACCGTCAATTGAAAACTAACTCTTCCTCCACAGCCAGGGCACATCACACAAACTTGTAATGGTGTTTTTTTTTTTGTTTTTTTTTTTGCTGAAGGGTTTGGCTTTAAAAGAGGGCAGACTCTGCTAATATAATCCACATTACTGTAACTGTTTTAAGAAGCAAATGTTTTGTTAGCAACATTATAGGGAAGCGTCATTGCTCATCCACTGCAATGGGAAGAGTCATGCAGTAAATATTTGTAGTTAACACACCGGTGTGTTGGTGGTTGTTGTTTTTTTTTCCAGGTTCCTCTCATCCTTCTCTGACAGGAAGGTTTTAGTTGGGAGGGTTTTTTTGTTGTTGAAATTCGAGTTTCAGCCTGAGAGAGCCAGAAAACCAGACCTGCACTGATCAGGCTTATCCTGACCCAAATAAATTTTTGGTTTACTTTGAGGTCTGATCTGTTTTTTGTTTGTTTGTTTGTTTTTCTGTCTTGGACAGACTATATAATACATAAAGAGGAGAGAAAAAATCATGTGGGTTAGGGGTTGTTTGATCCAAATAAATCAACTACAAAATAAAGCAATTGCAAGGCTATCTCCGTTTTTGTGTCGTCACATACGTCCCTGGCCTTTTATCTGAGTTTTAGTTAACTCGACAAAGTACATGCTGTGATTGATGCATTTAGAAGCAAAACCAGTGAGAGTTTGATACATTTAATGAAGAATGAAATTTGACTCGCTGATTACCGATCAGAGCCAACCAAAGGAAAATCGGCCCATTCTAATACGTGGCCAATTGATTGGCGAATCTCTACACAAAACTCCAAGGATTCATCTTCAATATCACCCTGAAGTCTCTTGTATTTGATAAGAACAAAGTTATTTACATAATTTGAAACGTATGTTTTTTTTAAAGTTTACTGCTACTCAACGAAAGTAAGGTCATCTAGCGATCAATATTATGTTTTTTACAGTTGTTGGACCCGAAATGCATTTCTTTTATCGTTTATTTCTCCAAACAAACACTGTAGCGATCTAAAAGCCTCAGGTATTTACCTTTGTCCCAGTTTACACAAGCCCTGCCCTCGCTTCCTGCTACGCTATGTAGTTTGTTGGAATTTCATGTGATAGTGGTAGATAGTTTTTTGATGTTTTGAGTGTTTTAGCACTTTAATTATGTCTTTGCGATGTTTTATGTTTCCGTTTTGATTTTATTTACACATTTAAACAGGTGCCGTTTTCTCTTGTACCTATGGGTACTATAAAGTAGGGCTGGGCGATATGGCCTCAAATCTATATTGCGATGTAATCTAAAGCATGTGCGGTAACGATATCCATCGCGATATATTCTTTTCTTTATATGTCAAAATGAAAATTCTCACTTTTCAGATACATTGCAGCAGAACCACATCAGAAAAGTTTAGAATGCCATTTAATGAACATGTAGGGTGCAAAATGCATTTAAAAAATATTCCAATCTTTTTTCCCCAAAAAACGCAACACAAAAATTCTCACAACATAAAAATGAAGATATTTTAAATAAATTAAAAGCTAAATGTTGTTAAAAAAACACAAAGTTCAAAAATAGTCTGCTTTCCTGGTTACTTATTTATAGATGTAATATTGCACGAAAATAAAGCTGCACATATTTGAATTAAAAATGCTTCAAGTTCAACAGGTTTTATTCCCCGTTAAATGGAAAACAACAAATTTTTATATTGCAATACGTAGTGTAAAGACAAACACTGTACATTAGTATTTATCCTCCTTGAAGACATCATCAAAATGCGCAATCGCGGTAGGCTGGTATAGTCAAAATCTCTAACTTTGACTAAAATTGTATAATTCTCTTACCTTTCTACCTTTTATTTCGCCCATCGCTACTATAGAGTCATCTTGTCTTTTATATTTTCTATCAAATAAAAATTAGAGAAGCCTGGAGGAACTCAAGTAGTTGACAGGAAGTATTAGCTCTGGAGTCCATGAAGCGTGAAGGAAAGCAAACCAAAAGAAGTCCTGTTTGTAGAAAACAGCGTAGACCTGCTGAAAAAGATTACTTTGGTCACATTTAAACATCTGGCTGACATGCAAACAATGCACATGGTGGTGGCAGCATCATGCTATGGGTATGCAGTTTTTGTTGTGTTTTTTTAGATGGGACTGGGGCGCTGGTGAGTGTATCCTTTAAAAACAAGTGAAAAGCTTGTATCGTTTCCCTTCACGACTATGTTTTGGTTTATCACATAAAATCCCAATAAAACACATTGAAGTTTCAGGCTTTAACAGGAAAAAATGTATCTTAAAAGTTTTAACATCCTGACCAGCTGCCTCACGCAAAGACTCTTACCCGCCTCTTTTAGGTTTACTCTGCCTGTTTTCTGTAACCTGTGATATGTGTTAAAACATTCAGCAGTTTCTGAAACTTAAAGCCGACCTCCAGCGTCCCTTCCTGCTCAGCCTTCGAGTGGGAGAATTAAATAAAACCATCTTCTCTTCCTCATCTGTCCGATGGAGGATCAGATTATTTACAGCGGAGCGTTTATTTGCATAAGCTCTTGTTTAATAATCATGGTATAAATGAAACCACCACGTCTGTAGCTTGATCAGAGCAAAGCGGCTCAGCATCTCACTGTTTTTGGTCTGTAAACGTCAGTCACGTAGAAGCTGCTTTTGTTTTTTATTACAGAATCAAAGCAGATCATGTCTACATTTTGTTAACGTTCAGCATCATGGTGACTGAACCCTTTAGGCCTTTATCCCTAACTCATTTACAAAGGCATAAAAAAAATGGATTTCCTGTAGTGAAGAGAAGCCGGATCGCTCCCGATCACTTCAGCATCCCGTCGGTGGTTCCCCACCACAAACGGTCAGTTGTCTGCTGACCTGAAGAGAGTCGAACATGACGGGTTTTCTGTTTTCTGCTTTGGCTAAATGTGCCTCTGCATGACTGAAGCATTTAAGAGTTTGTCGTGTCATTAATACGTCGCTGCACAGCGTATAGAGCCGCGTACAGGACTCAATTTAACGTCAGCTGCTCCATATGTTGTGTCTCGCAAAAGTATTCACACGCCTTCTCATATTATGTTACATTACAGATTTTGTGTCACAGACCGACAGAAATTATTGTGAAGTCAAAATAAAAACATACATGGTTTTCACATTATGTTACAGATTTAACTCTTTACTCTGATGCCCCTAAATAAAATCCCGTCCAACCCGTTGTCTTCTGAAGTCATCTGGACACTTTGAACCTTAGTGAAAAAGCAACATCATTAAGACCAAGAAACACAATAGATGACAGAAGGTCATAGTTTAAAGCAGGGTTTGGTTATAAATATTAGGGTTTTAAACATAGACTGTATATAGAGGATGGACGGAGCCTCCGTGAGGTCACCCGTAGGTTTCTGAAGAGCTGAATTGAAGCCCAGTGGGCGGTTCCCACCACCGCCATGTTGGCTGCGTCTCGTCACTCCCGAAAAATACAAAACATGGGCAAAAAGGTGGAGCTGAGAGTGGGGCGGTGAGGAAGGGGGCAGATGATTGACACCCATCAAACTCTAGGCCGATGTAGCTACAAGCTAACTGAGCTAACCGAAGATAACAGAAGTTAGCGGGTGCTTTTAGCCAGAAAACTGCGGTTGAGCGACTCTGCTACCCCTCTCTGCCTTCTAGGCTGTAAATAAAAGAATGTTAAATCAGTAAATCTGTAGCTACTTTGCCAATTAATGAGCTCAGCTAGCACAGGAGCGGCACCTGTGAATTAAAGCACAGAAATATAATTTTACTTAGCCAAAAAAAAAAAAAAAATTGGAGCAGACTTCTTGGATGCTCTGTTAGTGAAATCAATACCACAGCGAGCCATCTTTGTCCAATAAGCGCACGATTAACATTCGAAAATGAATAAACATTGCGAACGCAACTCATGGTCAATTTCAGAGAAAACAAAATAGCCGGGGGGGGGGGGTGGATTATTATTCAGAATTTGAACCTTAAGTTACATCTAAACGGATAAGTTATAATCCCCCCCCCCCCCCCCCTCAGAGTTGTCGTGATGGTAAAAAATAATAATGGATTGCATTTATATAGCGCTTTTTGAGATCCTCACAGCACTTTACGACTCCATTATTCATTCACTCTCACACACTGGTGGAAGCACAGCTGTCCTGGGGCAGACTGACAGAAGTGAGGCTGCCATATTGCCCCTCTGGCTAACACCACTAGGAGGGTAGGTGAAGTGTCTTGCCCAAGGACACAACGACATGTAGAAGACGGAAGCAGGAATCAAACCCACGATTTCTACCACTTAGCCACAGCTGCCGGTAACTTGACCTATTAAGCCGAAAATGTTTTTTAGAACCAGGCTGTAAACATGTTTATTTCTGTAATGAAGTTGGAACTTTTTAAAATGGGAGTCAAAGGGAACTTGGACCTTTCTGGAGCCAGGCCCCTAGTGGATGAGGCGGGAACTGCAATTTTTGTCATTTCCGCGTTGGCCTCACTTTTGGCAGGCGGAGTTTGCACTCCAAGCTCTCTGTTTCAATTCGATTTGGTGTCCTTGTCTTCCTTAAAGTGGGTCGGTTCATGTGTAGAACTTGGTTGTTGATCGTTATCAACTTATAATTATCTATTTATAATAATTATTTATTATAATAATTATTATTATTATCTCAATAATCACAAATCCTGGTGATGTCAAGCTAAATCTCACTAACATTTGTCCCTTTTTTTTTTTTTTTTTTTTTGATATACGGTTTATTTATTTGCTCTCAGAGAAGATTTTCCTCTCTCATCAGGACAGAAAATCTGAACAAGTCCCGTCAGCCTCTCCACATCTCACATGCTTTTGTTATCAGATATTCAGGGGGGGATTGTTTACAAAACCGGCTCATGTCAGAAGTTAACTATCTCTCAAGAATGGTAAACATTTGTGCAGGATTTCTGTTTGCGCCTGAGGTCACTAGTTTTGGTATTTGTCTCGTCTGCGGTGTGACTCTGAACGGGGATTTTTTTATTTTTTATTTTTTATTTTTACCTTCGCTGTCGTCTCCTGGATCTCTTCATCAGGTCTTCTGTTCGGCCGCTGTTACCATGGCAGAGGCCCACCAGGCTGTGGCCTTCCAGTTCACCGTCACCCCAGACGGCATCAATCTGCAGCTCTCCCACCAGGCTCTCTCTGAGATCTACCTCTCCGGGGTGCGCTCATGGAAGAAGCGCATCATCAGAGTCAAGGTAGCTAACTGTTAAATGATTTCTTTTGTTGTTGTTTTTTGGGTTATGTGACGAAACGGACTAATATAAGCAGGACCCTGTCATTTATTCTGTACATTCAGAGCAGAGGTAGCCTCACGATGCGGTCAGTGGAAGACAGATTTTTCTATTTGATATTTGGTGTCTTGTTCACAAGTGACGGACAGACGGGTTCGTCTGTGGTAACCCGGCTGCTGCTCCAGTCTGTTGTGGTGTAAAAAGAACCAAAAAGCGGAAAGAGGAAAGAAACAGACACAAAATACAAGCAAATAGATATTAGAGATGTAATGGTACATGTATTTGGATTCATGTTTTTGGTACAGCCCTGTCAGTTTGGTACCAAACGAATCCAGCTGTTTTCTACCTGAACACATTCAGAATGTTTATGTGCAGAACTCAGAGCGCAGTGCATTCTTCTGCAGCACAACTTTGAAACGTGACACCGAAACAAAACAGAACAGAAAGGACTCCCAGCTATCACAAAACTCAGCTATTTGGGAACATTAATGGTTTCTCATGCAGCTACAGTAGAAATTGAAAGATGGAACGAACCAGAACCTTCATCTTTCAACAGCAATAAGGTCCATAACACGCTCTGCACTGAACTGAATGACTCGCCTGAAACAATGTCAAGCTGAATGTAAACATCACTGATACTAGAGAAAAACCAGCTGACGTCCAACATGGCTACCAGTAGCATCCAATCAGCCCAAACTCCTTATTCTGGATAAAACGCAAGTCAGGAACCAATAGTGGAAAAACATTGACAAAATATTTCTTTGGATTTTGGTAGCTTTATTTTAACTCGCCATTACCAGTCAGTACATTAGGGCCTGTCAGTTATTCAAAGATAAAGACGCACATTTAGTTAAATCTTTAAAATATGCGGAAGATTTCATGGTAGGCCTTTGGCACAGGCTCAGATTCTAAGAACGTCTGGCTACCATTAGTGTAACTTTGAAGCAATTAAAAATAATAATAATTTAGGCTGTTTGTGAATTGTAACCAGGGCTGCTGGCTTAAAGGGAAAAAATGAAATCCTTCCTCATGTAAAGTTATTGTAGAGCTAAACAACATGAAGGCAAGGTAATTTTATTTGTATAGCACACGTTCAACAACAAAACAATTCAAGGTTCTTATAAAGCTAATAACATGAATCACTCGCCTGTTTCATTTATCTGCTAATAATTATTTAACTGATTTGTTTATGTAGCTTTCAGATCCAGAATAAAAAAATTGTAAATAATTTTGTTGTTGTTTTTTTTATCCTCACAATTCAACAGAACAGAGTGATCTCAGGTGTTTATCCTGCTAGTCCTTCCTCATGGCTTTTTGTGGTCATAGCCATCCTGGCCACCATGTACACGCGCTCGGACCCTTCCATGGGACTCATAGCAAAGATACAGGAGCACCTGCCCGTCAGGTAACAAACAAGATGAGTCCACTAGATGTTCATAAATATTTCATATGAATAAATCTTTGATTATTTTAAGAAAAATGCCTTTTTTCCTGACTCAAACAATGGTTTAGATTCACTTTTTAATCACTTGGCCTTTTTTATTTCTCCCCCTTTCCATATAGAAACTTGTTTTGAGTTAACTTATTGTTGACAGTGACGTGTTATCATTAACAAAAACCTCCTTTTGAAAGCAGTACAATGTAATAAACACTACAGTGCAGATCACGGATTTAATTGGCAATTCATTACACAGTGCCTTGTGAAAGTTTCCATCCCCTATGTTCACAGTTTCTCACTTTACAACCAGAGACCTAAATATTTTATTGGATTTTAAAGTGAAAAGAAAATGTTTCACTTTCTTATTTTTACAAATAAAAGCAAATACTTTGTTAAACCATGTTGTAGCTGCAACAAGTCTTATAGGCTCTGCCTCTACCAGCTTCTTCAGACTACAATTCTTGCTCATTCTTCTTTGCAATAAGCCAGAACTAAGTCGCATGGAGACTGTCTGCTAGCATCATTTTTCAAGTCTTGACTGATTCCCATTTGTAATTTGGTCTGGACTATGACTGGGCCATTGTAACCCATGAAAGCCTGGTAACGTCTACGAAGCGCAACACACAGCTGATGGCCGCCGTTGTAGTCAGTGGGTCCGTTTCAGCCGGCAGCAAATCGGACGCGTCCCAGAAGCGTTGTGTCGCGACGCCCTCTATATTTATGTGGAGGGACTATTTTGTTACGCATAAACCTCAGCAGTTTAGTTCAGACATTGGAGCAGTGTAAAGCATCCAGCAAACTTCCAAATAAAAGATGTGTGCAGAATTCTGATTGCTTAACTATAAAAAAAAACAAAAAAAACGAAGTATTAACCTCCCGTGACACCAGGATTGAAGTCAGTTGGTCTGTGGGTCTAATTTGTTGGGTTTTTTTATCACGGATGACGTTAATCCTTGAAGTGGTGAATCAGCCAGTTTATATAATACCAGGGATCATTTTTACAAGGACAACGTGAAAAACCAGAAGGCGTGGACAGAAATATCTGCAGTTTTGGTAATGGATGGAGGGTTGATGATACTCATCAACATAGAATTTAAAAAAAATTCCTGCGTACTACCCATTCAATTATGCAATTACAATTCTCCTGTGATTTCGTGATCTCACGGGACCAGCTAGGTGGAACGCATTCACAGGCAGGAAACGCTCCCTTTAGGAAGGGACGTGCCGCTGAGCTCGCGGAGAAAACAGTGGAAAGCCAGGGGTAACAGCTGCTGCGAGGAAGGATCTGCCGTAACGCTCCTTTATACGCCTAGGATGCAGCAGTCTGTCGCTGAAGCAGCTCTCCAGTTCAGCAACAGCTCCATGCGTGGGAGTGGAAGACGTCCTCCAACAGATGATGCTATTTTAGTCCTTCTGTCTACCACCACCTGCTCTGGTTCGAGGGAGCATCCTAGGATGCAGAATGATGCGCTCACCTCCATGTTTCACATAAAACTCCAATAAAATACATGGAGGTTTGCTAGCTCATGGGTTATGCATACTTTAACACGGCATTGTACTATATGTTTTAATGACCATGTAGAGTCTTAATCTAATTAATAGATTAATACCAAATATTCCATACTGCGCTCGATTAAAATCCAAACTAAACTGTGCTGTTGAACCATAGTTATAGTCGTTAGTTGGCATTAAACATAAATCTCATGTTCTGTGCCCAGTTTTGAAGAAATCATTAACTGAAACAAAATTAGATGAAATGTTAAACCGAGGCGAGTATTTGTCCAACTATGACTGAGACCAGAAATGACACTTAAACACATTACAGGTTCACATCGTAACGTTTTCCTGGAGACGTGTGAATTATGGAGGAGTCGCATGTCCATAACAGAGCTGAAGAAATGTTTGGGATTAATTGCAAAGTTGGGCCACATTTGCATAAAACCCCTTTTTTTATAGAGCTGAATGTTGCTTCATTCAGGTTTTTTGCTCTGCAGGCTTGTTTACTGTCTTTGTCCCTCGTTTGCAGCCAGATCAGTACGCAGTGCCAAGCGGTGGTGTCGGCAGTGGTCTTCAGCACGATGCTGTGGCTGCTGCTCATCTTCACCATGCGTCTGTGCCTCAAGCAGCTGCTCTCCTACCACCGCTGGATGTTCGAGCAGCATGGCAAGATGTCCACCACCACCAAAATCTGGGTGGTCAGTGCCGTTTTCTCCCCTGCTAATTCATCAGAGTTTCCTCGTTCTGCCACTTTGTACAGCAGCTTTTAATGCTTTGTAACTTACAGCTCATGTTTATGAGATTTATAATATTATTTTGAAGGTATTAAAGTAGTCTAGGTGTCTTAGCATCATATTTAAACCAGCATAGTTATATAAATAAATGAGTCAAACTAATAGCTTAAATAAAAAGAATCTAGAACGTTCTATAATGCTACAGTTTGAATGTGTGTCCGTGCGTGTGTGTCATGTTCCAGGCTCTGGTGCGGATCTTCTCTGGCAGAAAGCCTCTGCTCTACAGCTACCAGGGATCACTGCCAAACCTCCCTGTGCCTGCCGTGAAGGACACAGTCAAGAGGGTGAGATGCTATGATGCAGAGGAAATTATGTCACTCTGATTGGAGAATAGAAATAAAACGCATCTTTTCTCCTCTTTACACCCCAAAAAAATTTTTAACCCTGGATCCAGGTTATTTCTTTTTGAGTTCTGTTCCAATATTGATATCTTTTATCTTTTTTTTTTCGCCACCAGAACACCACCACCAGCTATTCTTTTTGATTCATATGTTGATAAACGTGATATTTATTAACTATACATATGCATAAGCCGTTGTGCTGCACTTTTTCCCCTTTTGGTCAACTGTATGTATATCTATGAATTGTGTAGAAAATATCAGAATCCTTGTTTATTCCCAAAATTAAGCTGTATTATAGATGTTGAACTGGAAAATCGGAGCTGCACGCTGCTGAGATGGAGAGGCTTGGGTGGGCTAACGCTAACTTTGCTTGCTACTAATTCAGCTCTCAGCATTTCTTTGTAGCTTGTCTTTAAACGGCATCCTCTTGATGACTTGTGTGTAAATAACATGAACGCAGCCATTGTGGCTGTCAATAAAATGCGTGGTTCTTCAGATTTACAGAATAATGTGCACGGCCTAAAATGCAGTTTTGCAAGATTTGTACACAATAAGATCCTGATTTTCTTTTTTGTGCGTGTGTGAAACATGACCGTAAGGCTGGCTAATGGGTGGGCAGCATAGTGGACTTGAGCGCATATTAAATATATGCTTTGTTTTTCAAAACTTACTGTCAGCTGTTCTGCTTTCTTAAGTGTAAATCATTTGCAAAATGAACCAACAGCTTCTACATTTAATTAAACAACTGCTTGAAAGCACCGTTTCTGCTGTGAACACTCATTCATTATTCATGAGCAGAGGTGACGTCACACTGTGTGTGTGACAGATGAGAGACGCCAAACTGCTAAAACAATATTCTACCGCAGTGAACCAAAAGGCCCTTTTCCACCGGCTCCTTCTCAGCGGGGCTCAACGAGGTTCTACTCGGTTCGGGTCGTTTTTCATTTCAACCAGGCACCACCTCTATGTGGGTGGGGTCATCCTAGCAGAGTGTAAAGCTCCAAAAATGCTCAGACGCTGTTGAAAATGGCAGGTCTTATTCTTGTTCACACAACTTGGATCTCAACCAGACGTGTTGCTCATCCTCGATGTTCATCATCCAGATGATGAAAGTCGGCTTCTCTGTCCATGGACTGATGGGCTTTGGGAAACTTTTTGGATTTTAATCTAGCAAATGTGGGAAAAAAACAAATATCCATTGAAGTATGAAACATTTTGTATATCTACAATTTATGGCTTCCAGAATAAAAATTAGTCAACACAGGACCTAGTGCCTCTTCCCGATATCCGATCCAGGAATGCTGGTATCGGGTCCGATAATTATAATATAGGACCAGCCCTGCATTTAGTTTGATCTTTGCATTTTATTAAAAATTATTCTCTATTATTTTATATATATTTGGCAGAACACATAAGCAGACGATTAGCCAGAGTTGTCCATAAAGCCACCAACAGATACTTTAATTGTTCAATGTGTAAAAAGCTTCTATGCCCATGTATCAGGTCAAATAATAAATATCCTCCTGTTTTGTTTTTGTTAGCTTTTTTTTTTGCTTCTTCTCTTGTGTGCAGTACCTAGAATCTGTGCGCCCCCTGGTGGACGATGCGGAGTATGAGCGAAGAAACAAGCTGGCCGCAGAGTTTGAGAGCAGCCTCGGTAAACGCCTGCAGTGGTACCTCAAACTCAAAGTTCTCTGGGCCTCAAACTACGTGAGTGACTCTCCACATTGCTCCACCAAAGAGTGGCTACATAGATGCTCAAGTCAAAGAAAAAAAAAAGATCTTCTCTTAATAATAAATTGCCTTGCAGTATTTAGTGGTTTGAATTATTTATCGTATCGGAATAATACATTTTTGATGTTTGGTTCCCTGATATATAGCTCCAACCTGAAATTTTTGCACATTTCAGGTGAGTGACTGGTGGGAGGAGTATGTCTATCTACGTGGACGAAGCCCTATCATGGTCAACAGTAACTACTATGGCATGGTATCCAAATGCATTTTAATTTCGACTATATTGCCACTTTGAAAATAGGTTTTTCACATAAGCTGCACAGTAAACACGTGCACCGAACAAATCCAGCCGTGTTCTACCTGAACACATGCAGAATGTTTATGTGCTGAACTCAGAGCGCAGTTCAACGTTCTGCACCACAACTTTAAAGAGTAAAAACCAAAACTAAACAGAAAGGACTCCCAGCTAAACTCATGCAGCTACAGTAGAAAAAGAAAGATGGACCGAACCAGAACTTTGTCAGTGAACGCATCTTTCAACAGCAATAAGGTCCATAACACGCTCTGCACTGAACTGAATGACTCACCTGAAATAATGTCAAGCTGAATGTAAACATCACTGATACTAGAGAAAAACCAGCTGACGTCCAACATGGCTACCAGTAGCATCCAATCAGCCCAAACTACTTATTTTGTATAAAATTCAAGTCGGCGTCAGTGATTTAAGCCTGTTTTATCCTCAAATATATGCAAAGTATGATTTTAAAATGTCTAAACATTAACACTGACTGTTTTCAAGTGGTTATATTGTTTTCTACTCTGGCTATGTCAGCTTGCACTATTTCATGCATTTTTTAAAAATCCAATAAATCTCAAGTCAGTTCTTTACTTTTAGGTTTTTTAAGTTATAGAAAATAAAAAATCTAATTTCAAAAATTCAAAGGAAGGAATTCAGGAAAAAGGTTTCTTTGTTTAATGCTAATCAAAGTGAAAAAAAAGTTACATGCACATTTGTATTTATTGTTCTTGATTAAAATGTACCAGAAACCCGGACCGGGATATTTGTGTACTGTTACACCCCTAATATTCACTTTATAGAAACTAGAGCTATTAAGAAGTTAAAAGACAGATTACCAATTATGAAATGGCTCTAGCATGAACTGCATTGACCAGGAAAAGCATAACATTTTGAATAATTTAGAACAATATGCTGTTAGACTGGTGCTTCAGTTGTTAAAAGTTATTTTGAGACACAGCCTTTAATTAATGATAATTGGTCATTATGAAACGGGATTTCTCCTTCACTCCTCAGGACTTTCAGTATGTGACCCCTACACCCATCCAGGCAGCCAGGGCGGGGAACACCATCCATGCCTTCTTCTTGTACCGCCGGAAACTCAACAAAGAGGAGATTAAACCTGTAAGTTTAGTCACTACATTGATCTTGTGGAAAACTTTTTTTCACTCCTGGCAGCAGATCTTCTGCATCGGAACGTTTTCTGCAGCTAAAGTATATCACAATGACTTAATAAAGTTCTCTGTATGCGTCTTGGGTGTGGTCTCGCTTTGATGTCCGCCCATCATTCAGTTCTTGGACGTTTTTCACTGTTTATTGCAAATATAGATCTAGATTTGTTGAAGATTTCATGTTTGAGAAGACCTTTTCCCTCACATCCTAATACCATGTTCATCTCTCTACTTTCTCTTTGAATCTTTTCTGTTTTCTTTTCTCCTTTTCTTCTGATTGTAAAAAAAAAAACTACCTTTTGTCTTAAATCTACGTCTCCTGCATCGCTCTGGTGTTTGCCTTTCTCCACACCCTCGTATTCTCCTCCGTTTCCCAGAGTCGCATCCCAGGCACCGTCATTCCTCTGTGCTCAGCTCAGTGTGAGAGGATATACAACACCACACGCATTCCTGGGGAGGAGACGGGTAAACAGACTCACGTGTTGAAACCCGCTGACGTGCGATACGAGTCGTTC
The DNA here is from genome assembly GCA_963556495.2 of Valencia hispanica. Lineage (NCBI taxonomy): Eukaryota > Metazoa > Chordata > Actinopteri > Cyprinodontiformes > Valenciidae > Valencia > Valencia hispanica. Next base: position 6,349,775 of record OY747721.1, on the reverse strand, counting down.
TGATCAAAAGCGTCCATTTTGACCAAAGGAGAAAAAAAAGTCCTCTCCGGTGTGGACGAGGACAACTAGAAGGGTTTCTGCTTAGGATAGTTTTCAGGACAGGTTGTGTGGTTCAAGCAGTGTGTCTGCTGCATGGTTTGCTCTGTCACTTCTCATCTGTCTGCTTATTCCTGATTGCCTCAACTCTGATCTTTCCAGGGTTCTGAAATGGATCTGTCTTTAACTAATGTCTTATTTTCTTCTCCATCTATTTTCCTGTCTCATCACTCCATCTCTTCTTCTTCCCGTCTCTACTCTATTATTTTCAACATTCCTCTCCTCTCTTTATGTTTGCTCTGTCCCATCTCTCTCCATTCTGCGCAGTGGTTGTTGAGATCTGCTGTTCCTTGCTGCTCTTATCAGTTTGAGCGGATGTTTGAGACTTGTCGAATCCCTGGAACGCTAAAAGGTAGTTTTTATTCATTCACATAAGCTGCACAAGTCTTAAGCTACAGTGTGACTAAAGAAATATAAATAACACATGCCATTCTCACTCTATCATGCTATTATGCTAAACATTTCAGATTAAAGATGTTGCTTGCAGATTGCTTTTTATGGTTACAACTAGAGGTGTAACAGTTCATGCATTCAGATTTTTTGGTACGGCCTTGTCTGTTTGGTACTGAATGAATCCAGCTGTTTTCTACCTGAACACATGCAAAATGTTTATGTGCAGAACTCAGAGCGCAACGTTCCAAAAACAAAACAGAAAGGACTCCCCGCTATCACTAAACTCTATTTAGGAACATCAATAGTTTCTCATGGCGCTACAGTAGAAAAAGAAAGATGGACCGAGCCAGAACTTTGTCAGCGAACGCATCTTTCAACAGCAATAAGGTCCATAACGCGCTCTGCACTGAACTGAAACAATGTAAAGCTGAATGGAAACATCACTGATACTAGAGAAAAGACAGCTGACGTCCACATGGCTACCAGTAGCATCCAAAAACTCCTTATTCTTGATAAAATGCAAGTCGGTGGAATCCCCGTTGATGAGAAGAGATTTTCCCAACAGCTACCCATGCTGCATTCAATTACAGCTGGGAGACTAGGTTGTCAAAATATTAAAAAACAACTCCAAAATGATTTAAGCATGTTTTATTCTCAAATATGGGCAAAGTATTATTCAAACATTTCTAAACATTAACACTGACAATTGGTGATATTGTTTTCTACTCTGGCTATGTCTGCTTGTACCATTTTAGTATTATTTTTTTGTTTGTTTTTTATCCAAGCAAATCTCCAGCCAGTTCTATACTTCGAACTTTTTTAAGTTATAGAAAATAATAAATCTAATTTCAGAAATTGAAAGTAAGGAATTCAGGAAAAAGGTTTCTTGCTAATCAAAGTGAAAAAAAAATCATATGCACATTTGTATTTCGTTTTTCTTGATTAAAATGTATCCGAACTGGGATTTTTGTGTACCGTTGCACCCCTAGTTACAACACGGCAGCACTAAGAATGTTCTGAAAGCTCGAACCTTTAATTCTGTGAGAAGCATGTAGATTCACTGGATCTAATGGTATGAAGAACCAAAGCTCCTGCACATGTAGCTGCTCCCCAGGTACAGATGGGGAACCTTAAATAAATCCGTTTTTGTGGCATTAGCGTAACCCCACGCTGAAGACGTTTGAAAATCCAACTTCTAATTTGAGTGTAAATTCAGCTGTGAGAAAAACACCCCTAGTTTAAGAAATGACCCTGGTGTCAACCTCCTTTTACCTTCCTGTGCCTTTTGCACTTATGCTTCTAAGATTTGCAGACATAGAGGCATATTTGAGCCATCTTGATCGTCCACAGTCTTGGGTCCTTCAGCTCAGAGGGTTTAGATCTGGAGACAGAGGCGCCCATAGAACAAGGTTGATTTTGTTTCTCGAACTATTTCTGTGATGGCAGCAGTTTTGTTTTAAAACCTAAAGGCTGACTTTTTAATTTGTTCTGCAATTATAGATTATTTTTCAAGGCTAATACACATTTTTGTATGTGTACTAATAACTGAGGAGGGTGCTTTATGAACAAAATCATTTAGCTTGGTAAAATTTTAGGTACATTTAAAAAACATATTTGCAACTTAATGACCATTTTACACTCCATAACGTAGTGGTGTCCAAAGACGCTCTTTAAGGGCCGATATCCTGCATGTTCTGGTTCAACACACCTGGACTCGATGATGATGGCTCGTTAGCAGAACCTTGACCTGCTGAGGAGGTACTTGGACCATCTGAATCTGCTGTGTTGGAGCAGAGACGTATCTAAAACTGGAAGGACGTCCCTCTAGGACTGGAGCTGGAAACCCTTGTCCATAATATGTTCCCTTTAGAGGGGCGGCTGTGACTTGGTCTCAAATATAACGGTTTGGTTTCTTTTTCTTTTAAAATAAAAAGTAATAAAAACAGGCTTTTGTAAATTTTAAGCTCTTTTTTTGTTTTATTTTTAAACTAGAATTGAAATTATCTGCCTTCCAGTTTCAGTTGTTATTTAATGTTTAAAACATGAAAGTAAATATACATTGTATTAAATAACCCTTTGAACTAAACCGTTTTATGGGCTGCATTGTGTTGCCATAATTTGGTGTTTTATTTTTGTTTTGTTTTTTTAGGAACCGTTACACAATGTGCATAATTAGTTGAATTCGATCACAAAATATTTAGATATATCAAATTTCAACTTTACCGTACATACAACCACCATATCTGCTACAGCCTCCCTCTTATTTCTATGCTCATAGATAGCGTTCAACACTGGGAGGACAGCGACTACGTTGTGGTATACCACAAAGGCCGCTACTTCCGTCTCAGGGTGTACCAGGCCGGCAGGATCCTGTCACCGAGGGAGATCGAGTTCCAGATTCAAAGGATCCTTGACGACACCACGCCGCCATCCAAAGGAGAGGCCAAAATAGGAGCTCTTACAGCTGGTGAAAGGTGAGTTTAAGCCCCTCCCCCGAGTCTGTAAATCAGACCGCGCCGTTTGCTTGATCTCACCTCTTGTTTCTTCAAATGTCGTCCAGGATCGCCTGGGCTAAAGCCAGGCAGGAATATTTCAGCAGCGGGGTCAATAAACGCTCTCTGGACTGCATCGAGAGGGCGGCCTTCTTCGTGGCCCTGGACGACGATGAGCAAGGCATGATGGCCGACAATTCCCCAGAAGGCTTAGATCGCTACGCCAAGTCCTTGTTGCATGGGAACTGCTATGACAGGTACATCCGCACTAAAACCAGCTGAACACAAACATACAGTTGTTGTAGTAGAGGCATGTTGCCACGCAGGTGTTCAGGTATTTATGTTTGTCTCCTACAGATGGTTTGATAAATCCTTCTCAGTAGTTTACTACAAGAATGGGAAGAGTGGGATAAACGCAGAGCACTCCTGGGGTGATGCGCCGGTCGTAGCACATGTATGGGAGGTAAGGAAGGGTGATGCAGCGCTGCTGTCCGACTCCTAGAGGAGGCCGGTCAGTTCACAGTGAATGCTGTGTGTTTGCAGTACGTTCTCACCACCGACAGCTTCCAGCTCGGTTACAACGAAGAGGGACACTGCAAGGGAGAGGTCGACTCGTCGCTGCCTCGACCACAGAAGCTCAACTGGGAAATTCCCCCAGAGGTTTGTTGGTTCTTTCAGACTTCTCCATTACTTATTGGTTTTAGAAATGTTGCTGTGAAACATGGAGCCAAGAATGGGGCATACGTGTTTATTAAGAGACAAACCTGGGAAATTGAGGCAAAAGTGGGGAAAAAAATAGTGTAGAGGTGCACAATATATTAGGTGCAATCATGGTTGCAGTATCAATGTTTGTAATATTGCAAACTGAAGAACTGTTTGGATGCGATATTTGTTAGGATACATTTCCCATACAATGCTTTCCCACTGGCATGGAAAGAATGTAACTCTAAACCTAAATTTTAATCATCGAAAAAAAAGGGGGAAACAATAGTTTGAAAAGTGTGGGTTAATTGTTGATGTTATTTTTGCTATATTCCATAATATCTCTGCAATTACACGTTTCCCTTATAACGTGAAGCCCTATTAGAAGTTTGTCGGAGGAGTGGGTGGAGGGGGAAACGTCAGGATTACGAATCTTACTCATTATTCATCATATGCAAACATCTCACCTCTGATTAGCTAAAGGCAATGCAACTCTCATGCTGCCTTCAAACTAATAACTAACTTACTTCTCTGGTGTTGCTCCACGGACAAATTCCAACCGTTTCCCCTTCAGCTATGAATACAAATTTTCTCTGTGACGTCAAAGAGACCGCCTTTTTCTGACTCGCTCGTTTTTGCAGGCAATGGGGGTCAGAGAAAATGTTCATGCGCAGCATGCATATGCAACCCTGAGTGACCGATCGTATTTCAAAAAGAACACGTATTTCTCAGTGAACGAGACCTTTAACAAAATAATACTAGAGCTGTCCTGAGAAATCATCTGCTGGTCAGAAACTCAAAAATTCAATCGTTTCCCAGTCCTTTTTAATGCACCATTACTAAGCACTCCTAGGTCGCAGGAAATCGGAGTCCACTATGGGGGGTCAGAGTTGGAAATCGGACACAAATTCTGATTGTTGCACATCTACCAGTTAAATCAGTAAATGTGGATAACCATGTGAGGCTGAAATCTTGTAACGTATTGGCTGGCGTCCTCACTAGAACCAGGAAAGTAGAGAACATTAACCCAGTTCTAAAATCCTTACACTGGCTCCCTGTAGCTCAGAGAATTTACTTCAAAATACTTCTACTAGTTTATAAATCATTACATGGCTTAGCACCAAAATATGTTGAAGACCTGTTGTCATGGTACCAACCATCCAGACCACTCAGGTCCTCCAACTCTAGCCTACTAAACATCCCTAGACTCAGAACTAAACATAGAGAAGCAGCTTTCACTTTTTATGCTCCCCTTATCTGGAACAGACTTCCTGACGAGTGTAGAGCTGCTGAAACACTGAACTGCTTTAAATCGAGACTAAAAACCATCTGTTTAGAATTGCCTTCGAGTAAATGCTTGATGTCATATGTATGAAATGTTTTCATGCTCTCTTGCTTTTTTTTTTTTGGATCTTTCTCTTGCTTTATTGTGTATCATGTGTAATGTGTGTTTCTTTTACTTTTAATTTCCATTGTTTTTTTTGTTTTTTAAATCACCAAATCATGTAAAGCACCTTGAATTGCCCTGCTGTTGAAAGTGTGCTATACAAATAAAATTGCCTTGCCTTGCCTTGTGTCCTTCCTGTTTGCTGCCACCTGTCTCTCCGTCTCTTGTCTCAGTGTGAGGAGCAGATCTCCCAGTCTCTGACGGTCGCCCAGGCCCTGGCTGACGACGTGGACTTCCACGTTTTCTCCTTCCGAGAATTCGGCAAAGGAAAGATCAAGAAGTGTCGCGTCAGTCCTGATGCGTTTGTCCAGATGGCTCTTCAGCTGGCTTACTTCAGGGTGAGTCGCTCACTGAAGGACGACATACACGAACAGACAAAGGTCTAAAGTCACTTAGGGAAATGATTAAGTTGTTTTGCTCTTAAAGGAACATTGAGAAAAACGATAACTGATATTGTTCTTTTGTGACTTCTGGGATGAATTGTTATTGCTCTCTTGGAGAAATTTTTGGTCGACAGGGCTTTTCTGGGAAGGGTCACCGGCGTTTCACGCCTTGTGTAGATGATGGTTCTCACTGTGTTTCTTTGGTGTCCCAACGCCTTAGAAATGGCTTTGAAACACGTTCCAGACTGATGGATGTCAGGGATTTGGTTTCTCATCTGCTATAGAGTTTCCAAGGATCAAGTCCTTGTTGTCAGACAGGTTCCTTTTAAGTGATTCCTTATTTCTACAGGTCCGGCAGTAAAGTGTGGCTTTGTTCTCCTGTGTCCAGGATCGAGGGACGTTCTGTTTGACGTACGAAGCCTCCATGACCCGTCTGTTCAGGGAGGGCAGGACGGAGACTGTTCGCTCCTGCTCCAACGAGAGCAGTGCCTTTGTTCGAGCCCTACAAGGCGGCGAGGTGAGGACATTATGCCAGTCCTAAATAAAACTAAAGTTGGTAGTTTTCCTTGTGTATCAATCTTTTTTTTTTTTACACATTTCTTCTCAACTTCTTTTTATTTACAGTAAGTTGGATCAGCAATATACAAGCCATATATGTTCATACAGACCTCACACCCCACCTCATTCCTTCATCCCGTCCATACCCAAGAAATGTGAGAAAATGAAAATATTAATAATATAGGTCCTTCAGAAAAATTAGCATATTGTGATAAAGTTCATTCTTTTCCATAATGTAATGATAAAAATTAAACTTTCATATATTTTAGATTCATTGCACACCAACTGAAATATTTCAGGTCTTTTATTGTTTTAAAACTGAGGATTTTGGCATACAGCTCATGAAAACCCAAAATTCCTATCTCAAAAAATTAGCATATTTCATGCGACCAATAAAAGAAAAGTGTTTTTAATATAAAAAAAGTCAACCTTCAAATAATTATGTTCAGTTATGCACTCAATACTTGGTCGGGAGTCCTTTTGCAGAAATGACTGCTGCAATGCGGCGTGGCATGGAGGCAATCAGCCTGTGGCACTGCTGAGGTGTTATGGAGGCCCAGGATGCTTCGATAGCGGCCTTAAGCTCATCCAGAGTGTTGGGTCTTGGGTCTCTCAACTTCCCCTTCACAATATCCCACTGATTATCTATGGGGTTCAGGTCAGGAGAGTTGGCAGGCCAATTGAGCACAGTAATACCATGGTCAGTAAACCATTTACCAGTGGTTTTGGCACTGTGAGCAGGTGCCAGGTCGTGCTGAAAAATGAAATCTTCATCTCCATAAAGCTTTTCAGCAGATGGAAGCATGAAGTGCTCCAACATCTCCTGATAGCTAGCTGCATTGACCTTGCCCTTGATAAAACGCAGTGGACCAACACCAGCAGCTGACATGGCACCCCAGACCATCACTGACTGTGGGTACTTGACACCTGACTTCAGGCATTTTGACATTTCCTTTTCCCCAGTCTTCCTCCAGACTCTGGCACCTTGATTTCCGAATGACATGCAAGTACATGCAAGACCACTGAGCAACAGTCCAGTGCTGCTTCTCTGTAGCCCAGGTCAGGCGCTTCTGCCGCTGTTTCTGGTTCAAAGGTGGCTTGACCTGGGGAATGCGGCACCTGTAGCCCATTTCCTTCACACGCCTGTGCACAGTGGCTCTGGATGTTTCTGCTCCAGACTCAGTCCACTGCTTCCGCAGGTCCCCCAAGGTCTGGAATCGGTCCTTCTCCACAATCTTCCTCAGTACCGGTCACCTCTTCTTGTTGTGCAGCGTTTTCTGCCACACTTTTTCCTTCCCACAGACTTCCCACTGAGGTGCCTTGATGCAGCACTCTGGGAATAGCCTATTCGTTCAGAAATGTCTTTCTGTGTCTTACCCTCTTGCTTGAGGGTGTCAGTGATGGCCTTCTGGGCAGCAGCCAGGTCGGCAGTCTTACCCATGATTGCGGTTTTGAGTAATGAACCAGGCTGGGAGTTTTAAAAGCCTCAGGAATCTTTTGCAGGTGTTTAGAGTTAATTAGTTGATTCAGATGATTAGGTTAATAGCTCGTTTAGAGAACCTTTTCATGATATGCTAATTTTTTGAGATAGGAATTTTGGGTTTTCATGAGCTGTATGCCAAAACCATCAGTTTTAAAACAATAAAAGACCTAAAATATTTCAGTTGGTGTGCAATGAATCTAAAATATATGAAAGTTTCATTTTTATCGTTACATTATGGAAAAGAATGAACTTTATCACAATATGCTAATTTTTTGAGAAGGACCTGTAATAGTTAATATTAATGCATGAGTAGTGACAGATAAAAGTTTATGAGTCAGATTTTTCCAGTTGAGCATATAATGGTTGCCAAAGGTCATGGAATAGATGACCTCGATTATGTCTTTCCAGTGTTATTTTTTCTAAAGGAAGGAGTTGAGATAGTGAATTCAGAAACATTTCGAAGGTTGGCGAAGATTCTCTTTTCCATATTAAAAGTATAAATTTTTTTAGGGCTGTCAAACGATTAAAAATTTTAATCTAATTAATCACTGGGTAGCTGTAAATTAATCATGATTATTTAACATTCCTAAATATGACCGAAAAAGTAAAATTTTTGGTGTAAATAAAGGACGAAACCGGAAGCTGTTGCTCTTTTTTTTTAAGGAAATACAGGAGAGATGAACTTTTGTTTTGAATTCCACAATCACATTTACACGTGGAACTTTTTACCTATTAATCTTTTAGCCAGTTGCTAAGGCAAACTAACTGGTTAACATTTTCTAAATGTAAAGCTGACCGTTTCTTATTCAATTTTGGACAACCCTGAGCATCCTCTTCATGGGACTATCCTGTCTTTGGTCAGAGGCTTCTTCAGTTTTGCTGCGACACAGACTGCTAGAGGAGATCATTCCTGCTTACAGCCATCATGATCTACAATAGCTCCTTCAAAAATAAAATAATATGAGGCTCAACAACACTTAATTTCTCTCTAGGATGAATTAAGTATTTTTTTATTGAAATTTTCTGACTAATAGAGGGATTATTTGTTTATCAACACCAAACCTTTACATTACTCCCTGGTCCTCACTGTTATTATTTGCAGTTATCAAACAGTTGTCATGCCATACTTGACAACCGAGCACTGAAGCGCGGGTTTAATTGTGGGGTAAACAGGGCAGGTCATCCTGTGCATGCGTTAATTGCGTTAAAAAAATTTATGGCATTAATTCCACAAAATAATCGACCCGCATTAATTTTGACAGCCCTAATTTTTTTGCAATGTATGTTCTAAAAATCAACAATCTGATTTTCTTCCGGTCCAAGTGGCAGTCAACTATGTCGTTCAGTAAGTAAACAGATGGAGATAATGCGAAGTCTAATTTTAAAACTGATTTCGTAAATGAATGAACTATATTCCAGAAGCCATTTAATTTGTTGCATTGCCAAAACATATGCAGAAATGTCGCCTCTTATTTTGCATCTTGGGCAGTTTGGAGAGTTTTCTATGGAAAGTTTTAGCATTTTGTATAGGAGTGAGATATAATTTGTGTATACATTTATAATTAGTTTCTTTAATTTTATTGCTTGTAAATGGAAATTGTATTCTGTCACAAATGTTTTGCCAAGTATTCTCATCTATTTTAATTGCTAGATCTGCTTGCCAGCTCTTTGATAGAGTTGTAAAAACAGTTTCTTTACACATTTAACCAGCCTGCAGATGTGTGCCGGCGTTTGTTCCGTGCCGCGTCGGAAAAACACCAACAGCTGTACCGAATGGCGATGACCGGAGCCGGGATCGATCGACACCTGTTCTGCCTCTACGTGGTTTCCAAATACCTCGGAGTCGAGTCTCCCTTCCTGAAAGAGGTCTCCGGTCAATTTCCTGTTGTCATTTTTACCTCATGAAGGATTGCGTCTGAGCCCAGGACTAATAGGAGGGTTTGTGTGTGTTTCAGGTGCTGTCTGAGCCGTGGAGACTGTCTACAAGCCAGACCCCTGTCCAGCAGGCGGAGCTGTTTGACTTGGTTAACCACCCAGAGTACATCTCCTGTGGAGGCGGCTTTGGGCCTGTCAGTACAGTATATTCCCCGCTGCTGGAATAATTTGTCTAAAATTCGTTGATCATCCGGAGTAGAACTGGGATCTGTCTCTGCTTTCAGGTGGCCGATGATGGTTATGGAGTGTCTTACATGTTTTTGGCAGACAACTTGGCGAATTTCCACATCTCGTGTAAACACTCATGTTCTGAAACGGTGAGTTTAACAGGGAATTGATTTGTCTTTGTGCAATAATTTTGTCAGTGACACAAAGGAATTAGCACGGCTCATTTACTGGTGTCCCAACGTATTTCACTGGAGTTTTATGGGACTGTACTGCTAAAATCTGAGTTGGAAGGAAAATCATCCATGGTCTTGATTCGAAATTGTGTGCTTAGGCTTTCAGCTCCTTTTTAACCTTGCAGTGCAACTAACTGTCTGCAGAAGTCACCTAGTGAATTACTGGGGATGGGTACCAGCTCCCCCGCAACTCTGCAAGGATAAGCAGGTATAGACGACGGATGGATGGAAATTTGATCTCTTTTTGGAGAACATTGGTGAACATCAGCATCATGAAGACCAGAGAACACAGCAGAAAAGTCAGGGAGAAGATGTTATGAAGTTCAAAGCAGGGGTAGGTTATAAAACAAGATTCCAAGCTTTGAACGTCTCACAGAGGACTGTGTGACTCCTCTTCCTGAAAGATAAAGGGTTTGGCACAACTACATATCCTGCTGACACATGGCTGTCCATCTGAAACAACAGGCCAGACAAGCAGAGCATTGATCATCATCATCAGCATCAGCCATGGTAACTCAGGAGCAAGAATCTGCTAAGACAAGTATTATTTCCTCTGATCTGGCTTTTATGGAAGAGTGGCAAGAAGAAGGTGATCCATAAGACGTCCAATTCGGAGTCTGTTTGCAGCCATGTAGGGCACAGGTGCCCAAACCCCGTGAACGGTACCGGGCCGCACAGAAACAAGGGTGTTACTCATGTTATTGGCGCGATGTTACGGAAAACGCGAAAATAATAAAAAATAGCCCTGTTTTTTAATTTTTTTTATTTTGTTGCATTAATCCATCGGTCCGTGTGAATATTGTCTTTTATTAAACTGGTTCGGGACCACCGATGTAGGGAGACACACCAAACGAGCAAAATCTAAGACAAACTCCTTGGAAAGCACAATGAACATCAGCCTTGAATGTGCCGTTTCTAACAAATGGTGGTGGCTGCATCATGCTGCGGGGATGCTGCTCAGAGTTGATGGGAAGACAGATGGAGCTAAATACAAGGAGAAATCCAGTTAGAGGCTGCACATAACTTGAAACCGGGGTGGAGGTTCACCTTCCAGTTGGACAACAAAACTTAAACCTACAGCTGGTTTAGATCAAATTGTCCATGTGCTAGAATGGCCTATCAATTAATCAATCAAACTTTATTCATAAAGCGCTTTTCATACAAAGATTAAAACTCAAAGTGCTTTACAGATAAAAGTGACCCCACATAAACCACATTCCCATCCCTCCCACACAGATTGAAAAGCATGATCACATTTATTTACGTCTTGTGTTAAATTCAGTGATGATCTGTGGCAAGACATAAATCTAGATGCCATTCAAGGAACAACGGGCAAAACTGTCAGTCTGACTGAAGAAGCTGTATTCACGGTAGAAGGTGGTTCTACAAAGTACCGGTATTAACCATGTATCATTGTCATTTTACTTTATAATTACACACCACTTTGTCTTGGTCGATCATGTGAAACCCCTCCGATGAGATTCTAGTCGAACAAAATGTGAAAAAGTTCAAAGGGTTTGAATATACATTTTTTGCAGTATTTTATTTTTTTAATTGCTCTGTCTCCCCTAAAGGATGCCCATCGCTTCGGTGATCAGATCAAGGCCGCCATGCACGATCTGCTCCATCTGCTGGACCCCCTCTCAAAGGAGCCCAACAAGAAGGAGGACGGCAAAGCTGAGGTCAAGAAGGACAAGTAGATGGAACGGATGCTGAGGAAGAAGGTGTGATAAAGAAGAAGTAGAGAGGGAGGGACTAATGCTGTCAGGTGGAGGATTTTAGTTTTTTTGGATGCCGTACAACGATGAAGATTATGCTTTTATTGACTTTGTGTGTGTGTGGAGAAGGGAAAGGTCCAGAGAAGAACAAGTGCAGAACTAGTTTAACAAATGAAGCTGTATAATCTATATTGTGATTTTTGGTCATTATAAATAATAATAATTTAAAAAAAAGGGCAGTATCTCATCCAAAGCCGTCCAGCGTCGGGATAGAAAATCCTGATGTGGCTCAACTGCAGGGAATCATTTTATTTCATTGTGTAAAGTAATGCCACTGACGCTCTCTGGTCTGCTGAGGCTGGCGGGGTGTGTGGGAAATTTAGCTGGTAAGGTTTCGCGATGAAAGGGAAAACGTCGAGGTGATTTTTAATTTCTGTCAAAGTGGGAAAAGCTCAGAAGTCTGTGACTCCTGTGTGTAAATCTGCTTTTTTATATATATATATATATATTTACAGTCTATGATCTAGAGTGCCAGGTGGGTTATTCGTGTACTTCTATTAGAGATTTATTTCACGTTTAATGCAGTTATATTTTTGTCTTTTGTACATTTGTGTTAAATTAGTGCCATAGGAATGCAAACTTATATTTATGGGTACATCGCCAGATGTTGATCACATGTTAAATATGTTGCCATTGATACAGGTTCCTGTTACTCACCACTCTTAACACAAATCACTTTGTCTTATTATGTTATTATTGCTATTGTAATGCTTTTTAATGCAACATAAGGGAACATTAAAACATTCTTAAGAAAAGAAAAAAACCGACTGAATTTCCTAACTTATTTGCATCAAGGACATGCAGAACTCTGTGAAACATGGTAGAGGAAGCATCATGCTGTGGGAATGCTTTTCTTCAACAGGTACAATCTGCAGAACGAGACGGAAACTGAAGATTAGCAGCATGTTTATTCACAAACTGAAAATCTTACTGGATCTGATGAAAATACTGGACGACGTCTCTTCATTCTGGATCCAGAGGTCTCGCTAGACATATTTGTTATCCAACGGTGTAAAAAAAAAGTTCATACATTTTTACCCTTCGATTTTTAAAAATAACATATTCAATATTTTTTTTTATTCTTTTTAATATTCAATCCAAACAAGCTGAACAGAAAACTACATATGAACAATGAAATTAAACGATTGCACTCTCATAACTTCCTCCTGCTCTGCATGGAACTGAAATGTTCACCCATTTGTGTCTAATCGAAAAGTGGGATTGCTGCAGAGGTTATTGCCATGAAGTTTGAATCCGCGCTTCGCTGCCACACTGGAGACTGGAATTAAGCGCCACTTCAGCCAAAGCTTTGAAATCAGGGAACATTTCTCCAGTTGAAGTGATCAGACTGAACAAGCCATTTCCCGACCTGCAATTTATTGCTTCAGTGGGAGGAAACCCCGCAGCATGCGCCTGTTGTTGGCACGACACCGGGCTCTTTGGAGAGAGGATGCTCTCATGGGAATCTTTTTTTAAAATTATTATTGATTTACCTATTTGTACTCCGTGAGTAAAGTTGAAAATGTCTGCTCGTCTGCATCAAGTATTAGTAATGGCTTGCATTTATGTAGCGCTTTTCGAGACCCTCAAAGCACTTTACAACTCCATTATTCATTCACTCTCACATTCACACACTGGTGGAAGCAAGCTATGATTATAGCCACAGCTGCCCTGGGGCAGACCAACGAAAGCGAGGCTGCCATATCGCGCCATCGGCCGCTCTGGCCAACACCAGTAGGCGGGTAGCTGAAGTGTCTTGCCCAAGGACACAACGAAATGTAACAGGTGGAAGCAGGAATCGAACCCACGACTGGAAGTAGTCAGAGGTGTGAATACTAATCTGTCAGAATGACGGACGGCCTTCAAATTTTTCCGTCACGGATCCAAAAAATAAATATTCGGTTTACGGGACCCCTGGCATCACTGGATCACTTATGTTTAGTTGTATCACTGCTGCCAAATCTAGTGGACCAACAGGTCGATTGGAGCATGGTCTACACTTTTTTTTTTCTTGGTTTTGTCTCAAACATTTGTTTTTTCCTCCCACAGGTTTTTTTTGTTTTTGTTGGGTTAGGCTCGGAGGATTGGGCAGACCAGTCCATAACATTAATCTTGTGGTCCAGAACCAGGATGCTGCTCCTTATTGATGTGTTTAGCTGTGGTTTTCTTGTTGGTGCACCCATTTCAAGCGCATTTCCATCATCAGCATGAGCCAACATGACCTCTTTGAGTATCTGGATGCTTTCAAATCTTTAATCTCTACTATGTGATTAAAAGATATGAGACATCCCCATGATGCCTCAGCCACCGTGTTTCATGGGGCAGTGGCTTAAATTCAAATGGTCTCCCCTAAAAAACTGTTGCTTTCATCAGCTCAGAGAATAAAGTGTAATGTCTCTTTGGGTCAGTCCATCCAGGCTCCAGTAGATCTCCTCGCTACAGACTCTCCAGAACACCCTTTATCCCCATTTGTCTGAGCTCCAACCACCTGTCTTTGTCTCTTATTACAGGAGTGAGGTCAGCCATAAACCCTCCCCTCATTATCCTCCCTGGCAGACTTCATCTCATGCCTCCAAAAGCCACCAGTGATCCACGTCCAGGCCCTGTCCAATCTTTTCCAAATTAAGGTTCGGATTTTGTGGTGATAGTTTTGCGAGGACAAACAGTCCCTCGACCCAACTGTGGCCGATTATCGGGAGATGAGTCCCAAAAGTGGGATGGTCTAACCAGGTTCTCCACAACATTCCTAGAGGATCCTCTTTTATAAAGCCGCGTTTCCACCCGCTCCTTCTCATCGCCATCAGGGAACATCCGTGACTGTCCAGGTATGTCCTTTAAATCCTTCCGACTTCCTCCATCTTCAGCCAGGGTAGTTTATGTTTAGACCATTTCCAAAAACCTGTTATCTTTCTCCCTAATAAACATCTATAGTCATTCTAAAGCAACCAGATAATGTCTTAAAATCTGTATTTCTACATTTCTTTGTTATAATTTAAATACTAGTTTCAAAACAAAAACGGCTTTATTATTATAACTAGATCAAATGATAAAGAAATAATCTCTCATAAAGTTTTTTGGGGATATTTAAACTACATCTGCTAAACTGACAACAGTTAATAAATATGCAGTGTGTCGAATGAATTCCCATTCATTACTCAAAGTATAGACACTAGGGTTTAAAGATATATTTCTGTTAAAGTATCAATTCAAGCTTTTTACTTGAGTAAAAGTAAAGTACTGATTTCAAAACAACTTTAAGAATAAAAGTAATGTAAGTAAAAAAAAAAACTATACCATTGAGGGCAACAGCTCACAACTTCTGCTCCACATGGAACTGAAATGCTTACCCTTTTGTGCATAATCAAATGTTTTCAAGTTAGATTGTTGCAGAGGTTATAGTCATTAGGTTCTGGATTTTTGCCTAAGACAGATGACTTCTCATGGGGGTTTAGATGTTCTGCAGGCTGAATCCGCGCTCTGCTGCCACACTGGAGACTGGAATTAGACCACCACTTCCACCAAAGTTTTGAAATCGGGGAACATTTCTCCAGTTGAGGTGATCAAAAGTCAGAATGACTCTCTGAACGAGCCATTTCCTGGCCTGCAAGCTATCGCTTCAGCAGGAGGAAATCCCACAGCATGCACCGGTGGTTGCCATGACACCAGGCTCTTTGTAGCGACGCTCTAAAGCCTCAGTAACTCTTCAAAGCGCTGTCAGCTCCCGGTTAACGAGATGCATTGAGTACTGTGTCCAGGTCTTTTCCTGACTCATTCATTTAGTTATGTTTGTGCATTTGCACCAAGTGGTCAGAGCTGTGAATACTAATCTGTGAAAATGACAGACAGCCTTCAGATTTTTCCGTCACCGTTTAAAAACAAACAAACTGTGAAATACAGAACATTTTCGGTTAGCTCGACCCCTGTGCGCAGCGCAGTGTGTGATGGATCACAGACAAACCAATAGGGTGTCCGAATGGTAGATGTTTAAAATAATCATCAAACCACGTTGCAATTTATCTGGATAGGCTTTTTGTCTTTGTGTTGTTTTTTTTTTTTTTTTTTTTTTATCACAATGACAAGCTGAAATAAAGCAAGAGTAGCAAGGTTATTTTTAAAATTTTCGAAGTAGAAAGTACAGATATTTTCTTAAGTAGGCTAATAGTTACTCCAGTGAAGTATAAAAATGCAACATTTCTACTTTAGGTAAGGTAACAAAGTATGTATTGTTCATTAATTGACATTTGTCTAAATATAGCCATGATGTACTGGGAGACATTTATTTGGGATGCCGTTTATAAAGTTATACAGTCAAAGATTATTGCTAATAATTTGCGTTATTTAGTCATAAAAGGAAAAAAAGTGGGAGTTCATCCTAAAACATATGTGTACTTGGTTTGAAACTGTGACATTTATAAATGAAAAAATCTCATAAAAAAACTTTTATTTTCTTTCTCTTGTGACAGGCTAAATAACTCAAATTATTGGTGTTAATTTTTGACTGCGTAATGTTAAAAATGGGGCACCCCGTACACTTAGGCCGCTGTCGAATGTTTTAGTTATTAAAGTGAGTGTTGATGAAAGGGTTTTATAGCTCTGAAATTAGACATGATGGTCATTGGACTAACAGGTTTATTCCTGGCACCCGTGGTACATCTGTGTTGCAGTGTGCATGACTCTTTCAGCCAGTTTAGTCTTTAGAGAATGTCATGCCACAATGTCATGAATTCCTTTCCAAATCCTTCATTGGCCCCGGAACCACGAAGCTGTTTGCTCAGATCCACATTCTCTGAGATCTTAGCTAAAGATCCAAAGCTCCGCTTTATTTAGTAAAAGACAGACATTGTCAGTGGACAGTTTAACCAGATGAGGGAACCATTTATAGCCTAAACAGCAGATCATTAAAGTTTAGGGTTAATTGAGAAGCAAGTAGATGGAATGACAACAGAGACTTTGGGTATAAATAGCAAGCAGCCAAAATGCTTAATGTCTCAATCCCAAATTCTTTCTTCCAAATCCAATTAAAGGAGGACAGCTGGTCTCCGAGTCTTTCCCTGCAGGGTAACACTGCTCTGTCCTCTCATCTGCCCAGCCTCGACTGTTTACAGCCCGTTAGCTATAGAGGGTCTTTTTATTTGAACCCAGATATTTACTTGCACTGTAAAAAAGGAATGTAACCATTTTATTTCTCATCACGTTAAATTAGACCAAAATTTTCCTGTTAAGATTACTGAAAATTTCTGTTTGCTAAACGCCACAATAACAAGCCAATTTTATTTGTATAGCACACTTTCAACAACAAGGTAATTCAAGGTGCTTTACATGATTAAGGGGTAAAATAAAAATAGCAGTAAAACACAAAGCATATGAAGCAAAAACAGCAGTAAAGCAGGAAGCATACACCAAACATATGATACATCAAAGCATTAATCAAAGGCAGCTCTAAACAGATACGTTTTTAGTTGTGATTTTAAAGAACTCAGTGTTTCAGCAGCTTTGCAGTTTTCTGGAAGTTTGTTCCAGATTAGAGGAGCATAGAAACTGAAAGTTGCTTCTCCATGTTTGGTTCTAATTCTAGGGATGTTGAGTCGACTGGAATTAGAGGACCTGAGTGTTCTGGTGGTTGCTATAGTAACAGCATATCTTCAATGTACTTTGGTGCTAAGCCATTCAATGATTTATAAACTAGTATAAGTATTTAGAAGTCTATTCTCTGAGCTACAGGGAGCCAGTGTAAGGACTTTAGAACTGGGGTGATGTGCTCTACTTTCCTGGTTCTAGTGAAGAACACGAGCAGCAGCATTCTGGATCAGCTGCAGCTGTCTGATTGACTTTTTAGGCAGACCTGTGAAGATGCTGTTGCAGTAATCAATCTGACTAAAGATAAACCCATGGATGAGTTTTTCTAGGTCCCGTTGCGACATCAGTCCTTTAATCCTAGAAATGTTCTTCAGGTGATAGAAGGCTGACTATAACTACACCTAGATTTCGGGCCTGATCTGTATTTTCTAGCTGTATTAACTGGAGCTGTGTGCTGACTCTCGATCGTTCCTCTTTAGGTCCAAAAATAATTATTTCTGTTTTGTTTCTGTTCAGCTGGAGAAGGTTATGACACATCCAATCATTGATTAGCTCGATACATTTACTTAGGGTTTGGATGGGTTCAAAGTCCCCTGGTGACATCGTAATGTAGAGCGGAGTATCATCTGCATAGATATGGCAGCTAATCTTATTGGTTGTTATAATTTGGGCTAGTGGGAGCATGTAGATATTAAATAAGAGGCACCCCACATGTGATTTCTATTCGTTTGAGTTTGTTAAAATGTGTGCAAACCTCACAGCAGGCGCAAAAACATGCAGCAGGTGATTTACTAAACAGGCGCAGGGAGGACTGCGCCTGGTAAACTCACAGCAAGATGAATATACAATCTGAGCGTTTCTGTCAGAAGGTGCAAAATATTTGGAGAAGATGCAAATAAGTAGGCGTTCCATGCGCAGTGTGATTTATCAAACGTGAAACGGTTTGCATTGGCTGTTTTTGCTGCTATTTTTCCCGCCTCTAAAAGGGATGTCTTAAATTTGCTCCAACACGATTCAACATAAGTTCATTTCTGACAAAAGAAAAATATCATTCATACACATTCTATCCGAATAGAAATGAACACTTTAAAGACAATAAACCTGACACCCCCCACCTTTTTTTCCCCCAAGGACTCCTCATAACTCACTGAGCTCTCAAATCGTCTGCACCTGCTGTCTCTGGAATACAGCGCTTAGAATACACCGCACGCATGAAGTTTATTAATGACAAACAAAAATATAATTCACAGACATTCTAGCCTAATAATAGTAATGAACAGCCATAGACTTGACAGGTATGTTGTTTTTCCCTCCCTTTTTTGTGTGGCAAAGACTCGTCATGAACCCACTGCGCCTATTCCTCCTCTCTCTGGCTGTGGCGCAGTGCATGGTGCAGAAAGGCTGCCACACACATCAGCGGACGCAAAGTCCTCATTTGAATACTGCTCTTTGCGCCTGTTAGGAATTACGCACACAATTTTAGTAGATCACCCGCAAATCAGGAACGCGCTCCTAAGTGCAATGTTGTTGTGACGCAAGCAATTTTCTGCTCTATATTTGGAATATGGATAAATCAGGCCCTATGATGGCTGAACATTCCCATGGTGATTATATTTGAATCATCATTTGAACAGATGTATCTTCAGGCTCTTGGAAGTGCCAACAATGAAGCAAACCTGCTGATTTTCACTGTTCTCCTCCTGATATCCAGGCTGATTTATTTAGAATTTCCCATGATGTCACAGAAGTGTGGATGAGATGTTGCCTTAAAATACATCCAGAGGATGTAATGTTGGGAGTTCCATTAGAAGCTTTAAAATCCATGACGTTTAAAGGCATCCATCCAGTGCAGGTTTACTTTTTTATCTTATAGCAGAGGTTTGCTAAAGAGGACGTATTATGCAAATTGTACTTTTTCGTCCTTTTGTGTTACCAGTTGGGTCTCTGCTGCCCCTATAAACACTCCAAACATGAATAAAATCCATAATAATCAGTACATTTCTCAGTCTTCTTCAGTTAAACATGCCGATTCATGCAAGATAAAATATAAAGACCTGAAATAAGAGGCCGAGGAGTTGGAGCGAATTTACAACACGAGAAAAAAAACACTGCACAGGTATTAAAAATAGCAGAACCAGATTCAAAGAAATGTGCGATTGAGTCGTATAATTAAAAAATGTGCAAACTGTGCATGTAAATTTGTGGATAAAAACAACAGAATATTTACTAGAATATGAAAAAACTGCATAAAACAGGAGGGATTGTTATGGAGTCTAACAGCTGCTTAATGCATGGGGTGGGAGACATTGTTGAACAGGAATGTTATTTTGAATAAAGAGTCCAACATCGGTGAAATCACGAGGAAATTCTGCATTTCTCCTGAATGTCATATTTGGTTTTGCCTCCAGCTGCGACATGTCATTTATAGAAGAACACGGGTGAGCTAATCAAGTCCAAGTTTCAACATTTACATCATTAAAACCTCTTTTTAAAAGCATGACTAATATTCTACCAACTCCCTTTTATTTGTCTGTAGAGGTCATCAGGAGGGTAAGAACATTCACTCATCAATTCAATGAACCAGATACATCTTTTCTCAGCTCTCTCACTGCCGCTGTGTTTTTCTACAGATGAAGAAGAGGATCAGGGAGAGGGAGGTGAGCCTGGAACAAATCAGAGACTTATTATTAAACTTTATAATATGGGAAACTGTATGCTTAGCGGACTAAATTGGTTAAACTTTGATTACTTTGGTGGGTTTTATCAAAACAAAACCAACTGATCCATTATTTCCGCTGCTGTTCTGGCGACCATGTCGAAGAACGCCCCAGATACAAGTAAGAATAAAGACTACAAATAATTAACACATGAATATTCGAAGCAAATATATTTTTGAGATGTCGTAATATTTGTTCAGGCCAGTGGTCACGCAGCTCGCGGCGCCAAAACTCCCTGAGGGAGAGAGGGTTGACTTTGACGTACGTTCCTTCGATGATAAAGTCCAACAACTGCATCAAAACAATCCTAAGTAGCCTATGCTGTCCCTGCTGTTAGGACATTCACAGAAAAAGGATGGAGAAGGATCTTCTGGAGCTACAGACCCTGATCGATGTTCACTTTGAGCAGAGGAAGAAGGAGGAAGAGGAGTTGATTGGACTCAAAGACAGAATTGTAATGTCCCTTTAGGTTTTTCCCCCCTTATAAACGATTCCTCGAGGTGCATGACTATCCTGACTGAATTATTCTGTTTTTAATCCATTTGTTAATGCAGGAGAGAAGGAGAGCAGAGAGGGCTGAGCAGCAGCGTGTGAGGGCTGAAAAAGAGCGGGACAGACAGACACGGATTGCAGTAAATAACTACGAAATTACACATCTCGTTTAAATAAAAGTACAAAAAAATCTGCTCCGAAGAGCACAACATTCTGAGGATGACCCTTTCAGGAAGAACGACAGAGGAAAGAGGATGAGGAAGCGAAGAAGAGGGCAGATGATGAGGCCAAGAAGAAGAAGGTCCTCTCCAACATGGGGGCTCATTTTGGAGGTTTCCTTGCAAAGGTCAGAGCGATTTCTCAGCTGGCAGATGTGAAACGTTAAAGGTCCAAAAGTTAGAATATCTTGAAAAGGTGCAATAGTTTTTGTCACTATTTTTCAGAAAGTGAATCCCATATGTCATATAGATCCATTATTCAGCATGAAATATTTCAAGCCATTTCTTGTAATTTTGATAATTTTGGCTTACAGATATATTAAAACATTGAAAGTTAAATATCGGAAACTCCTGGTTTCACTTTCTGGTCAGCTAATTAACTCAAAACACCTGCAAAGGTTTCCTGAATCTAAATGGTCTCAGTCTGGGTCAGCAGGAGAGAATCATGAGGAAGACTGCTGACTTGACAGATGTCCAGAAGAGGGAAGGTTGAGTGGAAGGAAAACTGAGTATGCTTGGATATAGCACTGTGTGAACCACTAGCTTCTTTAGCAATGATATTTGTTGCACTTTCTGAAATGAGTGACAAAAAAAAACATTGAATCTCATCAATATTTAGATTTTTCTGGATGTACCTGTATATAGCACACAGTGCTGGTGAGAGTGACCATGTGCAAAAATATCATCATAGTCCAGGGCTTTCAAAGATCTACTTGAAACATTTTCCAAACAGATATGAGAATTTGGTGCAAAAATTATAATTTGTATTACAAAGGCTCATAATTATCCAAACAAGTTCAAATATTTTCATACACCTTCACTAATATTTGGATAGAAGTCCTTTAGCAAGTTGCAGAGAAACTACACACTCAATCTAACCATGAGAAAGGTCTATGGCCTAATTCTGGATATCTGACCACTTTTCTTATCGCTAATTGTAGAGCACATTTAAATCAACCCAGACTTGCCCTTTAAATGGATGACTTATGGAATGTACTTATCAACAAGTCATATCAAAACAGAGAGCGAACATGCTAATGTAGCCTAATACTTAAGTGGTAAATAGTAAAAGGACTGAGCTTTCGGGCATACTTCATGAATTTTGAACAGGGATAAGGTCGCTACCATTACAAAAGCTTGATGTTAGCTTGCTTTATCCATTGTAGACCCAGTTTGGATGAGGGATCATTGGGTTTGTTGTCCTGCCGGAACAACCAGCCGCGTTCATATTTCAACCATCTTCATTTTGATTTGACGTAAAGTTACAGAAGTTACAGGTCAACTTTCTACAATGCATAACTATCACTGGCGAGTGAAACAGACCCTCAGCATGATGCTGCCATCGCCTTGCTTGGCTGTTAATCATAGTGCTGATGGGTTTGAACATCTCACCTTGACTTCTCCAGACATTTTTCTCGTCACTCTGGCCAAACAGCTCAGCCTTTGTCTCGTCTGATTTTCTCCACAAGGTATTTGGCTTGTCGATGTCGGGAGCTGCAAGTTTTAGAGAAACTCAAAGGTGTCGGTTCTGGAGCAGGGGCTTTTTTCGGTTTGCAGTCGACGTTTAAACCTGCTGCACTGTGGTGTTCTAGCACTTAACGGCAGATTTTGAGTTTGAGTCAGCTGATTGACACTCTGAGGCTTTGGCGTCTCTGCATTTGGGGCAGAAGTCGCTGTGGAGCTCAATGCACGGCATGCTTTAATTAATCAGTAGAACAGGGTCGTTCTTTACAGAGAAAAAATATATAAAGACCAATTCTGTTACCAAGAAGATTCTTTTATATACATTTCTGTATACATATCTAAGTCTTTGCCAGAGTACTGACAAGCTCAATAAGCTAAATTCTCTTGAAGCAGCAATTGGTGCCAGCCCCTTAACGTTTGTTTAAATGATGAACATCTGAAATCACACAGTGCGCATGCCCAACGTGCGCTCAGTAGACATCCGTGGGGCACAAATGCCACGGCCCCGAGCTGAGATTCCGCTACCTTCATCGATAGAGAAACGCAGCAATGCGCCATCTGGCGTGCAGTCTGCCGGAAATGTATTAGAAGAAGAAGAAGAAGAAGAGATCCCGCTATCAAACCCCAGCAAGAAGTGATGCGCCACGTTTTGCCAAATGCGAAAGTTGGTTGTGCAGCATAACTCATTCTAAAGTATGCGAATAGCACACGTCATGTTTAAGTTCTGTTGGATAGAAGTGTGCAGCCATCTAATATCCTTGCGAGCTACCAAGACAGAAAAGAAAAGGATGAAGTAGTTTTGGATGTCTTTTGAAGTCTTAATTTAGCAGGTTGCCTCTTGAGCAAAAAAAGATGAAACATTTGGGACGACCAGTGGATTTTAACATCGTTCAATTAAATTTACATAAAGGGCGTTTGTAGTGTATCGATGTGTGGTTCATTTGATATTGAATCACTATTAATCACATAAAATAGCAATCGATATTATGGATCAAAGTCAGATTGTTTGCATCACCACTGTTAGGAGGCCCTTAGTTTGGACTGGATTAACGCTGGAAGTAAAGGATATGTTTCCTGCAGGAAGAACAAAGAAGAGGCAAGAGACAAACGGCAAGAGAGATCAAGAAGAAGACTCTGGCAGAGAGACGCAAGCCGCTGGGTACGGAGAGCCTGAAGGAAGATGGCCTGAGGTCAGTGGAGGGCGATTCATTTAGAGCATGGTTTCTTTTTGTGTTTGTGTTCAGCTGTTTGTCAGATCAACTCGATGTGTTTCAGAGAGAGAGCCAAGGAGATGTGGGGATGGATCTACCAGCTGGAATCAGAGAAGTTTGACCTCACTGAGAAGATGAAGAAACAGAAATATGAAGTAAATCTTCATCTAAGAACATCAGAGGTCGCGCTAGATATTTCTGTGGTCTGTCATTTTGACCGACGGGGTCAAAATAATTCGTTCATAATCTATTTTTAACAGTCTTATTTTTAAAATGATACCGTATTCAATAGTATTTATTTTTTCATTAATTTCAAATTATATGCAATCTGAACAAGCTGAACAGCTAACTACATATAAAAAATGAAATTAAACGACTGCACTTAAAAGACAAATAGTTCACCTGCTCTGGCCTGAACAAAGTCTCCCATCTTCCTCCTGCTCCGCATGGAACTGATCTGCTCACCCCACCTGGGCGTAATCAAAAAGGCCCGCAAGCTATCGGTTCAGCTGGAGGAAATCCCGCAGCGTGCACCGGTGGTTGGTACGACACCGGGCTCTTGGGAGCAACGCGCTCCAAAGCCTCAGTAACTCTTCAACGCGCTGTCAGCTCCCAGATAGCGAGATGTATTGAGTACGGTGTCCAGGTCTGAGATAAAGCTCTCATTGAAATCTTTTTTTTTCCTGACTGATTTTGTTGCCTGTACTCTGCACGTCTGCACAAAGTGGTCTGAGGTGTGAATACTAATCTGTCAAAATGAAGGATGGCCTTCAGGTTTCTCCGTCACTTTAAAAAAAATAAAAAAACCTCAAATACAGAAAATATTAGGTTAACGCGACCCCTGATGATCATATAAAGTTTGTTTTCTAAAAATGAGTGAACTTGTGACTCTTGACTCAACTTTTTTTCAGATCAAAGTCCTCCTGAACAGAATCCAACATGCTCAGAAATTGTGAGTCAGTCGTCTTTTTTGCATTATACGTAATCAGTGATTGAATAATGCAAATATATGCGAGTAGTGCCTGCAGCCTGAACACACAGTCAAAGTCATGAATCAAAGTCATGATGCTGGTCCTTCTTTGCAGATTGGAAGCAGAAAACTAAGAAAATTGCTAATGGAGCAGAAAACCCAACAGAATTATGTCTCGTTTTGAAAGCCACAGTAATAATCGACGGTGTGAACTGTGTTACACTCGCCCCTGATCTGATTTACTGCTTCTCTTGTCTTATTGCAGTAAAAAGGGCCAGGGGAAGGTGAAGGTTGGAGGGCGATGGAAGTGAGGCTTGCCACATTCACACAAACGGAAACTAATAAGATGTTTCCCCAGCTTGGGGATACAGCTGCAGTAATTTTGTTGTGTTCAGATCTTGAGTTTTCTGTGTCCCGTTTACTTAATATATGCATTTAAACTCAAAATGCATCAGTTAAACAGTTTTATTCATAGACATTTTATTTATTGTTAGGTTTTCTGGAAATTAATTGAAAAACTACAATAAACATAATTTAATGAGAATTTGAGCTGTTTCACAGCCGGCCAATAAGTTTTTGTTGTTTTGTTTTTAATGTTAGTTTGTCTTCATAAAACAGGGGTGTCCAATGTGTGGTCTGGGAGCCATGTGGGGCACTCAGAATCATTTTATGCAGCCCTTGAACACAATTAAAGAAAAGGGAGTTCAGGTGGTTTATTCTGCACTAAAAAAAATTTTAGGGTGCAATTTCCACTGATCTGAGGCCTTTTTAAGAAAGATACATATTAAATCTGTCTAAAATGGAAAGTTAAAGGTGCAACAAAAAGTATTCATCTGATATCAACCATATTTTATTTTATTTTAATTTACTTTGGTAATTTTATAGGTATACAGACGTCCAGAGACGTTTATTAAATTTGGCTAAATAAAGCAAGAGTGAGCCATATCCTGTTGCTGTTGGTGGAATAAGACAAACACAGAGAGTTTTTGCCTTTTTATGTTTTGGATCTACAGTGATTGACAGGTCCCTTTCCAACAGCAATCAGATTATTTCACTTGTTTCATTAAAAATATTGTGTTAAGTTTATTGTTGAGCAGGTAAAAACCACAAAATAATTTTTTGCTGCATTTTTAATGAAAGAAAAATTAATTTTAAATAATCATCTAAATTGTGTGTCAGTGGTGCCTAAAAGTTTTGGACATCATTGATCTAAAACATCCAGATTTCACCATCCCATCTGGCTCACGGATATTGCTAGTGTTATTATTCAATTATAAATGATGAGCATTCCCTGGGGAAAAAATGTATGAATGCTTTAAGCTATTGTAAGCAGATCTGCAGAAAAAGAGCTTAACTGATATTGAAATAAACGTTTGAAGAATTATTAATTATAGTGCCCATTTGAGGTACATCGGCATGTAGATTTTATTTTTCTAGAGCTAAAAAAGTCAACACATGAATTAAAAACGGGTAATCTCTGCTTCTCTCTGAGACTGTGTTGGGTTTCTAATTGCTCAAATTCTGTTGGCCACACAGTTATTTTAGACACAGATTGCAAAGAAGCATAACATTGCCAACATATTGATGTGTAAATGATATAGCAAGTACTAAAAGTACCGACAGTGAGTTTGAAAAAGTTTCTCATCCTTAAAAATCTTCCCATTGAGGCAGCTGAAAGGTGTCGTCCATAGACTCCTGCTGTAAAATCAGAAACTTCCCAAAAGCTGCCTGAAACTTATGCTGCCATTTTGAAAGAAACTGGAAAAGATATTAGAATAATTACAAAACAATCTTTTGTCTTGTGATTTATTTAAAGTTTCAATTGTGTCTCCAGCTGAAAGTAGTAGTAGTAGTAGTAGTAGTAGATAGTAGTTTGTCTTCAATGAGCAAAAGGCTTTTCAATGACTTACAAGCTATGAGGAAAGTAATTTTGTAGAAATTGCTACATATTTAATCAAATTTAATCATTATAAAAACCAGGAGTCTTGTTACACATTTACTGAATGAGTTCAAAGGCTGAAATGGCACAAAGTAAGTGAAAGGTTCCTCAATAATGTGGGAGCTTTATAGTATTCACAGAATGACTCAGAGTCATGGGCGGTTCTAGACAGGGGCCAACGGGGGTCTGTGCCCCTGTAGAACTGGTCCTGGTCCCTCCTATAGCCCTTGTATCGAAGAGATAATACTAAATTGATTTCTTATGATGATATGGTATGGAAACCATAGCTAATTGGTTGTTTAGAGCAATTGCTTTTCTTACCTTCACAATTTATTTTTAACAATGAATTAAAAGTTAAGGTGTTGCACTTTTAGCTATAGCCGTATTGAGATAGGATCCTCTGCTTGATGACAGGCTCAGCAGCCTCGTTTAATAAATTAAACGATGAAATATTGCCCTGTTATCTTTTCGTTTAAACAAACACCGGTCCCAACCTGGCGCCCCCTTGCTAAATTTGGTCTAGAACCGCCTCTGCTCAGAGTACACACCACATCTGTAATACGTTGCCTAAAAATGATTTATAATTTCTTGGGAATCATCTTGAGAGCCTAAAAAAAAAAAAAATAATAATTACATACAGCATGCCACCTGAGTCGGTGTGTTTTTCCTACAACTTTATCATAATCGGTCGCACCAGAAGCGACGAAGCGAAACGCCTTCACTTCCTCTACTGAACGAAAACGGCGTGGACGTCACCGCTGCCGCCCTCACGCCAGGGTTCGAACCCTGCCTCTAGAGCCAACCTCGCCACGTTCTCCCCAAAGCCCGCTTCTTGCTCCTTGTTCATGTCCAAAATGTACCTGACACACACACACACACAAAAGCAACTTAAATACAAACACTTATTAACCAACACATGGTCGGTTAATAGGCAAAATGAGGCATGAATACAGAGTAGTCACTATGGTAACAAGCCATGTTACTATAAAAATCCTCACTTGGCCAGCTCCACGACCAGCACAGCGTCTGGTGCAGCAATCTGTCTCGTCGTGGGGCCCAACTGGTGCACGGAGCTTCACAGACGGGGAGGGAAACAGAGAGACAGAAGTAAAGCCTGCTCGGCGCTTCTACCTGTAGTCTTGATGACAACAGAAATATTTCAGGTTAACGATACTGATGGGAAATTCTCTTACCTGGCAGCGAAGTAAATTGTGCTGAAGTAGTGGCAGTATTTCTGCTTCCGTGGCAGCTTCTGAAGAGAGTCTAATGGCAGGAATGTAACAGAGACCCCGCTGAGGTCCATCAGGTCTGAAGAAAAGAGGAGAGGACATTTATTGTGACAATCTGGTCAATTTAGTCGCTTTTTTTTCCCCCATTTAATCATGAAACTATATAAAACATTCATTGTACATGTGTATTCTGGTATTTTCTGCTTTAAATGCCTTTCAGTTCTAGGTTGGCTATGAAACCCTTCTACCATTAACGCTGAGTGTTTTTTGCTGACTCAGTGCGGGCGCCTCCTCTGTGTCTGAATGGGATGTAGAGACGCAGCGCCCTCTGCTGGATAGGGACCGGAACAATCCCTGCATGTTTGCAAAAGAGAGATCCTGGGCGGTCTGTGGAGGCGAGAAGAGGAGGGGATGATCTCATTGTCTAATCCAGCATGTCAGCATCTTCCTTTTCAAACTAAAGGGAAATTATAAACTGTTTTTCAAACTTTTACAAATTAGAACTTGAAATGTTGGTTTGTATTCACCCCCACAAGTTAATACTTTGTGAAATCACCTTTCACTGCAATCAGAATGGTAAGTATGCTTGGTAATATATCTCAACCAGCTTTTTCTTTGCAAAACAACTCACAATTAAACTGTAAACATTTTATTTTTTAAAGCCCCATCAGATAATCTCATCTGAATTTAAGTCTGAACTTTGACTAGGACTATCTAAAACATAAATGTTCTCTTGATCTCTGTAGTTCTGGTTGTATGTTTCAGGTCATAGTCACCCATCCTAATTTGAAGGCTTTTGCCACCTATAACCTGGAGAGCTCCATCCAGTCTCTTGTCGCTATGACCAGCTTCCCTGTCCCCACAGCACGATGCTGCCACCACCATCAGTGGGGACTTAAAGAGGACATATTTTGCAAAATTCACTTTTCTTTATTCTTTTGTGTTGTCATTTGGGTCTCGGCTGCCTCTATAAACCCTCCAAACATGAATAGAATCCACCCATCCATTTTTTTTGGGGGGGGGGGGTTCGCTGTCAGAAATCTTGTGAGGTCACAATATGCGTAATTTGCATAACCCCGCCCCTCATCTGTCATCTGGAACATTTTACTTCCACTTTACAATTATGCAATACTTTATTATCCCAATAAAAGACATGGAAGGCTTGTGGTTTTTAAGTGACAAAATGTGAAATGTTCCACGTTGATGTTTGATGTTGCTGGCCTATTTTACCTTGAGGTGTTGCCCATTTTGTGTTTTCAGCAGGCTCTGGTCGTCAGTTTCAACACCAAAAGAGAGATAAGGGCTGGAAACGATGTCTCCCCAGTAGCCTCTAACTCCAACTTTGTCTCCTTTCTGCTGACACATGACTGAGTTCAGATTTAGGCCGTTTATTTAATTTCAAACCTATTTAGTTCTATAAAACAGATGTGCGCTTACTTGATTAAAAACTCTTGTGGAGAGTAAAGTAGGATTGGTTATTTGGTAGGTACCTTCCCTCATTTCAAACGCCAGACCCTTTTCTCTCCAATGCGTATACTGCCGTTTGCTGATGACACCACACTGCATGGACACAAACCAGTAGGAGTCTGTTTAGGCAAATCTCAACAGTAAAAAAAACTGTATTTACAGGACAAAGTCTCAAAATTCTACATCACCCCCTTCTCATGCAGCTTCATGGTGAGGTCCCAATCAAAACAGCCCTTCTTGGAGTCGTAACGGGTACCGAGATGCTGCCTGACACGATAATCCCAGGCTTTGGACATCAGGACGGGGATGGGAGAAGAACCCGCAGGTGGAGTCCACAGCTTGAATATCCTGGCTAGTTCATCTCGCTCCTTAAACTGTAAAAAGATTCAGTCTGTTTGTTTTTAGCAGTATGACTGAAAACAACACAGATCAATAAGTACAAGAGTTCACCTTAAGAAGTGTTGTGTTCAGGCAGGCGTGCGTGGCATCCTCCGTGGTCTCAGTGACGGACAGAATGAGGTGTGACGCAGCTCGTCGCAGCGTCTCTTCTGTCTGACTGCGGATTTCAGCGTTTCCAAAAAGCTCCAAGAAAACTTCGGTCTTCTCTGAACATAAAAACAAAACGAGACAAACGAGGAATGTTTTAGACACACGTGGCGTTTATAAAATGATAAAACCATCAAAGCAACGCTCACCGTTAATCCCCATCTTGTCCTGTGGCATCAGCGTAAGGTAGAGGAGCACCAGCTGCCGGGCCACAACCTCCATGCTGTCTTCAATCACCCATAACTGCAGAGCATGAGAACATGTGTGACTCCGTTCCTGCTGCATTTAGCCATCAGTTCTTTGTGTTTAATGCAGGGGTACAGGGGAATATTGCTCACATGGAGATTTTGTTTGTCTGAAGAATCTGCAATGGTCTTCAAAATATGTCTTGGATCCCCACTGCCAACCAGCAGCACATTCATTTCTCCATCAGATTTCACAGGGCCTGGGTACAGACAGCCAAGACAAAGAGTTTACCCAACAAGCGACTATATGCTTTTTAGGATGGCTAGTGAGATTTTGGTACTAACCTCAAAGTTATAAAACATTGACTGTATAGGAAAACCCATTTTTACCTGAACCCCCTCAATGCAGTGCAGATGGTGGGAGACAGAAGAACTGTGGCAAAAATAAACCTCACTGTTGGACATGCATCCTAGTTGCACAAAGGAGCGTTATCACAGATCCTTCTTCCCAGCAGCTCTTATGCTTTATAACCAACACCACTCTCAACAAACTCAGTGAGCCCTTTACATCCCTGCTGTTATTTTTTGCACTGTTTTTACTATTCTCGTACTACAAATATATACAGTGGGGCAAAAAAGTATTTGGCAGCCATCGATTGTGCAAGTTGTCCCTCTGAAAAAGATGAGAGGTCTGTAATTTTCATCATAGGTACACTTCAACTGTGAGAGACAGAATCCTGGAATTTGTATGATTTAAAAAAAATATATTTGTATAATGGTGCAGAAAATAAGCATTTAGCACCTAAAAACAAGCAAGAAATCTGGCCAAGTACGCTCTTCTATCCTCCACTCATTACCTGTATTAATGGCATCTGTTTAAACTCGTTATCAGTATTAAAGACACCTGTCCACATCTTCAAACAGTCAGACTCCAACCTCCACCATGGCCAAGACCAGAGAGCTGTCCGAGGACACCAGGGACAAGATTGTACACCTGCACAAGACTGGGATGAGCCGATGTATAGCAGGAAAGCAGCTTGGTGAAAAGAGATCAACTGTTGAGCGACCTGCGGCTCCATATCAGAGCTCACCTTGTGGTGTACACATGATGTTGATAACGGTGAGAAAACAGCCCAGAATTACACGGGGGGAGCTGGTCAATGACCTGAAGAGAGCTGGGCCCACAATAACAAAGGTTAATATTAGTATCACACTACGTCATCTTGCAGCGCTAAAAAGGTCCCCTTGCTTAAGCCAGCACATGTCCAGAATTTAAGGAATCCCAGCAGATTGCGTCAGTCATTGGCGTGAGGTTGGGCCCCGTTGATGCAGACTTTCCAACCACAGCAATCCTTCAGCAATCCCTCATACTGAGCAAGCATGTAGCGACGGTGGAGAGGAAAAACTCCCCTTTAACAGGAAGAAACCTCCAACAGAACCAGGCTCAGTAGGAGCGGCCATCTGCCACGACCGTCTAGAGAAGATCTGCATGGAAGAATGGGCCAGAATACCAGCTACAGTGTCTGCTAACCTGGTGAAGACCTACAGGAAACGTTTGACCTTTGTCATTGCCAGCCAATGTGTTACATTGCAAAGTATTGAGGTGAAGTGTACCTATGATGAAAATTACAGACCTCTCTCATCTTTTTTAAGTGGGACAACTTGCGCAATTGGTGGCTGCCAAATGCTCTTTCCCCCCACTGTATAATAGTACAAATATATATAATGGTATATAATATATATTGGAGTTTTTTATGTACAAATATTCAGGCCCATTTTGTACACGCTTTAAATTCTCACATTGAAAAAAAAACCCAGCAAATCCAGAAGATCATCTTAGCTGCATATGAATGTGCGTATGCCATATTTAATATCTGTACTGTTTTCAATTCAAAAATACTTTACTGATTCCAGAAGGAACTAATTGTTGTTGTAGCTCATACTATTCAAGTTTCTTCAAGGAGTTGTTGTAAACTCCTGCCGGGTGTGGGCAAGAAGGATCTCCTGTAGCGGCCTGTGTTGCAGCTTCTGACTGAAGGCACTCTGTTGTTGTAGGATAGTTTAATGAAGAGGATACTTGGGGTTGCCCATAATTTTCTTGATATCATGAAGAATGCTATACAGAGTAATATTTACTTATTTTGTAAATTTGCCCTTATTTTATTTATTTACCTTTAAAAAATATATATATATTTGTCATTATTGTGTGAATCTACATCTATTGTCACTTTGCTGCAGGTTCTCTTGAATTTCCCCCACTTTAGGACAATTGAGGATATTTCTATTCTATTCGGAATTATCAATAACTCACAAGAGGCCAGACAACCATGCACGCACTCACTCACACCTAATTAGGGCAATTTAGAGAAACCAATTCACCTAACAGTCCTGTTTTTGGACTTTGGGAGGAAGCCGGAGTACCCAGAGAGAACCCACGCATGCACAGGGAGAACATGCAACCTAAAGTCCAGAACCTTAGGTCGGGTTCTGGACCTCCTCCTTCTCACCCAAACTGAGCAGATTCCGGGCCGGACTGAAGCCCCACCAGGAGATCCAACCCGCTCCTTCAGATCCCCGACCTGCACTCATCCTGAGGGGAAACGGGGGAAAACATCAACCTTAATCTGGGTGGTTCCAGCCGAGGCCAAACCAGACTAAACTAGTTAACTAGACCTTACTAACATCGTTAGAGTCTAAAAGTTATGTGTAAGGCTGCTAACAGACACGATAAAATGTTAGTAAAAAGTTTACCTCCTCCGCAGAGCTGGAGCAGCCGGGGAGATGTTGACGCTACGGTCCAGGCAGGACGTTTGAGTTCGGTTGCCAAGCAACGCTCTCCAAGGTAGGGCGCCATCTACCGGTGAGATGGCGAATCACCCTCAGAACCTTAATCCTAGTGTACTGTAGAGATCCCCGGTTCAAGGTTCAATGGGGCCCTGGGCGGAACTTTATTTGAAGAGCCACATTCTGCATTTCAGCAGTTTTTGCTGTTAACTAGTGAACCAATCATAGATTAGGTTGACTGTCTGGACATCAGTCACAACAAGAAACGATTTCTTAAATAAATGACACTCCTGCTCTTGCCCCATGACAGCTGGAGATAGGCACCAGAGATACCTACCCCCACCCCACAACCCTGCATAGGAATGACAGGTACAGAAAACGGATGGATGGAAGTGACACTTCTGGGGATGTACTAATTAAAAATAAAAAAACTTTTTTTTTTTAAGCGCTGTTTGCGGAGGTAGGGACCAGAACTGCCTGAGAATGGCTCTGAAAACGCCTATAATTGCCTATGTTAATAGTTCCAACACAAACATATACCTTAATACACATCAATACGCCCAGTGGAAACTGTTTTAGCACTACTGCAGAAGTTAACATCCACAGTCTTCTTTATTTATGCTCGTTGGGGTACAGTCAATCAGCACCAAGGAAAATGAATGGTGCTGTTTTCCAAACCCTAGCCAACAATACTGCATTGTGCATTAGTACGTCTGCTTCCCATGCTGCATTTTCACATATTTTAGATATGCTGTAGGAAAAAACTTTTCCATGAGTGATTTGAAGTTGCGTTCTACAAAGGAAACCTTGAATACTGAACCGTGGATCAGCAGGAGTCCACTCTAATTGCATTAAGCTTTCATGAGCCAAGATAACACAGGCTCAAATCAATCAGACAGGATAAACATGGTTTCTGCTGTTGACATGTGCTGAGCATATATTTCATTCTGCGCCAGATGAAGCCACTAAATGAGGTATTACTCCCATACTTTTTTCTTAACATGGAAAGTACTCCTGGATCAGTGCTTCTGAGTTTTTTGCATATGCTCTATCTTCTCGAACCCCCAGACGATCGTGGCTGATGACCACTCGTACTGAGCAAGGTACTGGTTCGGCTGGAAGTTTCTTCCTGTTAAAGGGGAGTTTTCCTCTCCACTGTCGCTTCATGCATGCTCACTATGAGGGATTGCTGCAAGTCGATGCAATCTGCTGCGTTTCATTAGATTGATAAAACCTTTTAGACAATTGGAATAATAAACTGAACTGGTTTCTTTGTAAAGAACATTGAGATAATATTAATATTAAATTGGCACTATATAAAGAACTGGAATTGAGTTGTACTGAACAAAATTTTTGGTGGTTTATCCGTACTATAGCACAATGAAATGGAGAAGAAAATTGCAGGGAGAGGTGAAAGCCACTCACGTGATATTGTTACCTCACACTGTTACATTATAATATTTTAATTATTCCTGTTTAAAAATCAATTAAAACATGGCAACATCAAAAGATTAGTCTGTTCCCCAGACATTAAAAGAATCAGAAAAAAGTCTGTTAGACACCAGCAGAAATTATGAAATCAGTTCTAAATTATGACTCTAAAATTTCAAACTATAAAGGTTTTCTTTGGTTTTTTTAAAACTTGAAAACAGCAACTGTGAGATTTTTATTCTTAACCATTTACAAAGTTTGCTTATGTCTTTGGTCGGCCCTGGTGCATCAAAAAGTGAAAGAAGCAACTGTGTAAAACTGTCCAAAATATTGGTTTATTTGGATTTTAAAGGAATGTTTTACACAAAGCACAGAAAAGAGCCAAAATGCCAACAGGGTTTAACATAGCATGAGTCAACAATACAGTAATTTTGTATTCTTTTATAAATAAGGAATTTTACAGAACCTGGATATTTCCATTGATGGGTTTCCAATTAATCAAATTTAGAGCGTGGTGGTTTATGAAGTGTAAAGGAAAGAGGAAAAGTCAAAATTGTCTGTATTGTACACAAGCACATAAAAATACAAAGTACAGACTAGTGACAAATGAACAAAAAAATGACCTCTGATCTCTAGATTAAGGAGCTCTTTAATGACTTGTTCCTAAAAGGAAAAGGTCACGTCCAATCAAATTCTACCCGGAGAAGGGTTCTCTTCAGAAACGACAGCGTCCTCATTCACAGGACTGTGAAAAAGAACATACAAACTGAGAAGACAGGGTCAGACCGAGTCAGGGTCCGGTTCTTAACGAGGTTTGGCTTTGAGCGCTGCGTCCACCTCTTCTTCAGGCATGAGGGTGTGCCACTGGGCTACTGGACGCCGAGGATTCGCGAGCATGTCAGACCAGTGGCGCAGGCCCACGCCTGTAGCTCCATAACCCATAAAGGTCTTTCCTATGGGGTCGTTGCTCCCAAGCTTGTCGTAGTCGTACACGGTGATGACAACCTGCACTTTCTGGAAAAAAACAACAACACAATTATGAAATCACTTCTTCACACTTTAAGATGAGTTTCATAGCAAAAAAAAAAAAAGATAATACAAAGCTCACCTGTATTTGTTCAAAGGGAACTTCAAAGCTGAAGCTTTCATTAAAGTAGGGATTGAGCGTGTTCTTCTTCACCGTAGTCTTCTTCTTCTTTATCCGCTTCCCATTTTGTTGCAGAACGATCTTTACAAACGGGTCTTGTTAAGACAAAAAGAAAAGTTGTGTGCATATTTTCCTTCAGCATTAGACGGAATATAAACTGAAGTCGAGACCCAAAGAGGGGTTTATTTACCTGATAAACCACCAACATCCATTTTCTTGAGGTTTTTTGCTTCCATGATGTTCACCGTCAGCTTTCCAGCAGTTGGCACGTAGCGCAAAGAAATGCAAATATCTCCCAATTTTTCCTGAAGGCAGAAACAGTTGGTCAAAATTTGAGGAAGTGGCTTTTAAACCGAACTGTCGACATATTTATGATTTTAATAATTGCAGAGACTGTAGTAGGCATGGGCCAGTTGGTATGAATTGTTCTCATGGTTTAGAAATCCAGACTGTCACAACTCCTGTCTTTGCCTGCCTGTCTATACATCTGCTCTTCCTTCTTAGGTGAAGTGCGTGTGGTTTTGTCTTGGCTCATTTAGGTTGATGTTTCCATATCTTCTTTTAATAAATTATTCAGATTTGCAGCTAAAACTGGGTGTCTCCTTTTTTGTCATGACCTAATGACCCGTGTTGTGACAAAATGGGGGCTTGTCCGGGATCTGAAGCTGGGACCTCTGTATGAAGCAGCACTTCCCTCCCCAACTTGTTGCTGTACACCTTGTGAATGAAGATTATAACGGTTTAAATGACAGATTTGGCTGTTTAAAATTATTTTAAGCCGCATAAACATCTGCTTTAGTGCAGAAACTAAAAAAGAACAACTAAACTCACTTATTAAGTTAGCGCTGTTTAAACCTTGACTATCCTTTGTCTGTAATTTAGTCAAATTAACACGTCAGTCCGTCCGTCGCAGGGTCACGGGGGACCTGGTGTCAATCTCGGGCAGTCATCGGCCGATAGGCGGGGTAGAGTCTGGACAGGTCACCAGTCCAACACAGGGCAACCCAGAGACACAAGGGACAGACAACCATGCACACACTCACACCTAAGTGCAATTTAGAGAGACCACTTACTCTAACGCTCACATTTTGGACTGCGGGAGGAAGCCAGAGTACCTGGAGATAACCCACCCATGCACAGGGAGAACATGCCAAATCCATGGAGAAATACCCCATGCTGAGATACAAACCTGAGACCTTCTTGCTGCAAGGCAACAGTGCTACCAACTACATCACCCTTCATGCCATTAATATAAGTGTGTATATATATATATATATATTTTTAAAAAAATATATATTATTATTACCACATATTTATTTGAACGACTTTCAACCATTTGCATAAAACACTAAACTGTACCTCTTCCTTCTCTCCACTTTCCAAGTCCCTCCATTGTTGCATGGGCTGTCCAAGATCAACGCTGCTCATGGGAATCTTTATTTCACCAATCATGTCGTGCTTGGAAAAACGATCAAAGTCGAAAACCTGCAGGATCAAAATCTTTCCGCCCAACTCTGCATAGGGAATCTAAAA
The DNA here is from genome assembly GCA_963556495.2 of Valencia hispanica. Lineage (NCBI taxonomy): Eukaryota > Metazoa > Chordata > Actinopteri > Cyprinodontiformes > Valenciidae > Valencia > Valencia hispanica. The sequence goes on along the minus strand of OY747721.1, from coordinate 6,313,197 downwards.
AGAAACGTTATTAGAAGAATTGATGCAAGATAAAGGAATGCAGATGATTATTTGCAACAAAACATGAAAGCAAAGCTGGCATTTCATACACAAGCAATTAGATACGACGAAATAAACTTTACCTATATCATGTTATAAATAACATCAAAAACAACATGTGTTGCGGTACCTTAAAAACGAAAGTCTCATTGAAAACAGGGCTCAGGTTTTTACGTTGAACTTTGGTCTCATACTTCTTCTTTTTGTCAGGTAGCAGAAAAACTTTGACGTAGGGGTCCGAAGTTCCCCCCATGTCCATGGCAGCGAGGTCCTGAGCCTGAAGGATGCCCACTATGAGCTGCAGAAGAAGGAAAAACGTGTTATATATGAGGTTACAGCTGAAAAACTGTTTAATATTCATACATTTGTTTGTTCTCATGGCTACAGAATCGTCTGTCTGGATGCAGGAGCTACCTGAGAATCTGTGAAGCTGTAGTCTAAGGAGAACTCCAGCTTTCCCAACTTCTCCTGTTCCTTCTCTTCTTCCTCCCCACCCTTCTTTACTTCGCCCTCCTGCAACACGAAGCATCATGCGACTAGGTTCACCATGACTCAGTTTGACAAGCTGAGACTTTGGCTGCATCACAAAAAGCAACCCACCTTTTCTCCTGACTCCCCGTCGCCTTCCTTTTCCTTTCTGCGGCGACCTCCGGCCTTCCTCTCCCTCGCTTTCTTTGGATTTTTCTTTTTCCCAAAGCATTTTTTGAAGACACAGAAGAGGAAGCACGCCACTAAAACCAGGACCAGCACAACAATGGCTGCCACCCCCCACATAGGAACTGCAAAACAGTGGCGAATTAGCTCATCCCATATTTACTATAAACAAGCAGATTTTTAATCATTTAAACTAAAATTCATTTAGTTTATTTGTATTATTACAGTATTGAAACTCAGCATTGCTGTGTGATCAAAATATTTGACTGGAAGCTTCTGTCTCATCCTTAAACGTTCTCATAGCATGCACTTATCTGCAGACAGTTGGCTGAGCATGTGTTTGGTCTGTTAACACCCTTCTCCACAATCAGATAATAACACTATTCCAGCTGGGAGTGGCCGTGTAGAAGCATAATAAGTATAAGTCAGTTCTCCTCCTCTGTAATCTTAGGCTTTACTGGGTCATTTTAACAGATTCCTAAACATTTTCTTCAATTGTGATTTTTTTGTACACCTGGACATCTCAGTGCTGGTTTGACTTGAACTGTTTGCATATGTCTTTACACTATAAATACAAATTCTATGTATTTCACTGAGGTTTTGCTGGATATACCAACACAAAGTGGAAAATAACAGTGAAGAAAAAGGAAAATTAGAATTTTTTTGAAAAAAGGTCTTCATCAGGTTTGCACACACTGTAAGCTGGTATTTTGGCCCATTCTTTCATGCAGATCTTGTCTAGAGCTGGGATGTTCTCGGGCTGTCGCTGGGCAACACGGACTTTCAACTCCCTCCACAGATTTTCGGGCGATGTGTTTTGGATCATTGTCATGCTGGAAGATCTAGCCATGTTTCATCTTCAATGCTCTCATTGATGGAAGGAGGTTTTTGCCCCAAATCTCACGATACATGGCCCCATTCATCCTTTTCTTAGTACCCTGTCCCCTTTACAGAAAAGCAGCCCCAAAGCATAATGTTTCCACCCCCATGCTTCACAGTCCATATGGAGTTATTGAGATACAACTCAGCATTCTTCCCCATCCAAACACGGCGATTGGCAATTGAGTTGTATTTTGGTCTCATCTGACCACATGACATACTCCCAATCCTCCTCTGGATCATCCAGATGGTCTCTGGCAAACTTTAGACAAACCTGGACATGTTGCTGCAGGATTTTAATCTGGTACGACTTAGTGTGTTAAATAGCGTGCATTTGTAGAGCACTTTTTCAGTCAAAGGACCACAAAGCGCTTTACACTACATTCAGTAATTTACCCATTCACGCGCACATTCATATGTTACTAATAGTAACCTTTGTTACTGTGGTCCCAGCTCTCTTTAGGTCATTGACCAGTTCCCCCCGGGTAGTTCTGGGCTGTTTTCACACCTTTCTCTAGATTCCCCACGAGGTGAGATCTTGCATGGAGCCCAAGATTGAGGGAGATTGTCAGTGATCTTGATTTTATTCAATTTTCTAATAATAGCTCCAACAGTTGATCTCTTCTCACCAAGCTGCTTGCCTATTATAGATTGGCTCATCCCAGTCTGGCAAAGCAGTTTATAACAACATAGCAACCAGAAATGCTGCAACCATCCCTGCTTCTTCCATTGCCAATCTCTTGTTATTCTTTCCATCTGTGGGCACCTTTTGGTGCCATTCAGTGACGCTGCTCACTGCCGAAAAGGTCGTGATGTGCTGATGTATAAGCAAATTTCTGAAAGGGTAAATTTTTTAAGGAGACACAATGGTTGAGAGTAACGAGCCAACTGATTTACCTTATCAGATTTTCTCTCCCAGAAATGTCCCTGAACTCGTGTACTGGAAACGCGCCTATAGAGGCTGAAGTTTTCCCTTTTCTTCTTTGGAAAACCAGACACTGTCAGACTGGATGGAGAACATCTGTTCCTTCAGACTCTCAATTAGGGCTTTACTTTAACTAGGCCATTCTAGCATATCAATTTGCTTTTATCAGGACCATTTCACATAGCTCTGGCTATATGTTTAGTGGTGTTGTTCTGCTGGAAGGTAAACCTCCACCTCTAGCCTCTAAAGCCTAGTTTATACTTCTCCGTCAGTGAAGGTGCGGAGACACGCAGTGCCATTCTCCGTCGACACAAGGGCTCTCTGACAGGCACGCAAGGATGGGCGGAGAAGAGCCAGTTTTTTAACTATCAGTCTAACGCAACGGAGAGCGCACATCTGTGATTGGTCAGCCCAACATCAGCCCCAGAACGATGCTCTACAGTCAATGTAATTGGTAGTCAGTGCAGCTTTTGGGCCCAAGATGCTTTATATTGGAAGGCCAGTTTATCCAATGTGGTCCTTTGGCGATTTTGAACACCAGGGGGAGTAGAACAACAAAACAGGCCGCTGTGTTTGTTTGTTTACATGCATTTTTAGAGCATTCTATGAGCTGCACTTCTAGTAAAAGGCTTTCTAGCTCAATCAAAACTCTCTCTCTGTCGGCCATTGCTCCTTGAGTGGATGTGCGTTTACAAATTGAAGTAAATGAACTGTAGTCGATCAGAGACATCACTGCAATGGTAGGCAGACCCGCCAGAAAAGGTCTGCACCCCCTGCTGTCCTTGTGGAGAATTGCTTTGCAACAACGTAGAAGCATAACAGGAAAACGTCTCCGTCAACACGTGTGTGAGAGTGCAAACTTGCTGATGGAGAAGTATAAACTAGGCTTAACAGGTTCTCATCCACTGTCCTGCATCAAGCTCCATCCATCGTCTCATCAAACGTAACCAGCTGACTCAGCATGATCCTGTTCAGAGCAATGTGCTTTGTTAGTTTTTGATACACATAGGGTTTGGCCTCATCTGACCACTAAGTTCACTACATTGGTGTTTATGTTTGCAACAGATTGTAATTCTAAAGAGAAATACAATATTTGTGAAAAATGTTGAAATAATAACTTAGACCCAATTCAACCATTTGGATCTTGATTCTGCAGGTGTCTTACTCGGCAGGTGACTCAGCTCATTCATGAACTTCTCCTTCATGTGGTTGTAGTCATGTCCCGGGTGATGTTCTGGATGCGTGTGCTCATGATGGTGTTCTGGATGAGCGTGCTCGTGATGGGCCGGCTCCGTCGTTTCCTCCGATTCTGGTTCGGACGGCTCGGCGGCCCTCTGGACCCGGAGCCCGCCACTTACCAGCCTCATGTCAGCTGTGAAAACAGCACAGTGAGTTCAGCTGGTGTGTAGTTGGCCTGTTCAGCGAGCCGCGACACATTTCTGCATGTATGCTATGTAATCCCTGTGATCATGTGTTGCTGTACAGACCAGAAGCATTGGACATCTCTTAAGCCAGATGCTCAACATGGCTGACCTTAATCCCTCTGTTACTCGGATACTCGCTGTCATCTCCTACATCCCATAACCCACACTTTCACTCCCACGTTCATCCCAACCCCATTTTTCCTGTCATCATGCTCTCTGTTGGGCTGGATTAAACTCTGGCATTGCAATATTAATCCAAAATCTCAGTTTCTCAAAACTAAAACAAATAGAAGTTGGTCTCTTCTGTTAATATGCCCCACATTAACAACATTTTTAACCGCTTTTATTTCCCATTCTACCCTAATGCATGATTATTTAGGCATTTCAAAAGCCCTTTAGTTGACTACAGCCAAAGTTTTATGACACATTTTAGATTTGTATGGCTTTTGTTGCATTGAATTGAATGACTTGATTAACTAGCTACTGTTTATTTTATATCATAGAGGAAAAGAAAGGTCCATTTTATATTCTTTTTACACCAAATACAGATGATAGCCGTATCACGGGAAGGACTCATTATCCAATGCAACAAAAACATAATGAAAAAAGAAAACGAAATAAATAAATAGATAGATAGATAAATAAAAGTCATGAGATAAATCTAAAGGGGGACTTGTAATTGCATTATAAGTTTAAACAAAATGCTCTAAAGAAATACAGAAATCCAAAAAAGGACTTGTGATGAATGACATTTGTGAGCATAGCAAAATGTCATAATCCAGCCACAACAGATAGATAGCTAGATAGATAGATAGATAGATAGATAGATAGATAGATAGATAGATAGATAGATAGATAGATAGATAGATAGATAGATAGATAGATAGATAGATAGATAGATAGATAGATAGATAGATAGATAAAAACAAATAAACAGTAAAAAGTGATTAAATAAATCCGAAAGAGAATCTGTAATAGCTCATTTACCAGTAATGTTTTATCATTTTTTACAAATAAACTAAACAAATAGTGATTGTATCAGACGATCATTTTGTTTCCTTTATAAAACACTATCTGTGTGATCTATTTTGGATTTGTGCAACACTTATTTAAAAAAAGATACCTTTCCTCTTACTGGTCCCTGTTAACTGTAAGAGAAATATTGGGAAAATTGTCCTACCTGCTGATGGCTTTTCTTAATTCCCTCTATGTGGAAAATGGTTTAAGAGAAACGTTTAGTTTGAAATGTTTCCCCCCTTATGTCCACTTTGGCTCGTTGGAGCCCTCAGACACCGAGCAGACCTTTGCCGTGTTGCCGTCTCTTTCTGGCAGGCTTCCTGAAACCCTTTCCATCAAAGCACGGACAAATCACTAGAGCAGTGTTATCGTTTAATCCCCCCTCCACCCCTCCTCCTGATATTAGAAGGCTGACAACACATCTGTTGCTTTATGTCTTACTGAATAAAAACCAACAGGCATTTCTTTTTTCTTGCTCTGCTACTGCTCTGTTTTAAACTGAAGAAAGGATATCGTTTAGGTTCATTTCTTGTTCAGGGAGAGAAGTTAGTGTTGCACTCATGTCGGCAGTGTTTGTGTTTGCTTATCAGACTGAAGAGATTGTGTAGTGCATCTAGCCTGTAACTAATCCCCTCAGCATAGCTGTTAATCTACAAACAACTTTCAGCGAGAGTGGTCATTCTCCTGCTGCTCTCCCTTAGTTCATCATTTTACTATAGTGATCCGACATGCAAAGCTCACCTGCTCCGCTCAGCTTTGAGTTCACTGTAACTATATATATTATATAAAGATTATTTCAGAGTATGACCTTGGGGGCCATACGCTGAGAGCTTTTCTGATAAAACTCAGCAGCAGCCTAAACAACCCAACTGAGACGCACAGAGCGTACTGATTCTTAGCAGAACGATAATAATGGAGCCTCATAAGACAACCGTCTTAAATGTCCTCACACGTGAATAACTGAGTTATTATAGAAAGGATCTGAGGTGGAGGCAAAGATATTACATTTTTAAAACCCGTCACTTATCCCACAGGGAGATCAAATGTATGGTAAATGGCCTGTAGCTTTCCTGTAAAGCTCTTTATCTAGCCCTGAGGACCGCAAAGCGCTTTTACACTACATTTAGTCATTCATTCACCAATTCACGCACACATTCACACGCTGATGACGGCAAGCTACATTGTAGCCACAGCTGCCCTGGGGCACACTGACAGAAGCGAGGCTGGCGTACACACAGGCGCCACCGGGCCCTCTGACCACCACCAGTAGCCAAGGCAAAGCAAGTGAAGCACCTGTTGACCATTAGCTAAAAACAATACAAAACAATGTTTTGAGGGACTATAACTTTTTGGAAAGTCCTGCAATTCTTCTAGGCAACCTCCCTGAACAGTTTCAAACTCTTCAGTTTTTGACAAAAAAAGAAAAAGTTAGATCATGGTGATCCTTTCCATCCTGTCCACAAACTTTAAAGGCTGAACAAATGTAAAGGAAACTCGAGTGTACAGCTGAACTTTAACCTTTATCAAAGTACCATCAGTGAATTTGATTAAAGTATTTGAGGGTGTGAACATATACCCCACCAGGTTATTTCAGATTTTTTTCCTTTCAACTGTACAGGATGACTGTTACAATAAAGGTGAATTATTTTGTTTTAAATCACAAAAACCAGGGCCCTCATTTATCAAACGTTCATAGAAACTGTCATATATTCTATCCTATGAACGGTCAAATGTGCGGTGGCCACTCGTACGCATGGTCCTCCGCAATCATCTGTTGATAAATCCCACATGTGCGTACCTAGGTGCTCATGGCCGTTCAGTCATTTGCATACAGAAACACACTCAATTAACCACATTTGATAACACCACATCCTCTGACACATGCATTAAGTCCTTGCTTCTTTCCGGAAGTATAATAGTATGGAGCTGTTATATTCCTGCTGCGGACATTGAAAAAAAAAAAAAGTGGCAAAGATTTGTTTCATCTGCTGTTATTCACTTCTGAGGAAACACTTAAGTTCTTTGAACAAATTCAAGTTAAATTTGTCACGAACATTGCCGTTTGGTTCTATCAGCTCAGGGGGAACAAAGAAAAAAAAAAGAACACTGTTTGAGAAAGTGACAGAGGAAGTAAAAGCTGTCGGGACAGTGGAGAGATTCCTGTTGGAAACCAAGGGAAAAAATGTGTGCGACATCAAACTGAATACAATAAAACGTCCCTCAACATACAGCTGAGGGACCCAGATCTCCACATTTGACACGAGTGTGGCGAGCATTATTGGAGAGATGGTTTTGGCCGGCATCAGCACGCTTTGAGACCGCGACAACCTGCTGCACCGATAAGCAGGACCATCCAGTTTCCACAGTACAGTTTCCAAACCTTTTATTTATAAGCGTAACATCCTTTTAAACTGAAGCGTTTCACCCCCAACATTTAATCAGTTATTCATTGGCAAATTAACATTTTTAATCCAAATGCTTCAATAACAGTTATTTTGCTAAGATACAGACAGACGCCAACATGAGCTGGTGATAAAACGGATGAGATAAATAATCTGTCAAAGTGAGACTGTTTCAGTGTTGCAAATGCCACAAAGCGTAAAATTGTTCC